>JAWZYV010004272.1:0-600000 GCA_038373885.1 Cheiracanthium punctorium
AAATTATGACTTGGCACTAAAATTTCTGTGGGTGCTCCGCACCCACAGAATTTTTTCAGTGGGTGCTTGAGCCCCGGAGCACCCACGTAGTCGGCGCTAGAGATGAGACGGGCTCAGCCCGAGCCCGAAAGCCCGAGCCCGAGCCCGGGCCCGAGCCGGGCTCGGCCTCTGTAATTCACAATTGCGGGCGGGCTCGGGCTCGTGAAAAATTTCTCCTTTATTGAACATACTCCTTTAAACAGATTTTAAAAAGTGATTTATGAGGAAAATAAAAGTACAGTCAACTCCGGTTATAGTGAATCTCTGGGGACCATTCAATTTCGTCCACTATATCCGAAGTTCACTAAAACCCAAGTGTCTTCATGATGGATAGAGATACTGTGTGTGAATCGGGACTAATGGTTTGCGTTCACTATATCCGATGGTTCTCTATATCCGGGTTCACTATAACCGGAGTTGGCTGTACTTATAAAAAAAGTAGCGACACTGGCGCCTAGAAGGAGCGTTAAGCTCTTTGGATATTTCAGAACAGCAGCTTATATTCATTAGTTAGTCATGAGATCCGACATTATTTGATAAATATATGGATAAATAAAGAATTAGAAAGTGCATTGAGAGTTTCCAACTATATTGGTCTTTAATTTGCACAAACGGCAAAATTCATTGTATTCTATCAATGAAGTAATTGGATTTTTTTTCACCTTTAACTGAAATTTCGGGCTCGGGCGGGCTCGGGCTCCGACTTAAATAATATTGCTCGGGCTCGGGCGGGCTCGGATTAAAAGTCCTCGGGCTCGGGCGGGCTCGGGCTTCAAAAAATGAGCCCGAACTCATCTCTAGTCGGCGCCACTGACACTCTACGATGGTGTAATTTTTATTTGATTTTATTGCCATTTGCTTTAAAATGTTCCTAGGTGCCTCGGTAGTTCAAGGGTTAGCGCACGTCTTGTCTTATTTTGTTAGTCGATCTCTGGCTGTGTTATACCATGTGAATATACAACGTGTAAGATACTAATGCGCAGTACTCAAATACAGTAAAAAAAAATTATATATCGATTTTCGAACCGCTTTACCAAAACTTTAATCGTAAGTTGCGTGCAAAGTTAGTTGCGCTTCGGTGGCTGAATCGGTAAGACGAGGGACTATTAGTAGGACGTTATGTGATCGAACCCAGTGCTGCGCAGTATTTTCCTGCACATTTTTTTTTTTTTTTTTTAATACGCGAATCTTGGTAATTAATTCATCAGAATTTTACACTTTCAAAATAAATCACTTTTAACACCCACAAAACTCAATATTTCTTTAAGGTACATTAATTTTTGTCAGAGAGACTATTTTTCCCTAATTGTCACCCGTTCGTGATGCAACAGCAAGAGTATTAATTTTTTAAGCATCATCAATTGTAAAAATATATTCTTTGAATAGCAGAAATAAAATTTTAAAAATATATAAATAAATATACAGTCAACTCACAATTTTACGACCCTTCCGATTTAACGACCCTCCGATGAAGTGCTGACAGTTTTTCAATACCTTTTATAAACTTTATTTTACACTCAGTATATTCACATGGCCATTATGACCATTATGCCAAAGTTCATTGAAATCCATGTTTCCTGAAGCCGTGCCTCCTCCTTATAAAATAAAAACGGTAATATTCGAGTAAAAACAAATCAGATTGAAATTATCGTCCAAGCAATGGAAGAAAATCATTACTTAAATGAAAACAACTTTTCCAGTTTTTATAGAGCGCAGCAAACGAAATGAGGATTTGAAATCTCCAGCACAAAAATTAAACAGCAGTAGAGGTTTTATTAAAAATGTGAAAGCTTGGCAAAAGGTAAGCAGACTGTTATTTTATAAATTTTAAATATCATTAAAAATTAGCATTATTGTATTCTAATTGTTCTAGGCTCTAAATATTTTTTAAACTCTTGAATCAGTTGGAATGCTAATGATTTATTCAACCGAAAATTGTTGATAAATTCGTCGTCGCTTAATTCAAAGGATTTACACCTAGGAATCGAATTTCGATTCCTATGAACCCTTCTAGCATCTTATTGTTGTGCAACAGTTGCTACAATTAAAACTGAGTTATTATTTTGATGTAAACAACTACCATCAGAACAAATAACCACGCACGCTGATTTGTATCCGAAGCGGAAAGAGCTTCTCACTCGCGTTTACCGTGCCGGGAAATAAAAGTGGAATTTCCGACAGGGTTTCCGATATCGGAACGTTCCCGAGAGCATCGTGGTAGACCAAATTGACGCCCTTTCGGAATGTGACGTCATGAGTGAGAAAAGGGTTGTTTTTCCGCTTCGGAAAGGTTTCCGAGAAGATCGTGCTAGGGCCCCTGGGCCTGTAAAATTAAAAGGTTAAGTTTGGTGTCAAAGCATTCGAAATTTTAAGTGTCGGTGGGGTGTTGAGTCTAGGGGGGGTCGAGAATCAATAAAAACGCGCTCCGGTGGATAATTTCCGAGATATACGTTAATTAATTATGGTAATTAGACTAATAAACCATGGAGCTGTTTTTTCCGCGATCCGGCATCGTCATCAACGGAGAGAAAGCAGTAGCAAAAGCATCACAGCTGGTATTGATCTCAGGATTTTCTTATCGCCGGCCTCAGAGGCGTAGCCAAGGGGGGAGGGTTAGGGGGGTCTTAACCCCCCCCCCCATGAGGAATTTTTTGCCATACAAAATGTATATTCTTCACTACATTATCACACACACGTATACATATATATGAGTTGCAGTAGTCATAACCCCCCCATTAAAAATTTCTGGCTACGCCACTGGCCGGCCTGTATTTTTGACCTTTATCGAATTCGAGATTTCACTGGAATGAAAATGGGAATATCGGATATTTGATGTTGAAATAAAACCGATATGCCGACATTTATCGATTTTTGGCCCAGTCCTACTGAGGGTCTGCTGCCCCCCCCAAAAATGGGACCCTTTACTTAGCTTACAATTGAACTTTATCTTTAAATTTGATACCCAGCCCACCCCGAAATAAAATCCTGGCTACGCCACTGTCAATAACACTGACTACGCCACTGCTTTAGACCCTATTTTGCATTCCCCTTAAACGACAAACAAGGTAAAAAAATATCTTAAACGAAATCTGCAGCAATAAAGCGAAATGTTATTTTGCTTACTACAAAGTCCTTTTGTGAGAGCGCTTAATACAGCCCCTGTATCCTTCATTAAAAGTGACAAGCACAATCCTAACTTTATTTCATTCTATTTCCCTTCACATAAAAACCCGCCACCATGTAAACTTAACGTTCCGTTTTTTTTTTTTTTTTTTTTTTTTTTTTTAAAGGGTGGGGGCAGGGGGCATATATTGAAGTTAAAAGTAGAAAAGGGATGTTTCATTAAATTTTAAACAAATATTAAACCAGCCAGACAAGTTGGAAGGAGGGAGTCCCCCCGAAGGAAAAAGGTTTAAACAACTTTGAGACACACCCCGCTCTTTCACGAGCATTGGCGTAAATTGGCATGTAATATTTGGATGGGGTGACAAGATGTTTCCGATTGTAGAAAATATCATTATTATAAATAGCTCTGATACTTGAATTTTCTTAATTTTTTTTCGGGGGGGGGATTGACCCCTCTTGCCCTTAGGAAGTAACGAATATGCCCCCCGCCAAAAGCAAACGATGTTCGACCCACTCCACACCCACAGACAAATAAAACTTTAAATCCGACCACCAACCAAGAAATGAAACACCAAAGATTCGAAAAAAAAAAACTTCAATTAAATGAAACATCCTTTCAACTCTTTTCGACTCTGAGTCGATAGAAGATTCGAAAAAAAAAAAAAAAAAACTCCAATTAAATGAAACATCCTTTCAACTCTTTTCGACTCTGGTCTCTGAGTCGATAGAAGATTCGAAAAACTAACGAATCTCAACGATCGTATACAATCACCGAAACAGAGCGAAACACTGAATCAGTAAAGATTCGTTGCTGCACCAACTCAGTGACCAACGGGCAGATTCAGATGTAACACTTACGCCTGAAATCGGGCGTAACTTTAAGACACTGGCGTAAGTCGTATTCACATGTAACATTTAAGTCCAAAGACGAGTGCGAGCGGGTCGTAGATTTAAGCCAGCTCGGGAGCTAGCTTAAATCAGTTTACGCCGGACTTAAATATGGCGCCGAGTGTTGTTTTTAACGTTGTGTAAGCTCTGTAAACAGTATTTGGACAATAAAGCTTTGCGTTTTGAATAAATATTTTATAAACGTTCTAGAAAACAAGTATATCTGCACACATTATTTTTCTAAAATGTATTATTTACTTCGTTAAACATGCTAAAATCAGTGTAAATTTCATTTTATACTCTTGTTTACAATTACATATTCTAATTAAAATGAAGTTCTGATACTTAATTCTGTCTAAATATGTAGAAGTTTTTATAAATGATTTGTACTTGTTTGTAATCTAGATATTTATTTCGTAAATGTAAATAATAGACTGGGTTTTCTGGATAAAGTATTTAAATCCGGTGTACAGTGTATGACCGAAATATTTATGCAACTTATAGGGTAATCTGGAACCGATCGTAACATACTGAGTCTTCCTCCACCCCATCCCCCCAAACTTATGAGTTTCTACGCTCCTGAATTTTTGAAAGATAAAGTTTGATTATAAAAATTCTTGAAGGATTCATTCAAACGAATGCTGGATGCCTTAAATACATGCTTGGCGACTCAATATTTTAAATCCGGACAGAAATAAGTTGTGACAGGTGCATATTAACCTCGCCTGACCTCGACTACACCAAGGGTTATAGATAATCAAATTTATGCCTGTACTATGTACTTTTTCTACTATATTGAATAAATTAATGATTGCTTGGAAATTAAATTAGTGGGGGTAACTTTTTTGAATAATAATTATTTTTTAATTGAGGCTTTCGATGCATCTAGGTGATGATGTACAACTGTATCTACATAGTCAGAATTTTGTTTGAAAGTACATGGAGGTGAAATACATAATTATCTTTCTTCGCTTGCTAATGTCATTGGATTATTAATATATATTTTATGTTTAAAAATGTCTTTTTCTGATTAACATTTTTGTTTAATCAATAATTTTCTTTCTTAATGCCTAATGAGTGCCTGCACAGTGTAGCTGTAAATTTAAAACCAGCAGCATTTGTGTGTGCACTTTTTTGGCTCACAAAATAGGTTTACGAAGATTTTTTACATTTATGTGGCAACCTTAATTCAGAATCAAAATGGCGATGTGGAACAACATGTAAGTACAGAATTCCATTACTTATTTATTAATTTTGGGTTACCAATTAATGTAGTTTTAATAATTAGGTGTCCTCAAATTTCTTAATTGGTGTGTTTATCGCTAATATTTGTTCACTTTAGTTTTCATCTAATTCTTTTGGGAATGTTGAAACTTGAGCAATTTTTAGCTGTAAATTTAAAACCAGCAGCATTTGTGTGTGCACTTTTTTGGCTCACAAAAAAGGTTTATGAAGATTTTTTATATTTATGTGGGAACCTTAACTTAGAATCAAAATGGCGATGTGGAGCAACATGTAAGTACAGAATTCCATTACTTATTTATTAATTTTGGGTTGCCAATTAATGTAGTTTTAATAATTAGGTGTCCTCAAATTCCTTAACACTAGAACTATGGGATGGGTCATTTTGACCCAAAACCAGATTTGATTCTGTTTTTTTCAGAAAGTTACGAATGGATTTAAAAAAAAAATCGTGACTTTTCCTAACTTTATATTATTAATCATCTGTAAAAAAATTAAGTTCGTAACTTTTATCAGTTTTTTGTTTTTAATATGTATACCTGATATCGCGGAATGGGACATTTTGACCCAAAACTTCCCATGAGTCTGGAATCCGAGGTTCAAATTAAATAAATGTCATTATCATTCCTAAAATGAGCAGTAATGATATAATAAATGGTATAATATCATACCATTATGTTATTTTCATTGCAACGTGAATTTTACAAGTTGGGTCAATTTGACCCATACCGTTGTTTTAGGTATACCTATCTCAAGCGACGCGGTTCTAATAAGAATTATAGCAACAATATTTTTGTACTTTTAATGTAATATTACTAGGGGCCAAGGCCCCCAGACTCGCTACGCTCGCTTTTCGTATGAGGCATTCAGCCCTAATCAGGCTTATTTGTAAAAAAGACATAATTTCAACAGACAAAACCCGAAGATTGGATCAGATAGAATGTTACTGAGCTACACATTGCTTGGTTCTTGCATCTTCATTGGTACATAAAAATATAAACTTCACACTACAGTAGACCCCCTACCTCTCATAACACGGAAGATATTTTTGTTATGGGAATCCGTGTTGTACGGGTCCTGAGCTATACTCCACCTGGAATGCGGACTCTGCTTATAATCGCTGGAAAAATTATTTGCACTCCTCAGAAACACAATGATATTTAATGTTGCCATTTAAAAGTTATATTAATTAGGAGCTAAAGCGTAATAAAATCAGAACATATGTTTCAGCTTTATTTTTAATAATATAAAACCTATTGGACAAGTTGCGAATTTGTCACCCATGGCGATTTTTCATTATTTGTCGACTTGCGTACATGTAAAGTTAATAAAAGCTACGGAACAGATAGAATAGCCTGCCACCAATGGCGACTTTTCATTGTTTGGCGATTTACACATGCTCACAACCTGTATTTACTGTTCATTTAAGGTTACCGGAAAACCGTTATCCATATTTTTATTTACATAATCGTTTGCAGATTGGCGCACTTAACACCTCGAATTATACCATCTCGCCGTGCTAGCAAATATTCAAAGTGTACTATAACTGCTATAATGGCATAGTTAACGCCGCCAAATATTTCTACTGGTAGCAAATAATCCAGCTGGACCGAACCGGCTTTAAAATAATCTGCCTTTTAATTATTTTTCATTTTCAAATATTAGTTATTCTGATTTGGAAAAATGAATAATCGCTAATTCTAAACTCCTGTTGTCTAAGCGAACTTACTATTTAAAAATTGTCAACTTTGTGTAACACATTTTGAGTTACTTATTTCATATAGTTTTTATTTTGGCGTAAAATGGGCGTAATTCTAACTCATGTTTGTAAATTTCACGCGATTCTAGATACTTGGAAACGCTTTGTTGCAAAGGAATGAATGATTTTATGCCAAATCTGGCACCCATTCGGTTTATTTTTTCAGTTTTTTATTAATATCTTCTAAAATAATTCGATTTTCGAAATTTAAATCAGCTTAGCAGGTTCCTCGGAATTTTTCGAATCTGTGGGCACCATAGTCGAGACTCCAATCCCTACGGTTTAGGAGGAGATAGGTCCACAAGGTTTGACAGCGCCAGCGGCCTTTACTTTTTTTTAGAATAGAGAGATACTTATTAGAATGTATTTTTAGCATTACAGAAAAGGAAAATAATTAAGTACTATCTTTTTTTAAGATTGGAGTAAATTATTACTGGAAGGAATTATCCATCTTTGTACGAATTCGGTTACCATTTTTTCCACCATAAATTGATCTGCTTATGAGAATAGTGTACTTGTTGTAGTACTGCTGGCTGGTGAGAAAATCTCCCCCCCCCCTAATTTTGATAAAAGTATGGGAAATTGTTACATTGATTTTCTAACAGTTGAAAGGGGATGTCTTTCTTTCAAAAACTGATCTTTTAAGATACTTATCTAAATCTGGAGGGAGAACATCCATGACATTGTTATTTGTATGACTTTAATTGCAGTAAAACTGGTACTCAATTCATGGAAACAATACCAAAAGGATTTCTGATTTTTGAACTAAATTATGTGAAACTAATGAGAAAATTTAAAGAAAAAGTAATAGCTCAATAATTGAAGAAAACAAGTAAAAAAAAAACAAAAGGGGAGAAAATATACTGCTGCCGGATAATCGGATATCTGGTTAAAAGTTTGGCCGGATAGTCGGTACCTGGTATCCGGCCATATTGATATCCGTTGCATCACTAATAGTTATATAAAGAATTAAACAATTTCTTTATTTTATTATTTTCAAGAGTAAGTACATCGTTATGTAAAAATGAAGAAGAAATTCTTGTAGTGCAAAACAAACAATTATTTTACACTGTGAAAATCTGTTATACTTTAGTATCAACAGAAATATTATAAGAAAGCAATAGTACATAAAGTTTTTTACTCTATTTAGTGTATTTTTATTTAATTTCTTATTTTGTGAGTGTGTGTGTGTGGGGGGGGGGTTGCAGAAGGGCATAAAAGTATGATGATTTTTTAGGAGCATTTGGAATGTAGTCAAATAAAACTCATAAAATGTTTAAAAAGCATTTTAAATTATACACAATACTTTATTTAAAAAATTCAGATGTATTACAGTTAAGCAGAAGTATTTATGAGAAAAAATAAAAGATTTTTGAAACTTTTTTTTTAAGGTGGGGAGGGAAAGCTAATTTTAATGGAAACTTTGAAAAGAGATAAATACTAAATATATTAATGTAATTCTGTTCGCGCCCTGTTTGGACGCACGCTCCATTCTCACTTCTATTATTTCATGCCCACCTTTCACTCAAAAGAGTAAATTCCTTCAATATTGTGCGCTTTTTTCTCCGGTGAGTTTCTTTCAGCCACCGGGATAAGTTATTGCCTATAGTAGGAAGTCCGAAATCCGGAAGTCTAATAACCGGAGTAATTCATAATCTGTGTATTTTTATCTTCCAAAAATGTTATTTAAAAAATGAAAAACTCATAAGGATTTTTTATTTTGCCCACTTACAAAAAAAAAAAAAAAGAAGGTAAACAACAGAGAAGAAAATAAATGAGTTATACTCGAATCCCGTTTTAACAAAGTCCAAGGGACTAGAGACATCATTTCGCTCTGACAAAATTTTGCTGTACTGATATTGCATCTCCATACTGTATAATTTGATTGGCGGGTGACCAAAGTCTTCGCAATAGCGAGATTTACGCTGTAACGGACTTAGCTAAAATTGGATTCGACTGTATTTATATTTTGTGTTATACATCTATTTAAAGCTGCTTGAATTGAGTGATCCACATATTTTATCAGGCTTTGCTTGCTCAGATTTTAATATGAATCCAAGAGAGCAGCGCAAATCTAAAACAAATATAGAAATAAGAACAGAATTGCTAGTTCCATGCAAAAAAGATACACGGCCTTACAGATTTAACGCGCATGTTCTCCGTGTATAATATGGTCAGGTCAGATTTTCTTCTCGGGTCCCACCCCTTCGAGGTGGGATTTTTTGGTGTAAAAACCGCTGGGTTTGGACCAAAAGACCCACCCCGTCAATCATAAATAATGTCATTACAAGGTTTAATGTCATTACTTATGATACGCATTTTTCGCATAATGCGAAAAGACTTGTCTAACTGGTAAAATGAAACTAAAGGGTTTTCGCTTTTTTGCGAAAGCTTTCAGAGAAAATTTGGAACTGAAATATGGAAGAGAAACAGGAATAAAAGTAAAAACTTCCTCTTATGGAATGATTATACAGAAGGGTTGTGGGCTTAATCTTTTATTTTCAACATTGAATTCAAATATATAAAATGCACGTCTATGATTTTCAAGACTACGGAAAAAACAATAGAGGAAAAGGAGATCAGACACTATATCCCGTCAAGAAAAATAGAATTACCCTTTTAGCATTTTGCTAAAGCTTTTTTCCTAAAGAATTTTTGAGCTCAGCTTAAACCCTAGACAATATGAATTATAAAGAATATAAAGACATGCACTTTGTAATTTTTATTTGAAGAAAGTAATGTTTTTGCAACATAGAACTACTTAGTATATACTCACTAAAATATTTAGAAATTTTACAACCATTTAAATATTTGATCTTAAGTTCTATGGCTGTATTATAAATGTCTGCGAATGCTGTGGTGGTGATACGCTTAAAAACTGCTTAAGTTAGCAAGTTATATCACAATGAATATATGCATACCACAAAATACAAATAAATAAAATAACAAATAGCATCTGGAATGAAATTGAGAGATAATTTATCTCTTTTTATATATGTATTTATTATAATTCTATTCGCAATGGTTATTTAATCTAGCAGAATGCAGAGAAATTTACTATTGCTTTCTTTTTCCGGAGGGGGGGGGGGAGAAGCTTTGATGATAAAATTATATAAATGAGAAAATATGTACCAAACTTTTCATAGAATTTTGAACACGCTGAATTCGCGCAGAAGCGCAAAGACAATTAAGAAAATGTACGGAAATTTCTGAACACGCGGTACTTGAGTAAAAGCGCGGAAATTAGGAAAATGTGAACAGATTTTCAGGAATGGTTTTGCTATTTCTATTTTTACGAATTTGTTCATTGGCTTTATTTTATTTTTCCTTGTACAGTTTGAAATTATTTTAAGTTATTACGTTACAGCTTCTATTACTTACAATTTGCCAATTTAATTATTATTTATTATAAACAATATGCTGAAAGTATTTAGAAGCGAGGCAGAAAATGTACAAAGAGGTGTAAAAATGTGCAAGGAGGAAAATGTACAGAAACGAGAGAGGTTTTTTAATAAGTGGGATTTGCGCAAAAGCGCAAAAATAAGGAAGAAAATGTACGGAAACGCCCGAGATTTTTGAACACGCGTGATACAAAAATTCTCAGTATGCTATGTAAATGTACACCATAGCGACGAGTAAAGAGGGGGGGGGGAGTTGCGATCCACTTGCCCCCATATATAAGAGTCCATACCTCAAATCTAAAAATCATATCTGAAAATTATTTACCGAACCATGTATCATTCAAAATGCTTTTTAAGTGTCTTATTAAAAAAAATATTTTGAAAAAAAAGTCCCACCCCTTTATAAAAAAAATGTGTATATTGTGAAGTATGCCCTTAAAAAAATGCAACATGCTTTTGTAGAGTGACACATTTACACAAGTAATACAAAGCTTGCTTTACGCACTACAACAACTCACTCAAGAAAATAATACAAAATAATTTAACTATTTACACAACTATTAATTCATTAAATATATCTTAATATGCCATTAGAGTTTAATTAATATGTTTTATAAACAAGAACCAGTTGTTTATGTTGGAGAGGAGGGGTGGTGGAGGGTCGAGAGAAAGAAAAGGACGAAGAAATTTGAATGAAAATATTTAATAGGTTCTGAGTATCATCTATCACTTATCAGATAACAGAGTAAAAAGGATATACGGCTCTACATATTTAGCAACTGTATTATCTTCCGCCATAGATCTTTGAATGCCCCACCGTGACACAGTACACGCTTACACAAGTACATGCGACGAGCCACAGCGGGAGTATTCAAAGACCGATGTCGGGAAGCAACGATCGACGAAGAGAGGGAATCCCTGGCGTCATGTCTTGACACCGATGAGGTCAAAAAGATGAACTGTTCTTTAAACATTGGTAATCGATGCAACTGGAGCGATTTAATCTTTATTTTTAGAAAGTACGTGTGCATGAAAAAATGAAGAAGTATACATTAGTTTAATCTCATATTGGCGCTTGTACAAACCAGATCATGCAGTATTTTTGTGAATATTTCGAAGCATGAAGCGATCCGTAATTTTTATCAAATTATATATTCTAAACAAAAGCTTATATTCTATATTTGTATTCTATCTAATGTTTTTTTAAAGTATTAAATAATAAAAGGTAAATAAAACGAAGAGCTCCCCCCCCCCGTTCTCCTAATGTAAATCCCAATTTAATAGAAATGATAAAAACAGAAAACTTTACAAAATTTGGAAATTTTGAGAAAATGTATCCAAAGTGTATAAATTTTCGTTCGCGCATCAGGCATGAAGCGAATGAAATAAGTGAATGTAGGAAAAAAGCCCCTAAGAATTATAATTTTTATTGGCAAGGAGGGAGGGGGGGTCACAGGGGTACAAGCACCTTCATGTCAAAAAGAATTTAGACTGTAAAATATTGACTTTTTTGCAAATTGAAATACATTTATAAAAGAAAGGATTAAAAAAATTGTGTGCCCTCTCTGCCAACGTAGAATTTTTTATAGACCATTCCCGATTTTTTTAAAAATATTAAACATAAACTTATTTAATTTGCTCTTAATGAAGCTCTTGCATTCGCAAGGAGGGGGGTTGAAGCAGCCACCAGCCCCCTAATGATTAAAATGCATTTTTCACGACGAAAATATTCAAAGTTGGAGCATCGTCAACGTTATTTTAGTTAATACAGTGAAACTTCTCGGGAGCGACCACACTCCGTTCCAAAAAAAAAAAAAAAATCGATCGTTACGAGAGGTGGTCGCTGAAAGAAGTATAAATATTTGGTAGCCAAGAAAAAAAAAATGATAAAAATTATTGTTTGTTTTGTTATTCATGAAATTGCATACTAATACATAAATAATTATACAAACATATTTTTAAAATCAAAATATCAATAAAATATTTAGAAATTTCACATTCACTGCAAAAAATTTCAATCCCAAATTACGGTACATGTACTGGCAGCAGTGGGACCAGTACATGTACCGTAAATTTACTATACGGCATATGTACCGTAAAATATTTTATAGTATGTATACCGTAAAAAAAGTGCATATACCATAAATTTCTTATATGGTATATATACCGTTAAAAAAGTGCATATACCATAAGTATCTTATATGGTATATATACCGTAAAAAAAGTAAATATACCATAAATTTCTTATATGGTATAGATACCGTAAAAAAAGTACATATACCATAAATATCTTATATGGTATATATACCGTTAAAAAAGTACATATACCATAAATATCTTATATGGTATATATACCGTAAAAAAAGTACACACACCATAAATTTCTTATATGGTATATATACCGTAAAAAAGTACCTATACCATGAAAAAATACGTATGCTGTAAATTTCTTATATATTACATATACTGGAAAAAAAATACCTATGCTGTAAATTTCTTATATGTTATATATACCGTAAAAAAAGCACATATACCATAAATTTCTTATATGGAAAATAAAGGTAAATGTGCCATAATCAATTTTTAAAGCGGTACATCTGCTTCAAACGAAATGTTTAGTACATATACTGTACATAATTTTTAATCAGTACATGCACTGTAAAATTATTTATAGTATTTGTTCTGTAATGAACTTTTAACCAGTAGATATACTACAAATTAAAATTTATAGTACACATACTGTAAATAACTTAATTAGTATATGTATTGCAAAATAACTGCATACTATTTGTGTCAATTTTAACCAGTACATATTCTGCAAATTTATAATATGGTATATGTACCATGGTAATGTGGTATGTACATGCATTATTAAGACTGTACCTTCTATAAAGTTATAGTGATCACAAAACTTTAACAGCTTTTGAAACAAACCAACAATGTTCAACACTTAAAAACAAAGTAGCACTATTTTTCCCACAAACTGTACTATACTGTAATAATAAAAACAATTTGTATATATCTTGCAGTTTTCAGAAAAATTATAAAGCACAGATATGGCAATTCAAAATGATAAAAGAGTTTTTCACCCTTTCGGTAATAATTTGCTTGAGTGCAGTTTTACAATTTTTTCATGCGTGTTTCATAACTATCAACCCTTTAGCGATTATATTAGTGCTACTTATAAGGCATTAATTTTTTTTTTCAAATCTTGAGCTTAAATTCTTTTAAAAGTTGCACAATTTCTGAAATAAACACCCTTAATTTTTAAACCAGTACATATTCTACAATTCTGTTTTGACCGAGTACACAGGCCGTGATAAAATTCACTGCATATAATTAATGTTTAATCTTTATGCAGTTTTTGTCAAATTTAAAGCAATTTGTAAAAATTTAAGAAAAAATTTACCTTATTTCAATTTTTTTTTGTCCTCTCACAAAAAATAAGATGCATAATTTAACCAATGCTATTATTTTAAGATTCTTTTTAAAATAAAAAGAAGACAATTTCATATTAATTTACCATAAAATGAAATTCTAAAATAATGTAGGTTGCTTAAAACTTTAAATCCACCTCTAGTAATGCATACTTAAATTCACTTTTATTTATTTATTTGTAGCAGGAAACTACCTTGAATGGTCATAATATACCAAAACTTACAAACTGTTGTAAATCATTCTATACACTTAAGAAATTTATTGTTAAATAATAAACAGATTCTTCAGAGAAAAAAAACATTTTATTTTACAAATTACAATATACTAAAAGAATTATGAAAAATACACAGAAAAAAAATATGAAAAAAAAATTTAAACAGTCTCATCTTCAAAAAACACACAATTTTGAAATTTTTTCGTAAATTGGAGAATTTTAGGGTTAATTGATAAATATTTTCTCCCCTTTTCCTTCTTCACTTATGACCCGTAACTTGGGTTTATCCCAAATAAGACCCTAAAAAAGAAAATACAATAATCATAAATGTAAGTTATCAACCAGTGTCAAATGTCACGAATAAAATTATATTTAGCAGAATTTTCTAAATAATGAACATGTGCACATTAAATATTGGTTTTGAAATCTCTCAGCAGGTTGTTAAAAATAAGTTTAAAAATTTGCAGATTACGTTAAATGCAAAATAGATACACAAATATATTGTAAAGGTTGCTCTTAATTGGTCTGCAGGACTTTTTCCTTAGTCTCCAGAACTTTTTCCCCAAAGACTGACTACACTGAACTTTCAAGCATTTTCTGCTTTCGGGACCTGCAGTAATAAATCACAGGGGCAAAATTAAAAAATCTGCCTAAAAATCAAGCAAACTTTTGCTGTTTACTAATGCGATGAAAATTGTGACGGAACAGATATTCTTGACCCACACTTTGTCCAACACCTTGATTAAACAGGGACGTATCCAAGAGAGTGGTTATCAGCCTATACTACCCGAAAACTCTTAAGTTTTTGTGCTAGCTCGCGTGAGCTTTCACCATTATGGAGTTCAGTGTGTTCAGTACAAGATGAAGAAATTTCATTTCTTTAAGCTCTAAAAATTTCTCTTTTGCTTTCCCCCCCATCTCTCCCTTTGAATTGTAAATTATGCTCCATCGCTTAAAAGTTTTCTGAAAAAAGATTGTTTGATAGAAAGAAACCACTCTACTTAAAATTACATGTAGAGCAGATGACATGCAGAAAGAAGCAAATAGTTCCCCTGAAATTACCATTTCCAACTTTTTTTTTGGAGGAAAGAGAGGATATTATTAAAAAAAAAAAAAAAATGCATTGCATATTTTGTTCATTTTCACTTTGTCTTCATGAATTTGAGAGATTGTACATAATTTTGAAAAACAGTAATTTTTGAACAGGGTCCCAACCAGACTCCGCGCTGATTACAATCGACTGTAATCAATGACTAAAATAATATTTTACAAATTTTACGAAAATGCTATGATAAAATTGCATTATTATAGAATTCATTTGATATTTGATTTCTTTAACATCAAGATTACTGTTATTTTACTAAATTAACAATCACTAGTCATAATCTTTTTGGAAATAGTTCGTAATCGTAGTCCATATCATTTCTTCTATTCGATTACAGATGATTGTGTAATCGCACAAAGTCTGGTCTCAACTGGTGTGTGTGTGAAAGGACGTATTTAGGGGGGAGGTCCAGGGGGTCCGACCCCCTCCCCCCCAAAAAAATTTACATTTTTTTTTACTAAAATGGCAATGATATAGTATTTTTGTGCGAAATTCTGCCTTTTTTACTGTTTGCCCCCCCTCAAAATGTTTTTTTGGATACGTGCCTGGGGGTGGGGGAGAAGAAAAGGGGGCATATGAGCTGGGTGTGTCAAGCAAAAAATTAGCATCAAAATCAGTTATAATAAGAGATGATTAAAATAAAAAAAGCATAATATTGTGTGAATAATAAAACTGTTAAATAAAATACCTTTGCATAAACTCCAATGTCACTTTAATGGCATCAGGGTATCTTATATTAAAAATATAATAGGCTGCAAAATAAGCAATTATTGCTGTCATTGATGAAACTGATGAATTGACCAATGTCTTGTCAATGAACAACATAAAGCAATCCGCAGTTAATACATCAGACCCTGGAGAGTAAAAAAGTGCACAAATATTTAATACTAGAATAAATCAGGGCATAAAATAGAATATTGTTTATAGTTTTCACTCAAGAATGAATATTAAATAAATCCTGTGCTTAATTTGTAATTATGAACATAACAATGTGAAGGTTTATTTAAACCTTCTTCCTAAATAGCATGCAAACTAACAGAAACTTTGTCAACTCCATTTCATTAGATTTTCCAAAATATAGCAATATATACATATATACAGAGTGTTCCAAGAAGGTGATAATGGGTTTCTTTATCTATTAGAGATAACATGACAATGTAAATTGAAAAAAAATGTTTAAAATAAGTTCGGAAATAAGACTACATTAAGAAAAAATTCCCCTTGTTCATTTTCAAAAAGTAACGCTTTTTAAATTTTTATATAACCCCTGTATGAAGCAATTCTCAATTAGTAAAAGGTATCAGAGACAAAGATAAATATCATGTTCACTTAAACCACTTTTCAATGGCTCTTGAAAGGAAAAAAATCACATTGTATAATCCAGGCATGAAAGTGCAAGCTGATCAAAAAAGCTGAACTCTACCCGAATACAAAATTTAACGTGAAAAAAAAAATTATATACATATATAATACATATGTATGTATATATATATATATATATATATATATATATATGCATGTATACATTTTCTCACCAGCCAGTACACTATATTCTTATAAGAAGGGTCAATTTATGGTGGAAAAAAAGGTAACCAAATTCTTACAGATTGAAAAACAACTTTTTTTGTACAGTAATTTCTTCCAGTAATATATCACTCCATTCTTAAAAAACGATAGTACAAAATTTTCCCCTCATTTTCTATACATGATAAAAATACATTAAAAAGTGTTGAAATCAAAATGTTTTCAAAAACTTTCTTTTTTTTCCATTATTGCAGTTTTGATTTTATTCATTTATTTATTATTATTATTAAAGTGACCATTTTTTCTGAACCTAAAATCAGGACATTCCTAAACCAGTGTCGAGAGGGATAAAAATCAATCCCGACCCCCCACCTCAATAATAATTACGTAATCAAAGATTATATTCTTGCTAAACTCCAAGCACACTTTAATTCAACCTAATACTTCAAATTTTGATGCAAAACAATAAACTAAACGCAGCTTGCTCTTGGCTTGTAATTCAAGGTCAGAAGACATGTTACTAATTTAATACATCTACGAAACATTAACTGCTACACTTTTACGTTGAGTCGTAAAACGTAATGTCATTAAATTCTCATAAAATAACCTCTAATTATTACTAAATCTATATCGCACATATATATATCCCCTACTTTTATTTCTATTTCTTCTTCATGATCCATAACTTTTGCCTTTAATTGATTTATTCAACCACTCGAATTTAAATTTATTTTTTTCGCTCGCATCTACTGAGCAAGCTTTATGCTCAATGTTTAAATTAATATCCATATTTATAATGTTATCTTGGTTAACTAACAAAAGATCATCTTCACAAACTGATGAACGAAGAACGCAATTTCCCACATGCATTTCAGAGCGTGCGGTACAATTACAAACACACGACAAATAAAAGTAGCAGTAGAAGTTGTTCACATAACAGCCGTTATCAGTCATCCCGTAATTCAAGTTCGGCAATTTCCCCATGCGATTTCAACAGTAAGGCGTGACCTACTTTCAACCTGCGCGATCGTCATTCGGCTGATTGGCACAAGTTACGCCTTTCTCCATTCCGCTGCACCAATAATTTAGGGTGATAGATACGATGTGTAGGCTTAGGAACGCATCTCTGTTTACTGTGAAGGAGAAAAAATGGCGTTCGTTCATTCCGCTCCCCCCTCCACATTTTTCGGTCGCGATTTCTCGACGGTTTTGTATCGATCTCAGAAACAGCCTCAAAGACATTGAAAAAAGCGGATTTCCGCTTAAAAGCAGAACTCTTTCATGCCTGATAATCGCATTTCAGGTGTCGTACGGAAATTCTGAAGGAAAATCTTTTTTTTTTCACTCTATCAATAAACGTTCACATTCAATATCATGTATACTCCCTGATCACCTTTCTTTAAAGATATCTGCAGCTTCATATGATGAAAGAGTCAAATTCGGTACACCACCTCATATTGAATAGGACCCATTTTAATAATGAAAGGAATGGTGTGGCACGAAGGTCATCAAAATTTTAACTTTTTGAAAATAAAAGAGGAATTTTTTTCTTTCCAGAGTTTTATTTCTCACCTTATTTTGAATATTTTTTCAATTACGCTGCCCACTTATCTCAAACAGATAAAGAATTAAAGCCTATTACCACCCTTTTGGAACACCCTGCATATATACACATAAGAGGCACAGATGATTTTTTTTTATTTGCGGTCGGCTTGAGTTGAGGTTTTGCACATTTTTCTTAAACAAGCTTTTATTAGTTTCACCTGTATGTAACGGAATCTTAGAATTCAATTTTCACCCACTTACAGACACTCTAGTTTCTGGAACTGGAATCAGTTAAAGTTTCTTTTTCTGTGTATGGCAGCAGAGGTACTGTTTTCTATTAACTCTTATTCTTCTTGTCTCTGTGTTAGTCCTTTTGTAATGTCTTTATTTAATAAATGTTTTCAGTGTGATCTGCCTCTAGAATAAAAAACCTTAAAAATGTAGAATAAAAAACCAATAATATGTGAAGCCATTAGCCTGGTTGAAACAGTTACCAGAGTGAGGCACTAGGAGCCTGCTTCACATATCACTCCATCTATCGTAATAAAAGTGTTTACGTAATAAACAATAATCAGGGTTGCTACTCAAATCCTGAAATGAAATTCCCTGTATTTTCCCTGTCCTTTTCGTGATCAAAAAGGGGACAAACACGACATAGCGCAATAACGGCATATAACACAATATAGTATCATCTCCTAATATTTTAAATAGTTGTGCATCTTTAATAATATCACATTGATTATTAGCTTAACTAAATTAAAATTATCAACTTAATTTAGTTAAGCTAAATTTAGGGATGAGAATGATTGAAGAGAAAAAGTGCGTAAGCTTGAATTTAACCGTTAAAATATTTTGACAAGCATCATACACTGTTTTCCATAAAATATCAATCGCAAACCAAATTAACTATATTTATCTTGATTAAAATAATCCCAGTACTCATGCATAAATAAGTATTTAATAATCAATTTTAGATAGAGAGTGTTCAATAGAAAAACAGGCTATCATTATTTAAAAAGAGGATTTTAAGCAAATTCCCCATAAATCTAAGGTCAAGGTAAATAATTTCATGAATAGATTTCAGACAATGTCTTTATGTACAAATAAAATAACATAAAAAGGCTGATTTGGAAGGTTTAATATTATTATTATTTACTTTTTTTTTGCAAAACTTCCATCAGAAATAGTGTAAAAATTATATTGCAGTGTAATTAGTTGCACTGACAAAAAGTGTTAAAAAATAAATATTAAAAACTGCATTTACCTTTACTTAAAAGAAAAGCAGTTCTTTTTCTCATAGTCAATCTATGCAAATCAATGTCTTATATAAATCTCTGTCATGATTTTTTAGCTTAACATTCAAACTTTCAGAAGCTTTTAAAATTCAAGAAATTTATAAACATAAATTTAAATAAGCATTCAAGTATTTTGTAGTTGCATTAGAAATGTTTATAAAGAAATACTGAAAAGGAAATACTCATTTACCAAAAAGATTGAACTTGAGTTGGCAGATACGAGATTCGGAATTCTGCCGCGATTATATCATCTACATATTTTTTTTAAATAAAAATAAATAAAATGCGGAATTCCGTGGAAGATTTTTATCCCTGTAAATTAAAATTATTACTTATTACCAGCAGTTTGGTCCTTAGTAATGGCAAAATGATTGATGAACAAGTGCCTGCTCATTGGGGAAAAAAGCAAATTTTTAATAAAATAAACACTTTCACTAGTAAATCTAAAGATTTATTATTATTATTTTTTAATTCAAAAATCCGTTGGTTGATGTTAGACAATCCAGCAGATTGTTCCTCCATAATTTTCTGATTTTCTTTTGTAATATTTTGATCTGCTCAGAAACTTTTCATTTATTTCTTCCTTCATCTTGCAACTTTTGTTGAGCATCTTTCTTTCTCTGCAAGGCATCATGGTATGAATTCCTTGCAGATTTTGAAAAAAAAAAAAACAAAAAAAAAACAGAGTACACACGAGGTGACAGCAAGACTAAACAGCGCGAAAGAGTAAAAACCATAAACAAACACGCGACGTGTGTCTAGCAATGCCCACATACAAGCAGATGGAGAAGAACTAGAAGGGGGAAATCCACCAGGAAGAAGCGCAAAAGGGAATATCGCCCTTTCTAAAGGAACGTTCCGTAGAGAGATTATACGACAGAGCGGAGCTGAGAGGGGAAAAGGGGAATACCCTTTCTCTAGCCAGCTCTCTTAGATGCATAGGCATACCACTGGCGCCAATCAATCGCTTCGACGGGCGTGACTCCGGCTTTTCAATAAACAAGGCGCAGGTTATGGTTCGCGATCTCACTTTTTACTGAAATACGAAATACAGGCATAATCTTTCCCAAACAAAAATTTAAAATTTGTATTAATTAAAAAATATAAATGAATTTTTCCCTGAAAATATATTTTTCCCTGTATTTTCCCGGTTTTCATGAAAATTCTTCATTTTCCCTGAGTTTTCCCGGTTTTTTTCGCGATTTCTAAATTCCCTGAGTTTTCCCGGTTTTCCAGGTTCTCCCGGTCGCGTAGCAACCCTGATAATGTTGTTTCATTCCGTCCACCCTAATATTAGACCCCCCTTTTATTTTAATTTTTTTTTTTGGCCATGCGTATGCGTGTTTTTTTTTTTTTTTTTGCGCCACGCGTAAGCATGTTTTTTATTTTTTTTTTTGCCATGCATAAGCGTTTTTTTTTTTTTTTTTTTTTTGGCACATGCAAATATTCACTTCGAAATTTCTCTTATCGCTGTCTTAAATCCTACACTAAACTGTAATCCCATGCTAAAACTTCCTCTAACCCCCCTCTACAAATAGTAATCCCCCTCTTAATCCAGAAGAGTGTCCAAAATACAGTCCCTTAATGGGTGGGATGGATGAGAAAGGATGCGGAAGTAGTTGTTTAATGACAGCTTGTGACGGATGTGGATGAGAGAGGGTTCATGACAAGTGATGAAAAGACTTCGTATGGGTGATGATCTAAAAGCTCCGGAACAAATGCTGAGTGGGTTATGATGCACTGTGTCAAGTTTTTTAATGCTAACCTGCAAGCAGATCCATACATGCCACAGGCGTAATCCATTTTGGAATGAATTACTGCACGGTAAATCCGTAACAGGGCGTCACGCTCAGCTCCCGAAGACATGTTTGTTAATACCTTTAGGATATTTAGTTCCTTTTCACACTTGTTGCGGATTAAAAAACTAAATTTTAAAAGATCAGGGTTGTATTAGCTGAAACTACATTTTGGCAAGAGAAAAAAGCCTCTTTGGAGGGACGTTTGTTGCCAGATATAGATATTTTCGGACTACAAAAAAAAAAAAAAAAAAAAAACTTTGTTGGTAATATCTTTTATTAGGTAGTCAGTAGCTTGTAAAAAATTTAGCAACATGAAAAAGCTTAAGTTGGAAAGTTAAAAATTAGGGTCAATTTTTACTCTTAAAGCATTGGAGTATTAAACAAAACAATGTCAAATGAAAAATAATCATTTTTAAGAGTGATGGAAAAAGATAGTAATTTCGATGCTTTAGAACTTGAAGCTGCGCTTCTCTCACTATTATACATTTGACACTGAAGTCCGAACTTTATGATGTCCCACATGCGTGGTGCTGGAACTAGTTTAATTGCAGGAAAGGGGAAAATTCTGAGAAGGGTTCCTTCCCACGACAAAACTTAGAAAAAAATTTCAAATTCAAAAAATTGCATTATTCATGTGATGAATGATAAAAATCAGGAGAAAATGAGCAACTAATCAAAAATCAGGAGTCTCCTGCTTAAATCAGGAGAGTTGGCAACTCTGGGATATATAAGATATGATTTACAAATGTCAGTTTCCTACCAAAATGTACCCCTAAAAATTTTGTAGAGTCACGTATTTCTATTTTTGAACTACCCACATAGAGCTCAGGATCGGGATGGATCCCACATAAATGACAGAAGTGCGTGCTGACAGTTCCATTGATAGTTCCAAGATAAGTTTCTATACTATTGACAGTACACAAGGCTATTGGTAAAAATTTCCAGATTCTTTAGAACTAAGTAAAACCCAGCAATCCTATGCATAAATGATATACAGGGTGGCCATAATTAAACTGCAAGTGTTTAAGGGGTGCTGGAGAGAAAACTACCAAGAATATTCCAGTGAAATTTGGTATCTACACATTTCAGAACATGCGCAAGTCAACTATGCAAAAAAAAAAAAAAAAATCGCCATTTTCACCAGATAGACGTCGCTGTACCGTATTTCAAAGTTCACCGGTAGTATATACAACTTCCAAAACCGATAGACAGAGCATAATGACATTCTAAGTGGCATATAAACAATAAAAACATCATTTATAGTTTATCAAAACACCAGAGATTTTAAATGCGACGGTGGACCATGCTGTTTTACGTTTTCAGTATGTGGTTGCATCTGGTGGTTTGCATATTGAACACATCATGTGATAATTTCATTGAATAAATAATGGTTTAATTGTTTTCCAAAGCGTCTTTATGAATTGTTTAATTTGTGATCTTAATTTATGTTAATTTTTGATTACATGTTACTGTAAAAATTCAATTGAGCGAATTGTATGGAATTTTGATAAACTGTAAATGATGTTTTTATTGTTTATATGCCTCTTAGAATGTCATTATGCTCTGTCTATTGAATTTGGAAGTTGTATATACCACCGGTGAGCTTTGAAATACGATACAGTGCCATCTATCGGGTGAAAATCACAATTTTCTTTTTTTGCATATTTGTCTTGCGCATGTTCTGAAATGGGTAGATACCAAATTTCACTGGAATATTCCTGGTAGTTTTCTCTCCAGCACTCCTTGAACACTTGCAGTTTAATTATGGCCACCCTGTATTTAACATATAGGAACACATATTCTACATTGTATTCAAGCAAACATCGGCAGCGATTGTATGCACGATAAAACTATTACACTAACAAATTTTGCACACAGTACACAACACAACAAATAGCCCCTTCTTAATTCAACTAACCCTACCGAGAAATGGGAGAAACCACAAATGCACAGAAAACAAAGACAAAATGAGAAGGAAGTGTGCCATACGCCTCAAGCAGATGATTCATTTTGTATACATACATTTCCGATTGTGTGTGTGCATCATTAGGGAAGTAGTTGGCCACTGAACAGGGTGAGGCGATAAAAATAAAGATAGAGGAGTAAATTTACTTAAAATTCCAGGGCTAAAGCCAGATCTTCCAGGTTTTTAAAGGAAAATTACATTTTCCCATGAGATTTCCCCGAGTTTTAAGAGCTAATTTTGAATTCCCTGAGTTTTCCAGGTTTCCCAGGGAGTATGAACCCTGAAGAGGTACTGCAGCAGGATAGTGCTAATGTTTCGCCGATGGTATTTGCAATGTCTGTAGTATCAGAGATGATTTTGTTATTGATGGAAAGGCAGGGCATGGTATGGTTATTGTATATTTCCATAGCTCTTTTTGTTTTGAATTACATGATGAATGCAGCAGAGCTTTAATATGCAATTTTGTGTTTTAAAACAAGAAATTGAGCATTGCTTATTGTGTAAGGCGATAAAGGATAAAAGTCTATCAAACTTGCATGCTTCACTAATTTTAAAACGTTTGTTGACTCTATGGAGAAAATACCCATCTCTGATCACCAAACACCTTTCCACACAGTTAAAAGAAAATATGGAACACCATGACTGATTAAAATGAATTGGATCGCTCCCATCTCAGAATAAAAGTCTTTTTTATCAATCTGAAGGAATTGACCACAGCTATATGCAGTGCCATTTATTTCAATTTTATCAGTCATGAGTGGTTTATCATAAGCACATAAAGGTTTAACAGCAACTTGAATTTTACTTTGATATAAATTAATATGAAAGGTACAAGCATTATTGTAATTTAATGGTTGTGGGAAAAAGGTTCCATTTAAGTTAAAAGCTTGAAGTAGTTGGTGTTTAACAGAAAGAGTTTTTGTTATATTCTTGAAATTCTGGCATCTTCTAGCTACATGTTTAAAGTATGAATGTTTGCTTTCAAATCTAAGAGTCCACAGTCGCATTAGTGGTCCAAACTGAAAAATTAATTCTGGATAGTGATGAAGAAAATGATGCTTTGGCTTTAATGATTTACTGGGAAATAACTTTACCCTTTGTTCCAAATATTCATCTATTAGAATTTTTAAATATGCTATCTGGCCATGAGTGATTTTTGGAGCAACTATAAATTCAACTATTTCCCTTAAGAGAAGTAGTAATTTCCATACAGCATCAGATGTATCAACAATATTATTATATACAATGAGTGGAAAGAATCGAAGAGTACACCAATTTTCTGAAGCATTGCCAACTAACTTTTTACCCTTTTCATTAAACTGCATTGGTTTATTGTTTGAATCATTCATTTTCAGATGTGTTCTTTTTATCAAGTTATTTAACATATTATATGTAAACCACTTCTTAGTTTTAATAAAATAATTCACATATAAGAATAAATCTGTAGGTACAATTCCTTCAAAAAGGTCATGACCTAAACATGGTGGCAAGCTTGGGAAACACACATGAAAATATTGCAAATCATTGAAAATACTTTTTGATTTGATGCCTTCATATTCAAAATTTGTGTCAAGATTGTTAATGGCAAAATCATAATTTAGAGGCGTTCTTGTTTCAGCATTTAACAGTGGAACTTTCATTTTTCTAAAATCAATTTGTTTCATGAGACAGTAACGACACATATAGCTAGACTTTGAAAAATTTTGTACAAAACCTCCTATATAATGTTGTCCCAAATTATCACCCACAATGCAAAATACTACTGCCCTAATTTTAATTCCATCAACCACAATGCCATTTTCAAGTTCCTTCAGATCTTTCAGTAAAGCTTCAAAAACTATTTCAGGGCCAAAAAGCTGCAAATTTTTTTCTTTACAGAGAAGCAAAAGTTGCAAATGCTCAACAGATGAGCGATATTGAGCATAAAAATTTCCCAGCGTAAAATATACACCTAACAACTTGTGATTCCCTTTCGCTGATCCTAATGGATTTGCCAATTCAAAGGCATCTTGATACAAAATTATTTGCAACATACTTTTGTCTTCAAATATTTTATTAGTTTTAAAAGAACAGCCATCATGGATATCACTCATGACTTCTGAAAACATAGGAGCTTGATCATTTTTCACAGGAAATGAGAGTTGTTGTTTAACAGATTCATCTTTTAACAATGCACAAAGGCTGTCTTTTATGGGTACATAATGATAAAATTGCCAGTCTCCCGACGCCCAAACCTGTCGTTCCCAGGTCTAGAAACACTGCAAGTAACACCGCCGCTAAATCAACCAAGAATGCCTGGACCCTGGTAAAAACAAGAACACCATTCTCAATACCCTTCCGCCTGACGCGGAAGACCCTGAGCCTGAAGAAGATGATCAGACGGACGCTAATATCCCGTCGACCAGCGTCGAAGACAATACTATGAATCTGAAAAAGCCTGCTACTGACAATACTCTCCAGCAGCTAGTCATCAACAAGCCCAAGGCTGCTAAGAACCCTACCAAAAAGAAGGTTAAACCCAGGAAACATAACAAGGACTCTGGATCTGCTGCCTCTACGCACAACATCCCGAATACACAAACCATGCAGCCCGGCACGTCCCTTGGTAGCCTTGCTGCGCTGAAAGAGACTCTCCAAGCCACTAGAGAGCTCTCAGAAGTCATAGACCTGGAACAAGTCCTCAGTTTTATCAAGTCCCTCACTGAGGAAGTAAGAAACTACACAAACCCGCTGGACAGGTTGTTCGCCTTCATCAGTGTTTACAGCCGACATTTCGAATCTCAACATGGGTCGTCCAACCTATCTGAAGATCCTTAGTTGGAATGCGCATTGCAAAATCAATGAACTTCGCGACTTCCTAGCCCATCAAGACTACGACACTATCCTCTTACAAGAGACTTTTTACCATTTAAACCTGACATATAATATTCCGAACTATACTATGTACAGATCTGACCGTTCTAGATGCCCTGGTACTAAAATCACAGGCGGCACGGCCCTATACATAAGAAGAAACATCCCCCACACCTTGGTGACAAACTTAAACCTTACCTCTCTGGAAGCCACCTCAGTTCTTGTGCATGGTCTCACAGAAGACGTCATGATCATATCTGCCTACGTAAGTTGCTCCAAGCCCTTCCCGGTCCAAGACATCAGGACAATCCTACAGAAGTGCAAGAAAAACTTCATCGCTGGGGATCTGAACGCCCACCACTTCGCGTGGAATTGCAAAAGAAATTGCAAGCGAGGCTGCTCCCTCCTGAAGTTAATCATCTCAGACCATCTTAAGCTGTCCTTCCCTGCAAGCCATACGCATGTTGGACACCATCGGGGCACCCCGGTGTTCTCTACCATCGACATGGCCATCAGCAACAACTTCTGTGTTGCTCCTCCCTGCTCCGTCACTCAGTGCTTCACCTCAGATCACTACCCGGTCACGTTTGAGCTCAGCCTGCTGCATGAACGTTTCAAGGATCGGCCCTACTTGTCTACTGACTGGAGAGCCTTCACTGAGCACCTTCGGTGCTCCCCTTTCTCCTTCAAAAACATACGCACCCAACAGGACATTGATGAGGCCATCACCAGCCTCACGGACAATATCATCGCCGCACATCGGGACTGTTCCAAGCAGGTGCCTCGAAGAGAACACTTTAAACTTCCCTGGAGAATCAGATCCACCATCAGGCAAAGAAATCAGGCCAGGAAAAGGTATCATCAAACCAGAAACCCGGAGACAAGCAGTCCTACCTGCAGCTCTGTGCCACGGTGAAAGAGGAAATCCTCAAATACCGAAATGAACAGTGGACCAGCTATATCACTAACCTCGCACTTGATGACGGCTCCATATGGAAAGCCGTCAAACGCATCACAGGCCGGGTCACGGACATGCCCCCCCTGAAACACCAGGGTAGCTTTCACTACCAGAACAAGCAAAAAGCGGAAGTTCTTGCTACGTGCTACGAGACAATTCACGAACACTGCCAACCTCTCCTCCCAGGGCTGGGACTACCATGTGCACAGGACTGTTTATGAGTTCCTGCTGCAGCCTACGCAGCATCGGATTAGCCCTGCCCCGCCGAGTGAAGTTATAAACATCATCAAGCGCACCAAGAAGAACAAAAGGCCAGGGCCTGACCACATTACAAATGAAATGCTCCAGAACATTCCGGTAAACACTCTCTTTGCCATCACCAAGATTATAAATGCCATCCTGGACAGAACCTGGCAAACCCGACTGCATATAGGCCTATTAGCCTCCTAAGCTGCTTGAGTAAGATAGCAGAGCGGGTGATTCTGAACAGGGTAAACGACCACATCACGGACAGTAACCTGCTTCTCCCAGAACAATTTGGCTTCCGGCCGGGGCACTCTACCGTCCATCAAGTGCATCGTGTCGTCGAGGCCCTGTCCATCCAGCATCAGCAGAAACGACATTCCGCCATCTTGCTTCTCGACCTCCAGAAGGCCTTTGACAAGGTCTGGCACGTTGGGTTAATTTACAAACTCGTCAAGCTCCATTTCCCGGACTCCTTAGTGAAGCTACTAAATAACTACCTGGTGCACCGCAGATTTCAAGTTAGAGTCAAAGACGCATACTCTAGCCCGTCACCAATTTCTAGTGGAGTCCCCCAGGATTCCATCCTCGGACCCGTCCTGTTCAATGTCTTTATTAACGACATTCCGACCCACCAAGATACCATGCTGGCCCTCTACGCCGATGACGCGGCAATAGTCGGCCACGCCAACACTGGCTCTGCCCTCATCACTGCCATGCAGACTCATCTTGACTCCATCAACCGCTGGATCAGGGGCTGGAAGTTACTCCTGAACATTCCCAAGTGCCAGGCCTTGTACCTCTCCAACCGGAATAAGCCGACCAGGATTATGATCGACAACACCCCGATTGACTGGGAAGGACAGATTAAATACCTTCGCGTCACCATCGACAGAAATCTCACCTGGAGACCTCACATTGATAGCGCCAGAGCCAAGATGGCCCTGGCCTACAGGAAGCTAGCCCCCATCATTAAAAACAAGAACCTCTCTCCGCAAAACAAAGCGCTTCTTTACAAGACATTTATAAGACCAACTGCTACGTACGCCGCACCGGTGTGGGCGTATGCCGCAAGATCCTCAATTGACCGACTAGAAAGCAAGCAGAATGGAATTCTGCGCACAATCCATAATGGGCATCATTTCCTAAAGAACGCGGCCATTAGAAGAGACCTGAAAATCAAAACTCTTAGACAGTTCATCTACAGACTTGCTGTTTGGTACTATGGTACGCTGAACCAGCTTCCCAATGAAATAGCCGCGGAGTACCCGGACTATGACCCCTCCGAACCCTGCAATCGAAAACGCCCCAAAGCGGTCCTCTTCATTTTTGCGCCCTCATAGTGAACTCCTGCACGACCAATCTGATCTGTAACTGATCCGGGCCCCCGCCCCCCCCCCACCTCATGATAAAGTACCTCAAGACATATAACTACAAACTGGAGATAAAGCTCTATGCTAAGGTGCTCCGAAAAACCCAGAACTTCAGTTCAGTTCAATGATAAAATTGCTCTTTGCTAACCTTATTCCGACCTAAAAATATTTATTTTGGGGCAACGTAATTTAACTTGTTCTTAAAAAAATTATATCGTAAATGGGTTGATCTAAAGGAACCTGACTTTTGACATAGGACAGAATTGATAACTTTTGCTTTTTTTGCAGCATCAATTATTGCATCTTTCTGCTCAGATGTAAGATTTTCAATTAAATTTAGATTATTCAGAAATAAGTTAGAAAAATATTGCTCATCGGCACAAAGTAAAATATCTAGCTCTTCTATTATTTTTTGCACTGTTACAGATGGCACAAAACATTTAGTTTCTAACATAAGGGTAAATAATGCAACTACCTTTGCAATATTCATTTTTACATCTGCATGATTATCAACACTTTTGCTTTCTGATAAACCACTACATGAACCAACACTATTATTATCATATTCATCCTCATTCTGAACGCCTGCATTTTTTGTTTCAATGTTTTTTGACAAAAATGCAGATGCAATGCATTTTGAACCATAATTTTTGTGATACCGCGAAATATGAGATGAAAATGATGATACATTTTTAAATGATTTTAAACACTGTTTAAAACAGCATTTAATAGCAATATTATTTCTAACATGTTGTTTTAAATGCGCCACCAAACATCGAGCTGAATCAAATTTTTTATGGCATAAAGGGATGTTGCATTCCAAATTAATTATTTCATGACCTTGAACTGTTTGTAAGTGAGAATGGTATCGCGTGAAATGCTTTCTCAATGCATAATATGTAGAGAAATTTGCCTCACAATTACTTATGCAGCATGGAAACTTGAAATTATTTAAATTCCTGTGAATACTCATATGTGTGACATACTTATTTTGCAAACGTGTTTTAAACGTGCATGCCGAACAGGAAAACATTTTTACTGTGCAATTCGTTGCTTTTGTTTCGTGTCAATAATAATTATTTACATTATCAGGGTATATACACACTACTGAACATATCGATCTGCATAAAAAAGGAAGCAAGCAGCTTTGGCACTAGCAAACACAATCTGAGGTTACTAACAATAAATATTCAGAAGCATATTCTTAATATTAATTGACATTTGAAGACAAAAATTACTCCAGTAACTAGAACTTAGAATAAAAAAGTCTGCCAGTATATAATCACAAAATATAAAATAAAGCCTAATATCTAAAGACTTCGATACTCACCATTACAAGTCACGTTGCTTTTGCCGCCGCTGCCGGTCCGGTGTGTGTTTTGGTGCTGTTGAAGAGCTCTCAGTTGCCAACGTTTTTTTTCTAAATTTTCTTTGCAGCTTTCAATGAAACCATGGCGGTGCTAATATTATTTTTATTAAAAAATTAAATATTATTATTTTTATTAAAAAATAATAAAAATAATAATATTTAACAGCCTTAGTTATACTGCAAAGATAAACTTAAAAGGAAAAATAAGTACCTCTCTTCATTCATCTGAAAATCCTCCATTTGTATCCTTCCTGTTTTGACAATCCACGTGAAAACAGTCATAAATAGGCTTCAAGATAAGCAACTATATTGCAATAAATAAATTTTTACAAAGTCACAACAGAAAATAATAAAAATTCAGATGTCATAAGGAAAAATGTTCTGTAAACAATGCGAAACGAAAAGTATTTAGACGTTACGTTTCAATGCCGTCATCCAGGATTGCGTTGGCTCTTTTTAACATTTCGCCATTTCATTCGCCAAATTAGATTTTTACGGACATCATTAAGAAAAGCAATTGTTAATATTTTCGCCGAAACGTATTTTCTTTCGCCAAACTAATTTTATTTGCGACGTCGGCGATCGACAGCGCGATCCCTGCCGTCACAGCCGAGCGCGCATAAATCCTAAAAAGGGGTATTATAAAAACATAATATGCCTCTAGAAAATCGCGCATGCATTTGCGGAGTTGTAGGGAGGGGAGAATGCGTTTTGACAAGTGGTACGTAGATGGCGGTGACGTTGACGTAGTAGCAAAACTTAACCGCGAAAATTCTCCCATTAAAACGTTCGGAAATTATTGGTATGAAATTAATGTGACTGAATGGGGAAAGGCTACTTTAAAATGGCAGAAATTATTTGTATGTATTATTAATTACAATTGCGAAAAAATAACCAAATAGTACTTGCAAATAATATTATTTTGTTTTGCTAATTAGAGATTATTTTTATAGTGTACTTGATGCAGGGTAATTCGTAAAAACATGCTAAATTATTATATGGGATATATTTTGCAAGATTTTTTATAGTGGAGAAGAAATATTTCTCTTCGGAAAAAGAAAAAAGCTGTATCCTTCTACCCACAGCTTGTTTGTTTTAAAGAATAAATTTAAAACAAAACATTAGTAGCAAGCATCTTCATCATTACGAACCATAAGTTCTTATCTCAAATTTTTGTCCCAAATCAATAGTTTATTTTTATCAAAATCGTTCTAAAAATGTGTGAAAATCGTCTACAAAACAGATTTTTTCGCGAAATGTAATTAATAATTTATGAAAGTAATTCCCAACATTTTAAAGAATGTTTTTTTTTAAATTCTAATTTAAATAAAATACCCTTTTCACATCCAGTCACATTAATTTCCTATCAAATACAATCTCAAGTTTATTTATGCATGTTAATAGAAAAAAAAGTGAAAGGTAATCTACCAGGTTTGAACCCGGGACCTCAGTCTTCGGAGCGGGAGACAGTTCCACGGGGCTAATGTTCCCACGACCAACCTTGTGAATTATTAGTACATATATCTGTACTAAATTATTAGTTGCCGTATTCTCGAAAAGTGTTGAGAGTTGCAGCTAATTCTTTGGCATTTTATCTTATAGAATTTATTATAGACTCAATATACATACAATAATAAATTTTATCATTTTTGATTTTGAAAATTCAATATAAGTTTATAAAAGCATGGAAATTTTTGTGAAAATTCAGTGTTAACGCATAAAAATACTTTCTAAAAAACTTTTGAATGAATCTCTACATCAATAAGAAAATTTGTTCAGAATACATTATTGGTTAATAACAAGTTAAAATTGAAGGAAAAAATTAAATATTGACGTGCAAGAGACACTTTTTAGAAATTCAATTTTTTAATAAAAAAAAAATTTTTTTTGAGTTTTTTGAGTACTTAATATTGTTATACTTCAATACATATATATATATATATATATATATATACAGAAATTCATAATTTTTGGTTAAAATTTTTTTTATAATGTTTACCGTCCCCTTTAAAAAAATGCAATGCCTTTTCTTTTCAGTTATTGTCAACATGTATAATTATTTTTATCGCCTATGCACTCAGTATCCGCTCTCCCTTCCGAATTGAAAGCAAATAATAATTCGAATTTTCCAGAGTTCCATTCCATGAAGAACTCCCCCCCCCCCCAGGGCCAGGGACAATAGAGAAGGCCCTGCCCCCCCCCCCGCACCTCCGAAACAAAATCCTGTCAACGCTACTCTCATATATCCTCTAAAAGCTTAAACCATTCTTTCAACATAACTGAAAAATACTGCACATGCGCATAGGAACATTGACGTAAATTAACTGTATATCTCCCGTACATTAACAAAAAATCCCTTATTTAACGGTATAACTGCCGTTAACAATAGAAACGGCACATATACCGTATTTTTAAGGATCAAATACTGTCGATTTACCGTAGTTCTACCGTAAACACGAAAAATGGTACAAGTACTGTAAAATTTACAGTCCTTATCCTGTAATTTTACGAAAATTTTTTGCAGTGTTGTTTCGTTCTTTTTTCTTTCTTCAAGAGTACTTCTCTCTTTACTTTTTTTAACATCTGACAAAAGAGCACTTATCCTAATAGTCTTCATGCATTCTGAATTTGCCACAATAAAATCTATGTGGTTTTTGTTTATTTTATTACCGAAGAATTCCAAGTAGGACAAAATCGCTAAAAAATTGGTGCCTTTGTAACCGGTCGATAGTGGAGAGGGTTGCTTAATAAAGGTGGCAGCTTATACAAGTTTCAATGTATTGGCTATTAAGTAGATCACACTGATCGAAACAAATAGAATCATAACGGATCATATACTACAAAACCCTTTCCATATACAATCTTAATGGCACAGGTACTGCTGTCTAACGAATAATTAACATGTTTGCTTCCATCGTTGACAAGATACGACGGCAGCTATTCCCCTTTCGTGCGCATATCTTCCCGGCATAGATTTCCTCTGTGGACCACCGTATTCTCTTGCGTGCAAGTGCCGCGCTACAGCGGAACATTCAAAGAACTAGGTTCAAAAGTTATGACGGGCAAGGAAAAGGAATTGCTACCGCGTATTTGGAACGATGAAAGTAAACAGGTTAAACAAATCAGACATTAAAATATTTTTAAAAACCCCGTTCGGAGCGCAATCTATGATAATTACTTTATTTGCCTCTGTATCAGTTATAAATGAATGCTAAATTCAGTATTTTCTATGGGGAGTATTTTTTAAAAAACTCAGTTATACGAACTACTAACTCGATTTTTTTTTTTTTTTAATCGTGTTATTGAGGTTCGGTAGTATAAGGGTTTCCCCAAAAGTACTAGGCTTAGGACCGTCGAAGGTCTTGTTTTTATTGAGACAATCCCCAAGTGTTTGATGAATATTAAAATGCATGAGTATATATCGAGTGACCCCTTTCCTTTTACACAAACACAAACATACTCTTCTCCCATTGAGGGCGTTCCTCGACTGTCTGCTTAGTTTACCACCATTGCAAAGACGCGAGAGGCAACGATGGACACAGAAGGAAATTCCTCGATAGTCCAGTACGCCAAATTTTGTCCAGATCCGACGAACGGTCTCGGCGCCTATAGCGAATAACATACATACAAACAGACAAAGAGAAATTCTCCTTCTGCTGCATTATTAGGATGATATTAATTTGACTTAATATTGTTGAGGTAGAAACAGGTCACTGATAGGGAATCGAATTAGACGAAGGATTTAAGAAAAGCATGTGCATACGATGAATGTACACGGTAAATCCCTGGGGCGAATTCTTGATTATCAATTCTGTTTCTTGTTCAACAAAATAACCAAATTAAATCATAATGAATTTAATCAATTAAGTAACGTAAAGAGTTTAATTATTTCTTCTATTTATTATTTTCAAAAGGATGTGCATATTTATGTAAAGAAAGCACTTAGTGCCTAATCTACAACAGAACATATATTATTTTATGAATTAATTTACACTCTAAAATTCTGTTGTGTTTTGATACAAATAGAAATAGAGGAGTTTCTTCAAACTATTTCTTTCTTTATTTTTTTGTATGTGGTGTGTGTATGTTGGGGGAATTATGCAAAAAGGGATAAAAAGTATGACGATTTATCTGGAAGCATTTAAAATGCAGTCAAATAAACTAAATAAAGTGCATACGATATTTAAAAAAAAGCATTTAAAATGCTTCATATCACTAAAAACAAAATAATTTTCATGTTTAATTTTACAGCTAAGCAGAAATACTTGATAGAAAAAATAAAAAGTTATTTAAAAAATTAGTTTTATTTTTTTAGTGTCTCATGTTACTGTGAAAATGAATAAAACGTGAATGTGGCACAATTTACGTAAGGTGATTTAAGTATTAAACACTGACCGGGAATAAAATTAGTTTAAAAAAAGGTAGTTTTATTATCTTTATTTATTTTTAAGTAAATACTATCACAACCTAACAGTTTTGCCGCTCCGGACAAAAACATAAAATGCCGCCCCCCCCCCCAGTAAAAGTACTATTAAAAGAAATAAATTGTTTACAGATTCTCTTTTCATGCCTATAAAACTGGAATAGCTCTTTAAACATAACACAGCATAAGAAAAAAACCATATTTATTAAAAACCACACATTAAGCTAAAAACCAAAAGAAAGAGAGAAAAATCAAGATTTATTTTTCTGACTTTTAATTTCGCAAAATTCCTGACTTTTTCTCTTAAATCAATTTTTCAACTAATTCATGTTCGATAGCCAATGTAGTTAAATTATTTAACGTATCTGGAAGAGTTGTGGAACATAAGAAATTTTTAGTTAACTTTAATTTTGAGAAACTCTTCTCTGCACTTGCCACACTTATCGGCAAAGAAAGCGAAATTCTCGAAGCAATAGCAAGATGTGCGTGTAAAATCTAGAGTTGAAATTAACTTTAAAATTTCAATTGGGCTTTCCTTTTTGCCTAATAAGGCCGTAACTGACACTATTTCATTTACTAGATCAAGCGCGTTTATATTTTCCGATTCCCCATCGGTCAGTATTAACTCCAATTGTTTACACTATAAACAGTGTTTTAATTTTCTACAACAGTGTTTTTAATTTTCTACAAATTTGAATTATTTTTGAGGTATGACGTAAACTTTGATAAAGTTCTCTGCGCATCAAGTAAAATCATCAAAATATAATTCAATCCGATGTTGCAGTGTTAAATATAGGCTACTTGCTATTACAAAGCATTTTCCAGGTATTCTCTCCTGTAATCTTTAAACAATACACAAGAGTTATAACTTTGCTTTCTATATTTCTGCCAGTATGCTAATTCCATTTTTTGTACTCTTACAATGCAAACGAAATTTCGCGCGGTTAGTAAAAACCCATCAATGACGGATGGATACATCAGTTAGTAAAGTTATATAGAATGATATTCTTCGGAATATTTTTTTTTTATCTTTCGGAATTCCTTTGCTAATACAAAATGCATTTTTCAAATTCGAGCCAAAATGCCGGCCCCGGACAGGGGTCCGGTTTGTCCGGCCCTAGGGCCGCCCCTGATCACAACAAATCTAAAGTAAAACAAATCTAAACATATTATTTTTATTATAAATAATATTTATTATTCTATTAAAAAATAGTATGTTTAGTTACAAAATAAAATTTATTATCTTTCAAGTTGTGTGCGCGTGTGTTGGGGGGAGGGGATATAGTGATGTAGACACTGATACACTTGCGCTTTGATATTCATGAAAAACTATGAAGTTAAGGGCGGGGCTTAATTAAGTTTTTTTTTGGCGGCCATGCGTTGTAATCAATGCATTCGACGTGATTTATATTTCTTTTTTTATATTTGTTGATATTAATATTTTTTTAATTGATGACCATTGTTACCAAAATTAATTTTGATGGAGTATTCTGTCTTAAACTATTTTAACAATTACCCGCTAAAGTTTTTGGGACCCTAGACCGTGGCCCAGTTTTCCGGGAGGCGTTTTTTCAGGTGAATTTTCGGTGGTAATTTTTTCAGCTCACCGAAACAAGTTGGGATATTGAATAGATTTTGCAATTTTGCTGAAATGTACAAATATTTGTTTGCGCAACACATAATAACGACTAAAGCGAATGAAATGAAATTTGGTTTACTGATAACTATAGGCGTCAAATTAACCAAAAAAAAAAGTTAAAAATCAGATTTTGAGATAGTGTAAATATTTGTTCGCATGTCCCTCAAAAATAGCTCAAGGGAGACTTGAAATTCGGCAACATTTTAGGTAGTGACTCAAATTATATACCAGGTGAATTTTTATTTAAAAAATTTAATATACTTTAAAATTTGCTTTTTTTTTTTTTTTCTTGGTATTACGTTCAACTATCTTGAACGAAGGAAAAGACATTTGCTAATACGATAGCTGGCTATTCCACTTAAACAATTAACGATTTCCTTTTTTTTTTAATATTTCATTTGATTTTAATGTTTTAATGAGTAGCTGAAGTGCCCGTCAACTACAGGTACTTCAAATAGTTATTAATATAAAAGTAGCAATTAACCAAACACTGTGTAAAAGGTTCTTTTTAATTTATATACTTAAAAAACCAGTGTACTTTTGATAAATGTAAGCTTAAGATTAGTGTTTATTTATATTTTGAAATCTTTACACAAAATCATTATTGAATCTTTATGTTTCTGAAATATATGAGGTCCCCAGAAAATATTTTGCAGGGAGACCTAAAATTTTAGGAAACGCCACTGGCCATTGGGGTAAAAATAAAGCGAAGCTTTAGTTCTTTGCCTACAGAGCGAATTCCAGAAGACCACGTGTTTCTGTTCAGTGTGGACAATCGGCTTTTACAAGAGGCTTATCGGCGGCCGACGAACAATCCTTTTGTCAACAACCTGGCAGACAAGTTTAAAAGGCTGTGCAACAGATTTTTCAAGGAAAAGGGAGAGAGGGAGGGGAAACAGTTCAGTTAGCAAGAAATAAATAGTTTAGTGTAGCAGGTTTGATTTTGACAAACGAGTAGACTAGTACATGGCGGTCGAACGCGAAAATCTATCATTATCCTTTCTCACGGTTTAAAGCTTGATGTGAATGCTAAACACAAAGCAATTTATTAAATGAAAATTTATATACGCTAAAAATGGAATTGTGTATGCGTGAATAAATTTAAAAAGTCAAAAAAATGTGGAGCTTTAAGAATTCAACTTCCACTAATTAATCAAATAAAAGCAAACAGTCAGAAATTTTTGAATTTAGGGAGCATTATTTTCACGAATTTAATCAGCGTGACTAAAATTGGAATCCAACTAGTCTTCGAAAAATCTTATCAAACAAATAAAAGAACTCGGAAATTTTTGAACATCAGAAATGTATTCAGCAAAAGGATTCGGAAATTTTTTAATTTCGGATTTACAACTCATACAGAGGAAAAATAAAAAAACGTGCAACAGAAAAAAAAAAAAACCACGCTAATCGAGACTGTTTGTTTATTTATGGGAAGGGGGGGGTCAGTACACATCATCCTTTGAAAAATGTATCAATCTTTATTTAACCTCGTGCTGATAAAGTAATTTTTATTTCTAAATTGTGAGGACAGGATGATTTGATGTATTAAAACACAACCAGGGTTTCAGTGGCGAATCCAAATGGAGGGCTATGGGGCGATTACCATTTTAGCCTTTACCTGAGCACACTTGAATCAAAAACTTTGCTGAATCTTTAGGGAATTAATCCACCATTGAACCTATGTTTACCATGCTCGCTCTCATTTTTTTAAAGGACGGAGCGAAAAGGACTCACTTTTTGTGACCAGTGTTCCTACTTGCACGTGTGTCTTTGATTGCTCAGATAGAGACCACCCTTGCGAGATAAACAGGTTAAACATGGGTTCAAGAGTTAAAAAAGAAAAAGACTGGCCCATTTATAATAAAATGCTTGGATACATTTATCGCTCTTCCCCTCTTGAAACTTTTCACTGGATTCGACAGGGGGGGGGGGTTCCTTCAAATGATTAAAATAGACTTTAAGATGTAGAGTACTTACCGTCAAAACTACTTTGGCTTATATTTGGGGGTGGGGGTGGGGAGGACGAAACAAATCATAACAAAGTTAAAAATACTGAAACAATGATTACAAAAGCCTTTCCAATACAATCTTTCTGGCGCACACAATATGTAACGCAGTGGGGGCGGGGGATATCGGAATACATATTCCCAAATTTTTAAATTACTTAGCATAAGCGTTATATCGTACAAAATTCCATCTATTGATACACGAATATACTTCATTTCTCCTGAGACATTTTTTTCTGGCTACGCGCCTGATGCAATGAATAATTAACCTGCATCCTTCTGTCGTTGTAAAGAATTCGACAGCAGTGAATCCACTCCCATGCATATCGTTGCTTACCGGCCTAGGTCTTTGATTACTCCTACTATGGCATATGACGACTACAAGACAGAAGACGTATTCCAGGAAGCTGGTCACAGAAAAGGAATCGCGGCCGCGACTATGCAAGGATGAAGCTAACATCCTTGCATAGACGTTATAGCAAATAAGACGCTAAATTTTTTGTTTAATTAACTACTGTAGCGCTTAGTCTATGTCAAATATTTTGTTTGCCTCTGCAAACAATATTTTCGACGGAAAGCATTTTGTTAGAAATTTTAGTTATTATACTAACTGCTTTTAACTGAGACAGGCATTTTTTGTTCTTGTCAAAAAGGCTTGACTGTAAAGGGGGGGGGTGTTCTTAAAAATACTAGGCTCACAAACTGTTTTGTTAAGGAACTATACAAGAATATGGTACTGTATCTTGAAAATAATAAAGAAATTGTTAAATTCTTTTCATTATTATAAATTTAATACATTAATCCTTTAATACAGTGTTTACTAGAACGCGACCGAGAAACTCGCATTTTTCTTTTCTTTTCCACTCATTAAAAAATTATTACTGCGAGAAATTCTCGCCCTTACAAATTGGTTTCATTCTGCACAAAATTATCGCTTCTCGAAAGATTTGGACAGTTTTTTTTTTTTTTTTTTTTAAATCCGCATGCTTCCATTTTTCATAAAGTGGTGTAAAATCCTCGCAGTTTGATTTTTATTGCATGTAACTAGGGCTGGCCTGCAGACTTGTAGGCCCAGTTACATGCTATAAAAATAACTAAAATTCATAAATACTCTGATTTGGGGTGTTTACCAGAGGCAAGTGAAAGTACCCATTTATAAATACCTTACCCACTGGGTATTTACCCAACTCGAATCTATAGTGAAAAATTCTCACCCATTTTTTTCCCACAATGAAAACCCTGTAATATGTCATTGGCTTTTTTTTGTTTTTTTTGTGTGAACATGTACTAAAATTGCAAAAATTAGCAAAGAACATCGGTATCTTCATTAATACTACTTCTCACTCACCATAACAGAGAAGAAGAATATAAAGCCTCTCAGATTTAACGAGCACGTTCACCGTGATAAGTTTCATCGTAAGTCCGATACCTTAGTAACTATCTGTTACTACACCAATGAAAGGATTTCCAAATAATACAAAAAACTATGCAAGTTCAAGAGCATAATATATAACAGATTTTGACTCAAAAGAAAAAAAAAAAACTATTGAAGAATTTTTCTTCTCAAGTTTATAAATTATCATCGTTAGCCCTCTGAACCTTAGAAGGTAACAGACTAAACTCATAAAGAAAAGAGAGGAGTAAACTTAATTATTTTAATATCTAGAATTTTTTTCTTAAGCATTCTTGAAAGACTCCAAGGAAAATATATTTATAGAAAAGGAATGTTTTTTTCCTTAGACTTGGATTAATGAATTCAGTTATTTCTCATCACCTAAATTCAGTTTAACAAACACATACCAGGGGTCGATTCAGAATTTTTTTCCAGCGTTCCCATTTTTGTGAAAAACTGCTTTTTTTGTGAATTTCAGTACTTAATTTTGTGAATCTCAACACTTATTTTTGTGAAATTTCATACTAATTTTTAATAAAAGTCGCGTTTAAAAAATAATAATAGATAAATCAGATTAAAATGTAGGGTCAAATACCAATGAAGGGCCGCTTTAATCGATTGCATTTCTGTGAAGGGGCCACAAAATAGACCCAGTTTTCTTCTGCACAGATCCTTGAGTACATAAATCTGCCCCCCCCCCCCCAATCTTTATCAACAGCAAAAATGTGGCCGAAAAATGTGTTTTAGAAGTAGAATCTCTTTTCAAAATAATGTGCTAGAGATTGTCCAGAATATGTAAAGTCCAGAATGTTAATGTCCAAAATAATGTAAAGATTTGATTAATGATCAACTGTATTAGTGACTTTACCCATTCAATGAATATCTTACATTTGTTTACTAGTTGTTAATTATTTGTTTACTAGTTGTTAATTATAGTTGTTAAAATTTTTATTTATTTTTTTACTGTCAGAGTATATTATTTTAAGAGTAAAAGAGAGTAACAAAAAGTCAAATCTGATTCTTCCGCTAATTATTAATTTAAAAATGCAAAATTTCCCGATTTTGATGGGGAAACTTACTAATTTCATTCTGATAATTTAAACCTTTCAGCCATCCAAGTGGTTAAAATATTTTAGCTAATTTTATCGTGTAGCAATTACTTGTCTGAAAAGCTTTCTTTTTTCTTTCTTTTGTAGCTGCTGCTGCTTTAACCAGACTTCGAGAATCGAAGTTTAAGGAGAAGGACAAGGAGGTTTTGGCAAATATGTTTGGTCGAAGTTTAGCTGAAGCATCTGATTAGAATAAAAAAAAGATTCGTGTTTCAGATTGTTCCTTAACATTTGATATTGTGGACAATTATACTGAAAACTTATAAAGATAATTTTGTTTTTAAAAATAAAATATGAAAATCTGTTTCATGTAATTTTTTGGAAAGAAAACTTAATTTGAAGTGTGTTTATAATTAGGGATATTTATAATATTAAAAAATGTACAGTACTAATTTTTTACCAGTGTTAATCCTTTTCCAGTAAGCTGTTTAAAGCGCATTTTGTTTTGCATGAATTAAAACTTAAATTAGTTTTTAAAATTCACAATTGTGCAATTTTGAGCATTACTCAATTTTAATAGCATTTCCAATTAAATGAAAATCTTAAAATATAGCCCAAAAAAGATTTTAATCCATTTATTCCAGATCAAAATTTATTTATTTTAATATTTTCTTCTTCTGTTGTTTACAACCAATAATATTTGCTTTTCGATCAAGTTACAGTAGAACCCTGATTATCCAAGGTGGTCAGAATCAAACATGCCTCGGATAACACTGACAATCATAATCACAATTACAGTTTTAAACATACTGCAGATCATGTCCAGACTTCGAAACGATTACAGTCAAATGTAATTCCCTATAAGAATGCTATTTTATAAATTCTACAGAAATAGTGTAATAAAATTGCATTACTTCAGAATTTTCGGAATATTTGATTTCACTAAGATCAAGATTACTACCTTTTTGCAAATTTAACAGTAACTGGTCATAATCCTTTTAGGAATTGGCCGGTGTTCCCTCCATGAAGCTCAAGAAAAGCTGTAAACCTGAATGAAGCGTCTGTGGTTACCATGGCAACCCAACTGGCAACTGCAGTGGAAGAGAAAATTTTTCATTAGCACTTCACAACTCAGACTGTTTGTCGAAACCTTCATGGTCGAAACCCGCGTACCACGTGACTCTAACAATCGACCAATCGTGGCACAAGTCACTGAAACCCTCTCTGACCGTCAACTCCGATCTATCTATCGGGGTTGACGCTCTGACAAGGGAAGGGGGTTTGGCCTGGCTTTACTGCTAGTAAGGTCGTGTTTTAGCACATAGTCTTACGGCAATTGGGCTTTCATCGGAATTTTAGTGTATTCTAACAGAATAAATTTGAAAAAGGATCATTGCTTGCTTACGTTAAACAATTTTTTGTTACTTACAAAACTTGGTGAAGAGGCACTTCACCTACTTCACCTGAAAAGCCACCAATGGGCAAATCGGGCAGGTCGTTCCCATCACCGTCTCAGAATTTCATGATTTTCTTTTATTGTGTTGCCTTACCCTAGGAAAGAACAAATCTGAAATATTTTTGATTTACCTCTTTTAGTTTTGGAGTTATGGGGGGTCAAAATACACCAGAGGAGCAACATCGAATTAATTGCATGAATTTTAGGCTATGTTACTCAGGAATAGTGTAGCTTTCAGTGAAAAGATCTTTAGAATCGGTTCAGTAGTTACAGAGATGTCCATATAGCGTTATGTGCTGGAATTCTTTTGAGTGTCCCTGTAAAAGAACTAGTTATGCTACATGCTGAAATGTAGCTTATAATACTCAGGAATAGTGTAGCTTTCTATCAGTGAAAAAATTTTTCGAATCGGTTAACTAGTTGCTGAGATCCCCATTCAACGTAATATAATTCTTATGAGTGCCCCTGTAAAATAACTATTTGTGATATATGGAGGATATATTTGAGATATATGAAGAATAAGTTAATTTTCAATATTGCCACTGTCGATTAAACTTCTAAAAGTAACGCCGAAATGTCCCCATGCGTGCCAGTGTAATGTCCCAAATAGGGAGGTACTTTTTTGTGATTTTTCTTGGAAACAGTTGTACCTTCAAGAAATGTTTTTTCATAATATCAAACTACTATTTGATACTACATTTCCATGTCAATAGTTTTCCTGTGGGAAGTCGGCTTCAGCTGCACCAATGCTTCGAAATTGTATAAATTAGCGCTAAGGACCATGTTTGGGGCCCCGTACCGTGGGGCCCTGGGGTCCTTCAAAAATTTTTAACATTGGATTCACTTTATATGAAGATATATAACTGCACTGTGCAAAAAGTTTTTCTGTATCACGTCAGAGCCTAGATTTAAAGCATTCTTAAAACTGTATTTTTTTTATGAAATTGGGGGTATTTTGGGGGGCCCTAATTTGGGGATCTGATAATTTTCGAATGAATTTTTAATTTGAGATGTTAATATACAAGGTATATTATAGGATAAATTGAAAAAATTCTCTGAAGCACCTCTGAGCCAGTCACAGTCGAGACAATAAAGTGGCAAAAATGGCCCTAAATGAATTCGACGTTGCTCCTCTGTGGTACTTTGACCCCCCATAACTCCAAAACTAAAAGAGGTAAGGCAACACAATTGTAAAGTTCCTTCGCGATTACTGAGCTCACGGAAACCCAGAAGGCGCCCCAGCCTGCCCGAACGGAGCCCCAGAGTTCACTTAAAAAGAAGTGGCAACGAGCGAGGGAGAGAGAAGCAAAACATTTTTCTTTAGGCGAGAAGCCATATTGTGGTTGTGACGCAGAAAGCAACACATTTTTCTTTTCTTAGATGTATTAAGTGTTTTGTTGTAAAATGTGCTGTCGTGTGATATATTAAATGTTAGTTTAAATGTTTCAAAAGTTTCTTCATTCGACATTTGCAAATATTGACGAAGGTTCTCACTGCCTATTATTCACTCGCACGATGATTGGAAACTTTACTGGCGCAGTCGCCCGGATCGAACTGGTGAGAGCTTCTCATTTTATTTTGTAAATGCATGCTCCTACAAATTTTAGTCGTTATTATTATTTGGGCAAGAATGGTTTTGAAATTAGGGCTGATTCCTAGTTTATGGTGCTTCTTCGCCAAGGAGGCGATAACAGGTATATTCTGGCAACCTTGGCGACTTTAGTTTGCGTTCTGGCAACCATGTGGAAATCCGCCATTTTGTTTCTGTAGTGCGCATTTTTGCCTCTGATGGGACTCTTATTTGTTTACATTATTAAATTTATTCTACTAAAAAGAGAAGGGGGGGTTGAGGGGGGGCACAGTCCCCCCTCACATAAAAAATAATTAAATTTTACTTAACCGAATCTAAGCACTTGTGAGATGTTTTAGTCAATGTTGTTAGTATTGCTTTACATGAGTTACATCGTTTCGTTTCTTCGATTTAACGCATGCGCAGCTGTTTGTATATGGTTTTGGTTCGAGAACGTTTTGATACGTTGTGTTAACGGAGCGCATGCGCGGCGGTTGGTTTGAATTCCAAAAAAAAAGCCATTTCTTATGGAAACTCCGAGGGGTTAACGACAGACGTTTTCGGTTCCTCGTATTTTTCGGATCCGTTTTTTTGGATAAACTAATTCTTTTCCGTTAATTGTGTTTGTGGATTTTCACTGTGGATTATATGCTTTTTGAGAGAAGGTAAGCGTGCTTTGCTAAATTGCGTGGTGTATGGTTGTGGCTAAACGAAAAATTTTAGCATTAGATTTTAGAAAATTCATTTTAGATTTCAAAAAATCTCTTTCTTGAATGGATTACGAGAGAACGACTGATTGCAGCTAAAAGAAAATTTTAGAGTTCAGAAAATCGGATTTAGATTTCAGAAAATTGCTTTACTTGAATGGTTTATGATTAGTGTTTTGATTTTAGGTTTATGGTTTAGTGTTTAGATTTTAAAATTCGTTTTAGATTACAGAAAATCTCTTCTAAAATAGTATCCACAAACATAAAAATAAAAAAAAAAGCCACTATGACTTATGAGACGACGAATATGATTATTTTAATAAAATAAAAAATCAGTTGTTCAACAAGTTATGTAAGTACAATAATTTTTGTTGTTTAAAACTTCAATATTTATGCTTTTTAATTTGCTTATTTTGTGTATTTATCGCTAGTTTGGGTGCGTTCTCCCGTAGTGTCTTTGGGAGCATCTTGGCTCCCAGAGACAAGACGGGAAAATCGCCAAGAAGCACCATAAACTAGGAATTAACCGAAATTAGTATCAAACTAATTGCATTTGTATTTTTGCGTCACGGAATATTAATGTTGAATACGCCAGTATTCGAAAGTAGATTCCGTTGATGAAATTATGTTCTTTTTTCCGCCACGGAATATTTATCTACACTAGCCAGAGTAAGAATACGTCAGTATTCAAGAACAGTTCTGTTTTATGAGTTTCTGTTTTCCATCACGGAATACTTTTCGCACTGAATACGTCAGTATTCGGAAGTGGTTTTTGTTTTTATTCATCGGAAATACGAATGCGTCGGCATTCCAAAATTTGTTTCTTTTCTCGTCGGAACGTATAAGTAACATTTTCATTTTGAAAGAAAGTGTATTTGTAGAATGTTCCAATTCTTGGCCCAAATAAATCAAAAAGTGTTATATTTAAACATTTAAAAGTGCACGCCAGTGTATGATAGTATTATATTTCATTTCTTTTTCTATAATTATGAAATATTATAAGATATATACATATATCTCTGTCAGCCAGCACATTAGTTAATTCAAACTAAAAAGATAAATTTAAAAAAAAGGGAAAAAATTTGTTGTTTATGGGTCATTGAATGTAAATCGACTGCATTGAATTGAGCATCAGGCCATCTGTTGTGTTATTTTTTTTTTATTATGTGTTTACCTCAAATGAAAAGATTTATTTCATTTTGTATTGAATGTCGTTCTTACAAAAAGCAATTAGCTTTTGCGTAGGAAAAAAAAAAAAACTGTGACATTGTGTCTTGTTTTATTTTGATTATCCTGGATTTATATTATGTTATTATTGAGCTATCATTCATAATATAGCTATTCATTGTTTAAGGTGTATTTCATGAAAAATTTATGCGAAGTGAGTTTCGATAACTATTTTAGCTTATTTTAACTTAAAATATGTAGATTAATTTGCATTTTATGAAGAATTCTTGTTGATTTTTTTTCTGCAGAATAAATAAATTTGAGTAATTTATTATTGCTAGTAACATTAAAAATTATTATATTTTCGGAAGAATATCAAAGTTGCATTATTCTTTGTTTAGCTATGATAAATTTTATCAATAAGATATAGAGAAAAATAATAATATTAATAAATAAGTAAATAAATACATTATAAATGTTGGTTTAAAAAGGTGAATAGCATTCTTTTTCTTTTCTGGTATTTTTGGTCATACAAACAATTGGTGTAATAAAACAAAAATTTAAAGAAATATTTTACGGAGAGTAATGATGAATGTTTTATTGACTACTGTTAATATGCATTATTAAATTAAATATTGGAAGTGGTTTAGTTAATTTAGAGATAATAGAAAGGTTAAAAAAAAAGTGGTAGTTTGAGGGTCTTTCAGAAATCAACCATGGCGTATTTCGGAAAGGGCAAAAAAGAGGATATGTTAGCTTTAGCTGCTGAATTAGAAATACAGGTAGATCCAAGTGCGACAATTGTGGCGATAAAATATAAAATCGTTAAAAGTGAAGCATATGATGAAGAATTTACCAAAGGGATATTTTTATCGCTTGTTGAAGAGAGGAAGGAAAGGGAAGAAATAGAGGAGCGTAGAAGGAAGGAATAAATAGAGGAACAGAGGAGGAAAGAAGAAATAGAGGAACAGAGAAGGAAGGAAGAAATAGAGGAGCAGAGAAGGAAGGAAGAAATAGTAGCTCAACAGAAAAGAGAACAGATGGAGTTTGAACTGAAAAAACTAGAAATTGAGTCTCGTAATCGAATAATACAAAGTCCAACGACGCCTGAAAGCGGTCAGCATAATTTCGATTTAATCAAACTCATTCCTAAATTCAGATTAAGAGATGATGATATCGTAATTTATTTGTCTCTGTTTGAGAGACAAGCTAAAAGAACAAAAGTTGATCCTAAAGATTGGGTAGCATGTTTATTGACTCTGTTGCCATCCGAAATTATCCAACTAATTGGTAGGGAATCAGAAGACAAGTTTGAAGATTATGAGTACATTAAGGCTCTTTTATTGAAGAGATTTAAACTATGTCCAGAAAGCTTTAGAAAAAAGTTTGTGATGCACCAGAAGACCCATGAGAAATCATGGAAGGATTTTTGTTACGAAATTACAAGCTATTTTGAAGAATGGATAGGTGGCCTTGAGATAACTGACTTTGCCGGTTTGAAGAACCTCATTATCACAGATCAAATCAAGAGAAGAGTGCCTCATGAGGTAAGAGACCATTTTCTGGATGATTGGGCGAAGTTCGTTTCTCCGACAAAATTGGCTGATCTACTGGACGAATATGATAGTGTTCGTAGTGGTTCGAAGAAATCTGGTGGTAATCCATCGAAAGACAAAAGTAATGAAAAATGGCGACCCCATTCTCCACCTTTAGAGAGAACTGTCAAGAATAAATCGTTTCCTCCTCAGCACACATCAAAAGCATATTCATCCCGTAAAAATGATGAACCACCTAAGCTAACCTCCAGGGTAACTTGCTATAATTGTGGAAAAGAAGGTCATACGTCAAAATTTTGCTATAAAAATCGGCAGTCAAGAAATGCCTTAACAACAGTCCAAGGCAATTTACTCCAATCGCCAGCACCCATTGATGAAAAGGAAAAATCAGAGGTGCTGACTGCCAAGATCTCTATTCCTGTCTCAAAATCGGTAAACGTATCTAAAAACGTAGACGATTTGAAACTTGTCAAGGTTAAATGTGGAAAGACTAATTTAATGGGAATATTGGATACAGGAGCCCAAATTTCGGTAGTACGTGAAAGTCTGATCGCCGACGTACCTTGTGAAGGAGAAGGTAAAATAGAGATAGTTTCTGCTTTTGGGGAAAACGAAGTTACACCACTGAAAATTTTCTCGATGAAAATTGATGATGGTCTGCATGGGAACGTACAAATTACTTGCGCTGTTTCGAGGAAATTGGTCACTGATCTACTACTAAGTTCTTCAGCTTATGAAACGCTGTGTCAAAATGTTGAACTTTGTCACAGTAATCATCCATGGAATGCAGCACCTGTGGGGTGTGTAGAATCAGGAAGCGAAGAATCAGTTGTTGAAGTCAACCCTGCAGATTTGGCCCAAATTAACCAAATTCATAAGAAGGACCCCGAAACAATTAAATCGCCTAATAAAACGAAGATAGAATTCATTGCACTTCAAGAACAAGATGAGACTCTCAAAAGATGTTTTGAATGGGCAATTAAGAGTGAGAATTCTTATTCTTTTGATGATGGTGTATTGCTCCATGCTGAGTACATTTGTGGTGAAAATATCAAGCAGGTTGTTTTACCCTTGGAAAAAAGAACAGAAGTTCTACGAATGGCGCATGAGATCCTTCTTGCTGGTCACCTTGGCGAGAGAAAGACGCTTCAACGAATTAAATATTCATTCTTTTGGCCTACTATAAAACAAGATGTAAAAAGATTTTGTGAAAGCTGTAAGGAATGCCAACTCAGGAGGACTGTCACCTATAAAGATAGAATCCCAATTCAGCCAATCGTTAGACCGGAAACACCTTTCGAGGTGTGGAGCGTGGATTGCATCGGGCCATTGGAACCTCCGTCCGGAAGAGGTCATCGATTTGTAGTGTGTGCGGTTGATTTGTGCGCAAGGTGGGCCGAAGCAGTTCCTGTCAAGGATATAACTGCGAAAACTACATGCAATGTGTTGATGAAAATTTTCACTCAGACGGGCTTCCCAAAAATGATTTGTTCAGACCAAGGAACCAACTTCACATCCAAACTCACCCGAGCTTTTGAAGACATACTAGGCGTGTCCCCGCGTTTTTCCACGCCAGGACATCCCGAAAGCATGGGCTCTGTCGAGCGATGGAATAAAACTTTAAAGGAAATGATGAACAAAAATATCCAAGAACATGGAAGAAATTGGGACTTACATCTGCCTTATCTTTTATTTGCTTATCGAGAAGTGCCACGTAGCACGACTGGCTTATCCCCTTTTCAAATGGTGTATGGCAGACTACCACCAGGACCTTTGTCTCTGTTAAAGGAAGTCTGGACAGGTGAGCGCAGCATTCCCGTCACTGCTTCGCGCTCAGTTGAAAGTTACCTACGTGATCTCATAGAAAAATTGAGAAAAGCACATGACATAGCTTCTGAAAATTCTAACATCGCTCAGGATGAATACACTTCCAGATACAACTTACGGTCCAAAGAAAAGACGTTCAACGTTGGGGATAAAGTCCTAGTCCTGTTGCCTTCATCTTCTCATAAACTATTAAGTACCTGGTGTCCTGCTACTGTCATCCAGATCACAAGACCCCATTCTGTCAAAGTTGAATTGGAGGATGGTAGTGCAAAAGAATTACACATTAATAAGCTCCGCCCGTATGTTCAAAGAATCAATCATGTGGGTCTGATTTTCGAACAAGATGAGGATTTTGGAGATCTTCATTATGCCCCAGCTGAGAAAACGAATTGCACGGCTGAAGATATTCGGAAGCATCTTCAAGGTATGAAATCCCACCTAACAGAAGAGCAAAACCAAGAACTTTTCAATATTCTCCAGACTTACGTGGATGTCTTCAGTTCCAAACCTGGTCATGCCAAAGTGGAAGGACATACCATTAGAGTTACAGAAAATTGTTCGCCAAAACGACTCAAGCCTTATAGGGTTCCAATAACACTTCGAGAAGAAGTTGATCGTCAGGTCAAGGAATTATTAGAAATGGACTTAATTGAACCGAGCGAAAGTGAATGGGCCCATCCGGTAGTTTGCGTAGCCAAGAAGAACGGAAGCGTAAGACTGTGTATTGACTTTCGACTTCTAAATAGTTTCACTGTTCCAGATGCTTATAAAATGAAAATTGCAAGAGACTTGCTATATGAAGTGGGGAAAGCAAATTTCATTTCTGTTCTTGACCTCACTAAGGGTTATTGGCAAATACCAATGAAACCGGAAGCGAAGGCCTTTTCTGCTTTCGTTGCACATTGCGGACACTACCAATGGAAGGTTTTGCGATTCGGTATGAAAAATGCTGGAGTTACTTTCCAAAAATCTATGGACAAGGCTCTAGCCCATCATAAAGGGTATTGTAGTTCATATATAGATGAAGTAGCAATCTATTCAAATACCTGGACTGAACACTTAAACCATACGAAACAAGTGTTTCAGACTCTAAGGGAAATAGGGTTTACAGTTAACCTCGAAAAGTGTGAATTCGGGAAAAGGCAAGTCAAATTCTTAGGACATTTAATTGGTTCTGATCAACATTCACCAGATCCCGAAAAAGTTGAAGTATTACAAAGGCTAGGTAAACCCACCACCAAACGGGAAGTACGTAGTTTGCTAGGGCTGGCTAGCTATTACAGAGACTATATACCGAATTTTTCCCAAATAGTTCTTCCTTTAACCGATCTAACCAAGAAGAGTGTTCCCAATAATATACCTTGGACTAAAGAGGCTGATGGAGCATTTTTACAACTAAAAGAAGAACTCATAAAGATGCCATCTCTACATACTCCAAATCTCGACAAGCCTTTCCAACTGTACACCGATGCCTCTGCTTCCGCCATTGGAGCTTGTCTGGGCCAAAACAATGATCAAGGCAAAGAAATGCCAATTGCATTTTTTAGTAAAATGTTAAATCCCTCCCAAACTAAGTGGTCAACTATTTCAAGAGAGGCCTTCTGCGTTTTAGAGGCATTAAAGAAATTCGACACATGGATTTTTCGGAGCCGAAGTGCAAATTATTTCGGACCACAATCCGTTAACCTATTTAACCAAAAGTGCCCCTCACGGAGCCAAATTGTCCCGATGGGCTCTAGCCTTACAGAGATATAATATGGCTGTTACATACAGGAAAGGAAAATACCATGGTAACGCTGATGCCCTCTCGAGATTAAAATTTGACATGACAACATAATTTTTTTTTAATGGTTTGTGCAATTTTGCTGTATATATATATATTTATAATCGAGTGTTTTATCTTATTATGTAGTGTATCATTTTTGTGTGTGTGTGGGAGCTGCATATCTATGTGAAGCTCTCACCCCTTTCTGTTTTAAATGAGCAAAGTACTGGTGTGTTGATTCAAATTTTCAGAGCAGCATCGACACTCCAGTGAGGGATGTGCTTCCCCTGGATGGACTTGTAAAGTTCCTTCGCGATTACTGAGCTCACGGAAACCCAGAAGGCGCCCCAGCCTGCCCGAACGGAGCCCCAGAGTTCACTTAAAAAGAAGTGGCAACGAGCGAGGGAGAGAGAAGCAAAACTTTTTTCTTTAGGCGAGAAGCCATATTGTGGTTGTGACGCAGAAAGCAACACATTTTTCTTTTCTTAGATGTATTAAGTGTTTTGTTGTAAAATGTGCTGTCGTGTGATATATTAAATGTTAGTTTAAATGTTTCAAAAGTTTCTTCATTCGACATTTGCAAATATTGACGAAGGTTCTCACTGCCTATTATTCACTCGCACGATGATTGGAAACCTTACTACAATAAAAGAAAATCATGAAATCCTGAGATGGTGATGGGAACTTTTTTCTATTGACCTGCCCGATTTGCTTTTGCAACGGCTCTTAAATGGATTTTATCTGATAATACTTGATCAACAACTATCATTTGTCCTAAATGTATTCCAAAACATTCTCAATGGAATTAAAATGTTAACGCGTACTTGGAGCTTAATTACTTATTTTTCAATATTTATCTTTCTTCTGAAACGCTTTTTTTTTTCTCTGTGAAGCGTGTTTATAAAAAAAAAATAATAATAATTTATCACAAAGATTCTTAAAGAAATATTCATGTTAAATATTTCTATATAGTTTAATGTTTGATATATCTTTGATACCAGTAATCAATTTTATTGCGTGTTGGTGTGGAAGGATGGGGGATTAATATGCTTCATGATTTGGAATAATAACAATTACTGATATAAATTTTATGAGAAATTTTTCCTCTGGAAAAATATTTTCAAAAGTTTCGTGCAGGATTAAAGGTACTGCCGACAATTTGAAAAAAAAGTAGTATAAAAAAATACTGGATAAAATTAATAAAAATTAGGTTGTTTTGAGTGGTTACGGAAAAATCTATTTTGAGAAAAATTCATTTAGTAACATGGTTGTCTAGTTGAAACAGGTGTCATTATCTTCTTTTTAAAATGCTTATTTAAAAAAAATATCTAACTTTCAGATTTATGCTTATTCCCCTTGGGTGATTTAATTAACTTTTTATAATACTACTTTTTTTTATTATGGGGTGTCCAACTTGTGATTTTCCACAGTCATGGTAATTTATCACTGTTCATTTTTTAATCTCTTTCCTTTATTTATTTTTATGTGTACAACATTTTTACTCTTTCCTATTTCAAACAATTTTTTTATGTATACTAGCTGCGTACCCGTTCTCTGAACGGTAGGGAACGAAACATTTTGTTACATGTATAATTAGAATTGATTCCAGTAATGTGAAATCTAAAAATAAGCAAAATGATTTGACTCTTGGCGTAAAGTTGCCAATTAGTTATTTGTAAAGTTAGCATGAATACTGACCCGAGACCATTGTGATATTATCACACAAAAAGCTATGTCCCTGTCATTCGCGATCAGAAAAAGATAAGCTTGACGGTTCGCAGCGAAAATTCCTAACTTTCAAAATGTCTCATTTCTACATCATACTCTTTCTTAGATTTAAGTTATGCCATTAATACCTTAGCTACTACATGATGTGGAGAACCGTTTTATTTTATAATTAAATAGTTGCGTACCCTCTCTTCGCAAGGCAAGAAGAGAACATTTTCCTTGATCATAACTACTTGTGACAAAACAGAATCTCCAAGAAAAAAAAGTTCAGGTCCAGTATTTTCTGTTGAAATTACCACGGGATATATTAACGCGACGTAGAATTATTTGATGTTTAGTTAGCTCTGATGTAAGATGGCTGTTGAAAAACGAAAAGAAACGAATAGTTTCACGAAATATTTATTAACGCGGTATATTGTGCTTTGATCAATATTGCCCTAGCATATCTAATAACTGTTACTTATAGTATCTTTTACTGATACCAATATATTTTCTTTCTTCCATCTTTAATGCTTAATTTAAAGAAACGGTTTAGATATTTGCCACTAATGTAGTCTTTTATTCTTTGGTGATTCTTTGCAATTTACGCATTAGCATAAAAGATTATCATTTCACTTTATGGCTGCCACTAAAAGAGTTCTCGATGCATTTTTATGCATAATTCTTATCAGATTGGTGTATTTAGCACCGTAAATTATTTCCAGCTATTCGAAAACGTGTCCAGTTTAAAAATTCAATCAAAAGTAATGCTGGATAATTAATTGTTGAAAAAACAGCATTCAGTTCTTTTTCTGGCAACGTAATATAAAATATAGAATTATTTCGTGCGTGGTGTATGTTTTGCTTGTGAGTCCGTTATTCTGATTGAGTTTCGAAAGGGGTTTTAAACTCGTGACATCAAAATATCGCACATTTCACATGCGAAAACTCTTATTTTAAAGTAATTTTATTTTTTCAACTGGCAATTTTAATCATTGTTACTGTCTCCAAGACAACCAAACCGCAAGATATCATACCGAAATTTTTAAGCAAATGTTACTGAAATGAAAATAATTCTTTACTTAAAAATTCGTAAAAAAACTCCTAATTTATATTTTTCCTCTGTTCTTCTTTTAAAAGTGGGCGAAATGTATGCTCCGTCTTTTGCCGAAATATAAAAAGTTATGACAGATAGAATGTAAGATGCAACAGTTTTAAAATTATTTTACGCAAACGTCGTCGAAAGAGAAATTCTTTTTAAAAATTCCCAAAAATCGGCAAAATATGTTACACAGTCAAAACAAACTGTTTTCGAAAGAAAATTTTTTCCTCTATTCGATGATGCAAACATCTTTTTACTGCGAGTGCAATTACCGACGTTATTACGTATTATGCAAGAAAAATCGCTAAAAATCGGACAAAACATAAAATAAAACATTTTCTAATTCGAATTTCGAAAAAATCGCTCCGAGGAGTGTTAGGATCTGTCCTAGTGAAGCCGTATACTAAATTCGGTAGGCCTGCGACCAACCGTCTCTGCGCAATGCGATCGAGAGACGCGCGCAAGAAGATCGGAGGTCACAAACCTACCTACCTACCCACATAGCTACATACAATGTTTACTCTCGGATTTTATTATATAAGATTCTCCAATTGATTTGAAACAATAACATTGACCGAGTGCTTAAGACCACTGAAAGTAGTAGATGGCTAAAGTGTAGAGATCTAGGGTTCTGGGCTACCACGTGGCTGTCGATCTAACGGTCTAGAGTTTTGGGTGATTTTCTCCAGTTGTAACGTGATTATGCTCTAGAACACCTTCAAAAGTCCACCACCTAAAGCATAATCCCCCTTTAGATATATAACTCTCGTGTAGCTTTGCCTTAATCACTAACCTAGTCTCGTAGCAATAACCATTATTGTAACAATAAACTCTAATTTTACTCTGAAAAGGTATTTGCAAAGACTTAGATAGCGGGAGACCGTGATAGGCCAAACCGGGGAGAGAGTGGGTACTCAGAGACCGGCATAGGCCAAAGCTGGGCCCGGATCCCGGCCCTTGGTCTTAAGGGAAGCCTAGTCTCATTCTCCACTCAACCTGAATAAGTGATGATCCGACTAATTTTAATCGTCAAATGTTATTTCCAGACACATTCTCAGAAAATTATCTGAAATGAAAAGACGAAATTTCGATTAAAAATTAATTTTATTATGGATTGTGCTTTTGTTGAATACATGTATCTGCAATGAATTCAATAAAAAGCTCGCAGTTGGGGCCAGAGCCGAAGCTAGGGGCTGGTGAGGTTTGCCCCCCCCCCGGAATGCAAGCGGAAAAAGAGGCGCACACTCAGCTAGAACACGAGAAGTTTAAATATAATTTTACCGTTTTTGTTTTTCATTTTTTTTAAAGCACTTTTGTAGGGGAGGATAGATAGAATCTTAGAAAAGTACAATGATTTAGGGTTGGGGGGGTGTTGAATAGTTATTAAGTTGTTCAAAGAGTATGGGGCCCAGTTTTAACGAATTTCATAGATGGGGGCCCATATTGGTCATAGATCGGGCCCTGCCTAGTTATCTCCCTCTTTGGGGCCTACATTTGCACAAGGGTCCAGGGCCTCAAGAAGTCTTCAGACGACCCTCGTCATTCGGAGTGACCCCCCCCCCTAAATTGACAGTCTGGAACCGCCCCTGAGTTATGTATAGTGTTTAGGAAATTCTTGCTTATCTTGAACAATTCTCTAAAACGGTTGCGTCGGTCATTGATTTTGAGTATCGTGGAAATAATTTCGCCATGGAATGAAAAGAATCGTGCAAAACTTTTGGAGCTTCTAAATATTTTGATTATAAAAAAGGTCTTCCTATGTAAAAAATAATTTACATACAGGTCGTGACTAAGACAGTAGGAGGACCTAAGCACTCTTCGGGGGCCCCTATACATTCACACCCTGCTGACCCATATATATGTATAGTCACTAGAATTTTTCAGATTAGAACTTAAGCTCTCTTAATAATCCCTGGGCCTATGGAAAAAAACTTAGGGGAGGAGGGTGGAACTTCAAATAAATTCTCTAGAGCGGGGCAAATTTTACACTTGTAACAATTTCATTTCTGATTTTGCTTTCTAGTGCAGTTTTGTTTACATCTTAGACAATGCACTAAAACTTTAGGGAGGGGGGAAGGCAAGCGACCTACCTTGCCCTCCCCCATTTTATGAGCGCCTTTGTAGGGGCCCCTAGGCCGAGGCTCCCTATACAGTCATACCTAGCTGACATATTTATGTATAGTCACTAGAAGTTTTCAGACTAGAACTTCAAATCTCTTAATAATTCTGGGCCGCAGGATTATTTGGCTCCGTCTCTTGAAATTTCGGTATAATCTTGAACATTAACATTTTTCTAAAGCCACCCAGGTGGTGTAGCTACTAAAGAACCATTCTATCACGCCTTGGGTTTGGGTTCGAAATCCCGCTTGGGCATGGACGTTAACTTGACCATCCCTTCATGGGGTTAATGCAGTCCGCCCACTGGGTGTCCCCATGATGAAATGGACAGTAATTCGGGCGTTGTAGTGGCGAATGCTTGATGAGCAAGTACCCGCACATTAAAGGAGGGGAGAAAGAAAAAAAAATGAAACTGGAATTTAAAAATTTCAAAGATTTCAGGGGGCCCTTATCAGTCGGGGCCCGGGCGGACCGCCCCCTCCGTTAGTCCGCTACTGGGTGAAAGTCTAGGTGCGACTATTATGAGGGGAAGTCTAGTACATAATATTGGAACGCTAAAGCTATTTTTTCTGCTTCAAAATGGGGGTACGACAATTATGTGAGGGCGACTATTACGAGAGTAAAAACGGTTTAGCCACATATTTTTTAGCTAAACAGCACAGTGTCGTCAGGCCATTATTCAGAGCAAACTTAACGTTTGTGCTTGTCAAAAGTAACGATTTTTGTTGATCGCGCGGAAACTAATAGAGTTGATTTTCAGTCGGAACATATAAAAGGAAATAACTTTCTTAGTGGAGCAAAGTGAAGATCTCACTATATATAACGAGCAGATGTTCTTATTTTTCGAGGACGCCTTGAATACTGAAAGCAAATATTTAAATTCCAAGAACACTATGAATAGTAATTGTTCCTTCAATGAAAACAAAACTGTTTCGTCTATAAAAAACTTTAAAATAGAATACTGCATGCACTAGTTTCTGCTTTTATTTGACTTTTAAAAATTAACTAGCTGCCTCAAAATAGAAATTTTGGTCACGTTACTATAAATAAATGCTATAATATAAACATTAGGGTGATAAATACAAAAATATTCTGAAGCATTTTATTTGAAAAATATGTAGTGAAATTTACGATCGAAAATTAAAAAATATGATTGAAATATTTATTATCTTACATAAATATTATCATCGAGCTACGCCATTTCACTTTGCATCTTACTTAAATAATCTTTTTTTTTCTCCTTCTCAGCTGGCTCTGCGAACTTAAACGCACGTAATCGTTATCAATCATACCAGCAAGGTTGAAAGCCTTGAAAGCTATTTGCTGAACAAGCTGTCACTCAAACTACGCAAAGAGGCTTTACCGTCAGTTAACCCAGTCCACAAATTGAGGGTGGGAATTGCAGATCACATGACCTGCTGGTCGAAGAAAAGCACAGCGATTTCCGTTCTACGTCCCCTTGAATTCTGTGCACACATCACCTTTTTTCCCCTGGTGTGTGCGTGTGTTCTGCATTAAAATTGCACAATTATTTCTTATTCATACTCTTTTTAGAATGTAGTTTAACCTGCAAATATGGGGAATAATTATGTTAACTGTTCTATAAATCCAAACTACACTTTCTTTATAAAATTATGTTACTTCAAAATCACAAGAATTAAGTATCATATGAATGCATTCAGTTTCATACTAAAAGAGCTAAACTTTAGGATTACTAGTAATGGCTACATTTGACTCATGTTATTTAAAAGAAAAGCTCCTTATAGTACAAATAAAATTTCCATCCAGTTACACCCCTCCCAGTGAATACCAGGCCCTGAGGCAATTGTCCATCATATCCCTGTCACTTGGAGGAAGCAGAGGAATGTAATACAAACGCAAGTTCACACAATGACAATTTTACTAAACTTTTACGATACACGGTTTATCATAAATATGTTATTTTAAATTATAAGTTGCAATTAGCTGCACTCTTTTAAAATTTCGTTGGATAAAAAAATATATTTAATATATTTTCTCTAGTTTGTATTAGTTACAGTAATTAAAAACTGATGGGGTCGTGCCCCAGACCCAGCAGTCCACCCAGCCCCACCTTTGTTGGGTCCATGATAAAAAGCCAGTTGGAAGTTTTCAGAGGCTGGAAAATTCACTTTCAGTCTTTGACTGGTTCTTATAAAACTGAAAGTTCCAAACACCAACAGAGTGGAAGACTTACAATGTTGATAGTCTGCATAAACTTTAGCATTATTCCTGGGAGTTAAATTCTACTTCAGAAGATTGTTAAAAGTTTTCTTGTGATTCTAGAATGCTGCATAGGATTGGCTTTCAGGTAGAAGTAAATTAAAGTAAGTTCAATGTCACATTTTTAATTATTGTTTAATTTAGGCTTTGATTCAAGAAATTATTATAGTAATGCATGTCATAACACAGTAGTACTTTATCAATCAAAGGTAAAAGAAAAGGATTTCAACTGCTTAACTAAAACTCTAGAAATATTAATATAAAATGTGTACAGCTAGAGAATTGTTTACTGTTCATGAGGTGCTATTTTTCATTTGCTAACTATTATCCTTTTCATTTTCTAGTACAGTGCGCACCGGTTATAACGGACCTGGGATATAACGTACTATCGGTTATAACGTACCTAGAAGTTAGGTCCCGATTGAAGTCCTATATTTATATTGTTATTTAACTTCGGTTAAAACGTACTTAACAAAAGTACGTCCTTCGGCTATAACGTACTTTTTTATACCCAAGCCCAAAATAAAATTTTGCTTTTCTTAAGAATTTTATTTCCTTGCTCTCGGAAATTTCAGTACCTTCAAAAACACTCGTTGTCAGTTTTCAGATTCTCTAGCGAGATGAATTGTGTATGAATGAAGGGAGCGATCTTTTATCTTTTTTGCCTGCTAGGTAGGGCTAAGAACAAGACCATGGTTTTTATTTGTCGTTCATCAATGTAAATGCCTCCTGAAAAGCCCTATCTATACTGATTCTGATGATAGTGATGAAGAAACGTAGGAGCCTATACCAAACATACCCGACGCGTTAAATGCTGCAAAAACATTATCACGATTTTTTGAATGCCGCAGTGATGATGCAGAGTCTCTACAAAAGTCTACTTAGGATATCCAAAACGGTATTATTAAAGTTGCATCTGGCCCTTTAAAACAATAGAAAATTACAAGTTATTTATCTCAATAAAAATTGTAAGTAATAAAGAATTTTCTCTGTTTAATTTAAATTTTTAAAAAATCACACCTGTGTAAAACACATATTACAATGAAATGATGAGCCCACTTTCTTTTTCTGTGTAATATTGAATCTTACCGGCGGTACTGCTTATAACGTACTTCGGCTATAACGTACTACTTTTTTAGGTCCCGTGAGAGTACGTTATAACCGGTGTCTACTGTACAAGATTCTCAACCAATTTTGTTTTGAATCTTTAAAGAGATAGGTTTAATGATTTTTAGTTAGCAGAGTATACTAACACTTAATGTTCATCTTTGCCCATAAAAATCAACGTGAAGATACATAATGTGTAAGTACTTACAGATCTATCTGGGGTTCTCTATTTTGTGTTTTTATTCAGGTTGAAGCCTTCATCAGCTGTTGTCCATACACAGGCTGCGCATGAACAACTGCTGACAAAGGATGAAATTTTTTCGTCAAAAAGACATGTGCAGAATGATAAGTATTTTTCATGTGTGTTATTTCATAACGTTTTATTTTAGCGCAAAGTTATTGTTTTACTGCTGATTTATCAAAACAGCTGCATTCTTTGAGGAAATATTGTTTTCAAAATTTCTGAAAATGACAAAGCTGTTATATTTTCTACACTTCATGCATCTTCAGCAGTAATGGCCTACCTTTTGGAGAAAGTTATTGGAATATACACTGATGGAGTTCAAGCCATGACAAGATGCAGATCGGGGTTTGTAGAATTCACCAAAATAACTGAATTGCAAATTTTGAAAAGGGGGCTTAAATCTGAAATTTAAACTTTTACAGGCGGCCCGAAAGCTTATTTCCTGTTTAAACATTAACTGATAGAAGCATGTTCTTTTTTTTATTCCCCTAACTTCATCCAAAAACTGTAAGTTATAACAAGGTAAAATAGATTCCTTGAAATAAATTTGAGAGAGTGAATGATCATTACAGTTTTATGAGATGAGTCCTTCTCAAAATTCATCTGAGGATTTGGCTGATTTTAGCAGTAAAACAACATTATTTTACAATTCATAGTTTTTAAAAGAACAAAAATTTTCTTTTACACTTCAATAAAATGTTTTGCCTTACATTTTCATACAAAATTACAAAATATCCCCCATCATGTTTTCATTAAAACTCTTTCTCGACCGAGAAGTCTTCAAAATGTCCCAGTATGTATTGTCTCAACTTTTCTAAGTCTTTTTCTAAGTCATTGATCAGCATTTTAGAGGAGTTGCATGGAAATGCTTCAATTGTAAGAATATTTGGACAAGCTTTCGATTTTGATAGGACGAAAGATTCACTATTAAAATCATAGCCAATGAATAGATGGGATAAGATTTCACCAGGCTTATGAGGGTTGAAGATAATCTCAAAAAGAGTTGGCACTCAAATAAAATTTATTATGGGATAGAAGTTGAAAAAATAGTTTTTTCACAAAATGGAAGGTCTGATCTCAGTCAGATGAGACCTTTTCAAAATTTATTGCAGGAAGTCATATTTTTCAACAGGATGGAAACCAGATGTCAGTCCTTCTTGCTCAAAACATATGGATCTATATGTGTACCTGAAAAAAAAAAGTGAAACAATCAATTTTGAAAAACCTCGATACAGGCCCTTTTTAAAATTTGCTATTCAATTGGTTTTCACTGCATTATTCACAGACAACCAATGTCACACAGTGTTTTGAACACTAGACTCTTTGAAGCATTATGTCAAGAATTGAACAGTTACTGAGAAACTCTTACACAGAAGTTAGGTGATGGCTATTGAAACGTAATATACTTCCTAGATTTTTTATAACCTAACATCGGAAGCTGAAAATATTTTGAAATGTTCAACAAAATCTTATCACTAAAGTAATTTTTCAGATGAAAAATTTATCTTTCACTTGGCATATTTATCCTTTTTTTCAACCACTCACCTTTCTGAACCTGCAGCTGAAAGTTTAGAAAAATATTATGGAGTCATGATACAATTAAGGTTTTTACAGAAATCATCTCTTTGCCAGTGCCTTCTTCAGAATTCATAGCCAAAGTTTTCATACTTCCTAATACTAAAAGACCTCCTTGATCCACAAAAAATTGTCTCATTGCAATAGAAAAATGAACTGAAAGATCTTACTTTAGGGCATTTGCTAGCATTGACAAATTAAATTCCAGACTGTTTTCCTGGTATTAGTTCAGAGAACTGCGAGTTTATATTGACAACAAATCCTTTTAAAGTAAGTGTGGATGTACCTCCTGATCATATTCAAAAACAAGCAATCAACTTAAACTGTGATTCTCAAGCAAACACAGAATTTTAAAACATGAATGTTAAGATGGTTATCCCATTTTCTTTTTTACACATGAGTTGCTTAGGAAGCATTTTGATTTTTAGTGCAGATTTCATCCACATATCTTAATGAAATTGGATTTTCATCATTAGTGTTATTTCCGTCATAATTTAAAAGCATTTACTTTACTTTCCAGTGGTTGGCAACTTCTAAAAACTTCATTATTCAAATATCTACCATCGATGTATATATGAAAAATATTAACCCTAACAAATACTGTCCAACTGCTACAGCGCGTATCAATGTCTTGCATATATCTTTTGAAAATACCTGTAAATATGTAATATAATCTTAATTTTTAAGATGAATATAATAAAGTTTTCCAGCCATGTTTTAATATTTATATGATTGCGCTATTATGCCACCATGGTCACAACAGAAATTATGGAGGCGAGGATTAAAGTCAACTTGGAACAGAAGGTGAAGGACTTAATTTATCAAAGTTCATTATTTTACTTTAACAGTAACTCTGTTATTTTGTATATTTATACGTAATGGATCCGGAACAATTTGAAGCAATAATAGATGCTATGAATCAAAATCGACAACTGTTAGTTGAGCAGCTATTATCAAAAGAAAAACCAGATACGACTCTAAAGAGAACAGCGATGTTGAATCAACCAAGGTTCCAGTGATGAATATTTCTCTTATTATACCTTTCGAAATTTTCGATCCTAGAAAGGAAAATTTTAAATATTATCGCCAACGTTTTGAAAATTATTTATTGATAAAAGAGGTTTATCATGATAAAGCTAAAATTGCACAAATATTCCTCGACTTAGTAGGAGCATCAAATTACAATATTCTGGCAGCCCTAATTGCACCAAAAGTACCTGTTGAATTGGAATATGATGATTTATTTAATGTTTTAGAAAACCATTCAGCACCTAAGAAAAATTCTCTAGTTTCACAACACTATTTTTTATCAACTTATCAAAAACCAGATTGTTGTATTTCTGATTATGTGACAGATTTCGACATGATATGGCTAAATGTGAATTTACTTGTTACTTGTGAATGCAGTAAAAACATAATCGGTAGCTGATATTTTTCTTAGGGCACAATTTATACGCGGCATAAGAGACAGTTGGATAAAAGAATAGACATTGCAGTCTGAATTAACTGATTTTAATGACATTTTAGATAAAGCCATTGCGCTTGAAGCTCCAAAAATGGAAAGTGGGGAATTATCTCAATCAAATTTAATACATACCAGTATAACTAGTCCTCAGACATTAATAAAGTTTCTAAAAGTAATAGACAACCAATAAATGTGAGAACTTCTTTTAAGCATCAAAACGTAAAGAAAAACATGTACCATCAAATGAGAGCATTAAATCCAAGTGCAATCGTGCCGATTTAAAAAAACTTGGTATAAATAATTTGTGCCTACGCTGTGGTGATATAAACCATTTATCAAAGGATTGTCGAATAAATCCAAGTAATTTGAAGTGTAAATCCTGTAAATTAACTGGTCATGTACAGAAATTTTTTATCAAGCTAGACGATGGATTTAAAATTAATTTTGATTGGATTTTGAGATTTTTCTGAAAATCGTTTCAAATTGCGTAAATTTTTACTTTAGTATGCATAAAAACTGCATATAATTTGCGCAACTGTACACTTTCAAGATATTCAGATAAATCCACTTTTTATGTACAAATTATGTACTATCGCTATGTTTTTGCGAAAAATGTGCAGACCTTTTCTATCTCTGTAAGTGCTATAATTTTCGACTATTTATTAAAAAAAATGTACTTAATTTGGATAGGTATTATAGTTATTGCGCAATAAAGTTAATTTAAAATGTGGAGAGTATTAATAATTATATACTGTACATTATTTGAATTATAAATGTTATGCTACAGTGCATTTGAATTATAAATCCATCATTCATTATAAATAAATATAGGATTCCTGTTAATTACAATGAAGTACATGATTACTGATAATTAATAAATTCACGTATATAATTATTAATTAAATCGAACAAAATCCCACAGTGTAGAAAAATGAGTAGTGAAGTATACCGTACGCATATACCAGCTATGTCACGTAGCCGCTTATGCGCGCGCTCCCTCTCTCGTTTGAAATTTTAAATGTGACACAAATCAAGGGCGAAATTCGAAATGTAATTAAAGTAAAAAATCAAAAATTTCCCATGCTAACCCAGTGAAAATTGCGTTAAAACGTGTACAGACGTACAAAAATATGTGAAATTGTTAGAATATCATAAATAAATGTGCGATACCCTTACAGCCTTAAAAAACTTTTATAAAATTTTTACAAAGAATTTGAAATGTATGAAAATGTGAATAAACGTTCATAAATGTTTATGTTTTGTTAATTAGAATACAATAATGTGTGAAAACCTGTTTAACTGCATAAATATAAATTAGAGAAAGCTTGACAAGAAGTTTTCACTTTTGACGGGCAGAACTACGACTGACTGTTTTTTTTTTTTTTTTTTTTTTTTTTGAGTCTTCAATTTTCCCCCCCAGTTATGTTTATGATTATTCCTGGCATTACTGGGTAGGCTTATTGGAAATTTGTAACTTGGGCTTTAGCACCAAGAGCTCACTATCTCCGATTTTACTGGCAGAAAATTTAATTTAATTTTCTAAGAAAGGGCTGAAAACCTTCTAAGGTGGGCATACGTAGGGACAAGCTGGAGTGGTTAAACTGTCTGGGCGATTCAACCAAATTGGCATATTGGGCTATAGCAAATGAGCAGGTACAGATTGGGCTATAGCAAATGACAGTTCTGCTCTCTCGCACGGCTGTCCAACTAACGAGGTTTTCTTCAAATGTAACCTGAATATGCGCTAAACCATCTAAAACGTCCTCCGGCCGAGGTATCCATGCACGTAAATGTGCAGCTTTGGCGTAACCACATAAACCAAAACAAACCAGCTTACGTTCATGTAAGACGAAAACAGAATAAAAAATCGCGGATTGATGTCTAGTCTAAGCCCTCCCGAGGCTCCGACCCATCGAGCGTTCACTCCGGTAACGGTACCTTATTTTGACCTTGTTTTCAACTCCTCTCCTCCAAGCCCCTCGTCCAGTTACGCAATTTTAGGCCCCTTATACAGTTTTTCTAAAATTTCCATGGAATTTTCAAAGGTTCAACAGCATTTGTTTACACTACTTGAAATTCTTATTCGAAATAAAGAAAAAATAAATGAAATGAAAACCTTGAAATAAATGTAGATTGAAAGGCGCGTATATGATATAAGGAATAACACTGTATTCGTAAAACGCGTTCGGGCCCATCACGCAGCCATCAATCTAACGGTCTGGAGTTTTGGGCGGTTTTCTTTCTAATGTAACGCGAGTAAGCATTAGAACCCCTTAAAATGTAACGCCCAAGGCACCCCTCCCTAGACAGATATCCCTCGAGTAGCTTAGCCTTAATATACAAGACAATGCAATACAATTCGGAAGACCTTAATATACAACCGTCATCCATCTAAAGCTCCGTGAGAACATGACTGTTAAATGCAATTTAAACGTACCGAAACAACAACAACAACAACAAAAATTTCCGTGCGTGTGTGAGAGGCGTTTTTGCTCCCACATTTCCAATATTACATGGAAAGTGTATATAACTGGGTAGATTGTGGGCAATGGAGCGCCCTGGGGGGTCCTCTCTTGTAGAGAACAAGGAGCTGCAGCCCGTTTCCTTAAATCCGGCCCTGTATATAAACATGCATATTTGAACCTTCGGAGGGGGGGTCGGAAGCCCCTCAAGCCCCCCCCCCCGGCTGCATACCTGTGTTTGATAATAATATAGTATGAAGTAAAAACAAAAAACAAAATACAAAAAGGAAATGATATCTTCGCATTTTAGTGGCACAAGTGATCGTTCAGTGACTCAGATCTTGATGGACAGTCATTAAAATCGCATTTCTCTATGTTGCAGTAACCCTTCATTAGCTGCAAGAAAGAGAGGCAGGACATAATCTAGCAGCTCAAAAAAAAAAAAAAAAGAAAAAGAAGAAGAAGAAGAAGGTAATGTGTGTGTGAACGCATACACACGAAAGGGGTAATCACTTGTCTCGAAATTTGGAAATCGTCCGGTTGTTATGTGTCCGAAGAATTGCAGAAACGGATTTGCTCTTCTCTTTTTTTCTTACTTTATTTTTTCCTCTTTTTCTTTCCAATGGGAAAAGATAAATGCATGTTCCAAGCAGAGGACAGGGATATATGCATCTTCTTATATTTTATGTAATAAAATCTGAAATAAACTAAGTTTGTGAGTACAGAGGCGTATCCAGGGGGAGGCTGAGGGGGCTGCAGACCTCCCCACCATCCGAAATCTGACATATTATTTAGCTTACAATATGCTATTTAGTTTACAGTTGAAACTTTGCTTACAATTTAATACACGACACCTCCTCCCCCCCCCCCCGAAATTTTTGGATTAGTGATGAAGTTCCGTCTATTTATGCACATATAAGTTCATATCCCTCCCCCCCGAAAAAATTTCCAGGCGCATATCCCCCCCCCCCCGAAAAATTTTCCTGGCTACGCGCCTGGTGGGAATAGTGGCTATGCCACTATCATGGGATAGTCTAGTTCACAAGAAATTAAGCCAAATATTTGCCATTATCACTGGATTTCACGTTTTTTGAAAAATCAGGCTCCGTCCATTCTCCGCCTCATGAGCTTAGTTATTCGTTTTTGACCATATTTATATGCATTTAATGCATGCATATGAATCTATTTTTATATGCATGAAACACATTTGTTATCTGTGCAATAAGTAAACTGTAAATAATGCATATAAATATGGTCAAAAGTGAAGTTTAAGCTCAGGAAGCGGAGTTACGGCGAAGATTGATTTTCAAAGCGCATGAAATTTAGTTCTTTTGCTTAACTTCTCCTGAAGTAGACAGCCGATGTTAGCTTAACTTAAAGCTATTGGAAGTACGAGATTTTATTAAATGTTGCTTATTTTAGCCAAGACTTGTGTTTGTATAATCGAGGATTAAATATTTTGCCAAATTTTCGATTTTGCATTTTTTCACCGTTTCAGTGCGTAGTAACTCGTCATTAAATCTTAAAAATATGATTAGTAGGATCTACGTTAATTGCTGTTGTGAGATTTCGGCCAATTATATATACGTGAGATCTAGGCCGATAGGTGGGGCGACCTCCGCGGGGATCTTTCGAAGGGGGGTCTTACCTGTATTTAAGCTAATAGTAGGGAGCCAGGTGCCATTTTGGGGCATCTGGCTCCCCCAAACTTACATCACAAAAAATCTGAGCTTTTTTACTTTGGTTCATTTTATATTGTAAGTAAAGTAAATGAACGTCAGCTGATAGAGTAGCGGTGGGTGTAGCCGCCCCGGCCGCCCAAACATGTAAAAAAAATAAAAAAATAATAATTGTAATAAAAAATTTGATACTTTGTACATGTGTTTATCACGTAATATACAAATGATAAAAGATAGTCAGCTGACTTTATAGCGATGGATTATACGTGAGCTGCCGATGATGATCTGCATTCGGCTGTGTCGCGGTGAATCGTATGTCAACATGTAAAGAATACCTGTTAAGTGAAACAATAATAAAAAATCTGAAATTTGGTGAGGTCAAGGGCGGATTAAAGGAGGGTGGTCGTAGGGGGCGACCTCCCCCCCCCCGAGACAAAAGAAATTAATGTAAAAGATCCTATTTTACTTCCCTAAAATGGACGTATATGTCAATCTTCTAACCCCCCCCCCCTTGACAAACTTGCATTAATCCGCCACTGGGTGAGGTGACAGTTAACTTTATCAGTTTTATGAAAAAAATAGTCCACTGAGTTTTTAATGGTGGAAAAGTCCTCAGCTGGCGATTGAAAGTTACAGCGTCTTGCTACACGTACAGGCGCATGATGTATTTCACTTGCATCAGCTGATCACTTTTACACCGCGAAAAATTCAGTGGACAACGTCTTTCAGGTAACTCCTGTTCAACAGCTGAGCAAAAATTAAACTACACATAACTTGAGGTGCGAAATTTTTGTTTTTACGAAATAAATGCGAATTTAAGCAAACTTTTCTTCAATGCTTACATGTAGGGGAAGGTGTCCCAAAATGATTCCCTTAAGGGGAAAACTTGCACAAAATAACATAAATGTTAAATAAAACTTGTACCCTTAGCCACAATATTTTACACTATATTTTGCATCATAAACATATTTTAATAATATTTTAAGCTCAAATTGCGAAACAAACAAAAAATAAATAAATAAATAAATAAAAATTGAATTTTGAAGAGTCCAAAGGATCATTTTACCCTCACCCACGGGAAGAATGATCCTTCATTTGAAAATAATTGCAAATTGTTTTTTATGTGCAGAATAGTAAGATTATTAAGTGCAGAAGATGTAAAAGTAATTATGATTATACATAATGAAATAAAATAAGTTTTACAATCATATAGTTATCAATCATATAGTATCAATTTAATTTATGAAAATTTTAAAATAGGAAAGTGTCACAAACAATAAATAGAATATTTCAAAATTATAATTAAAAAATTGTGCCCTACAATAAACGTAGAAATGAATTAAATAATTTAATGGGGAGTCATGCATTTTGAGAACGTTTGAAGGGATGCCATGATGACTAGGGCCCGGTACTCAAGTTTCTTCAGTCGATGGATCATTTTACCCAGCAGTATGGCTTCCCACTTTAGTTCATAATACTAGAACTCGCCGAGAACCATATAGTACTAAATATGTGCAGTTCACATCTAAAAACATACTCTGTTCAGTCAACCAAATCATATTTCGGTAAATATTGTATTTCTAAATAAATAAGAAAGTTAGTGTTTACCTCATAATAGATATGATAAAACCCAGTTTTTGAAGAATTATACTCAGACACGTAAAACACCGATCGCTTAAATATCGCCATTGCTTCTTCTTGACTTGGCACAACTAGTTTATGTGTTATCCGATAGGTAGCACGACCTGTATCAAAGAAAACATATGTGGATCGTTTTGATGATTATTTTGGGCCGCCTTCCCCTATATTTTTCTCATTATTATATATTTTTATTATGAAATTTAGAGTAAAAAAACATTTAGGTGTCTTCAGCCGATTCATAGACGCACTGTGGGATGCACCATGTAACATTAAAAATTGATAGCTATCAGAAACCAAGAAAGCTGAAGCTTTGTAGAGTAGTTATTTATAAAAGTTACCTGAAAGAAGTTGCCCGCTGAATTTTCCGCGGTGTAAATGTGATCAGCTGATACAGTGAAATACATCAGTTGCCTGTGCGTGTAGCAATACGCTATAACTTTCAATCGCCAGCTGACCACTTTTCCACCACCGAAAACTCAGATGACCATTTTTTCCCTAAAACTGGTAAAGTTAACTATCACTTCACCAAATTTCAGCTTTTTTATTATTTTACTTAACGGATGTTTTTTACATGTGGACATATAATTCAGCGCTATGCAGTCGAATGCAGATGATCGTCGGTAGCTTACGTATAATCCACCACTATAAAGCCAGCTGACTATTTTTTTTTCATTCGCATGCAGCGTGATAAACGCATGTACAAAGTTTCAAATTTTTTATTATAATTATTATTTTTTAATTATTTTACATGTTTGGGATTCCGGGGCGGCTGCACCCACCGCAAATGCACCAGCTGACGTTCACTTCTGTTATATGTATAACTAAATGAACTATAGAATGAGATTTCAGATTTTTTGTTATTGGTCATCGAATATGCGAGCTGGCTCCCGGACTATAAGTTTCTGAAGAAACCACGGAAAACTTCGAGCGGTTAGGTCAGCGGAAGCGACCTGTGTTTGAACCAGGTACTTTCCGTCTCCCAGTTCAGAGCACTATGCACTCTGCCACTAGTCGGGCCAAAATAGATTGAGAATCCGTTTGATTTTATGAAGGATTATAAAAAAATAAATAACTTCTAGAGGCATATTTTTTTGACCCAATATGATGTGCTTTTTCCAAGAACACTTAGACCATATGTGGGCAATCTCCGGCCCGTGGGCTGGATGTGTCAGCCCCGGCTTTCGATCCGGCCTGAGGAACATGTCAAAACCTCATATAAAATCCATATAAACCATTCAAAATCCCATATAAATCCCAATTATACGACCTGCGACTTCGCTAACATCCTAATGTTTGGCCCGCAACTTTCCAAAGGTTGACAATACTTGATCAACCTAAAATGACGTGCCCGAGGTCAGTTTCGCTCTAGAGTACGCAGAGGAGGCCCGACACGGTAAGCAAGGTAAACATCGCATCGGGCGCCGTCTTCGAAGAGGCACCATTTCGAACTCAAAAGCCTGAAAGTATAGAATGGGTCACCTTTCTTACGTTTGCAGGGGGCGCCGCGTATCCTAGGGCCGCCCCTGCGCGACTACGGACGCACTCGTCTAACCTCCGACGCATGTTATCGTAGTGCACCTACTGGGTGATTCCTTATTACAGTGGAAACTCAGATGGGCAATAGCGGAGCTCATATGGAACATTAATCAACAGATACCCTGTTCTAATTAAGGGAACAGCCTACTTTTAAGAATGGGAAAATGTATAAATTTTAGATCAACTTTCATAATTTAAAAAAAAATAATGAATGCATGCAGAAACATAACTTTTTTTTCAGTTAACTACTATGACATTACTCTATTGATTAAAAATATTATTTTAGTTTATTATAAAGGTGATAATTTAAAAAATATTATTTTACCACACAATATTGGAAAAAAAAAATTCAAGGGTACTTTCCCACTGCGCGCAAGATATCTCAATTAGAATTCCTTTGAACCTCATAATTTTTTTCTAAATTAAACAAGACATTCAAATGAACAATCTGAACTAAAATGGTTTAATTATTTTCATAATTTAAATTTTAAAAAATCATTTAATCTGAAAATTTAAATTACCATAAAAATTTTGATAGTTTTACAATCATAACTTTTTTTCTGTGAAACACAACCATTTCATTTTAGTTCATTTTGTTCATTATATTAGAATAAATGCCTGAGAAAAATTTCAAGTTGATATCTTAAATAGTTTTTAAAATATCATGCGCGCAAACTTGAAAAACAGTGTTTTGAGAAAACGCCAATTAAAGTTCAAATTGTTGTTTTGGAACATAAATTTTAATTTTTAAAAGTTAAAAACATTTTCTAATGAAACATTTACTATTTAAGAATAATTTTACGGAGTACTTAATATGATTAACCCAAAATATGTTTTAATATGGCTTAAGAAACATCAGTCTAAAGAAAAGCTCGACAATTGTAAATATGAAAATATATGAACAAACCTTAACAAAAGATACATTTTTAGGATATAAAGGCATTAATATTGGTAAAGTACATGTTTTGAAGTTATTTTAATAATTATATCCATATATATATATATTTATTTTTACTTTGCAACATAAAAATTTGATTTTATTTTACTTTATGAAATTTCGATTTAAAATTTTCCGCTTTCATGCACAATGCCTTCGTTTTCTTTTATTGCCTCAAACTGAGAACTGATGAGCATTTTTCTGGCTCTTCGAGTTTCTAAATTAAATTCTGTACATTTCTATTCTCCCTCTTTTATGCTGTGAGTGTCAACCTTAGTTGCAGCTTCTACAGCATGCTGCCCAACTTGCGTTTACATTTTCCTTTTTATCTCAACAAATAAATGTCATACAGAAAAATGGTTGGTATCAATCTTTTTAGAATAAAGTAAGCTATTTAATGAGATAAAAATCTCAAAATCGATTTTTTTGGGCATTTTAAAAGTAGGCTGTCCCCTTAAGATTGGGAATCAAAACGTTTTAGTTATTGAGGATGGAATGGAAAATATCTCCGAATTCTTACAACATCCCTCGTAAACAATCGACACAAAAAGAAGGACACACTATTAAGAAAGAATGCAAAAAATTCTAAAAATTATATCAATTGTTTTACAATATCTAAATTTAATAGAGCGTTACAAGCACTGAAACAATGAAAAACTGCAAAATCAAACTTTCGCCAAAATATTTAATCAGCGATTCTGTAAACACCGTCTTAGCTATAATTGCCAAAATTTACTAATGGTTCATTTCACTAGCTTTAATTTAAGCTAACGCTGAAACATATCTGTAATCTTGTTCAGAGGGAATTTAGACAAATATTAGCCATAATCACTGGATTTCATGTTTTTTGAAAATCAGGCTCCGCCCATTCCTCCACCTTCTGAGATTAATTGTTCGTTCTTGACCATATTTATATGCACTTAATGCATGCATATAAATTTATAATGCTGTGAAAAAAATATATCTGTTATCTGTCTAATAAATAAGCAGTAAATTAATGCTTATGAATAAAGTCAGAAGTGAATTTTAAGCTGAGGCAGCTGAACTAATGCGAAGATTGATTTTCAAAGAACGTGAATTTCAATGATTATGGCAAACATTCGGCTTAATTTCAGCTGAACTAGAGAACCAATATGGTTCATTGTTAGCTTATCTTAAAGCTATTGGAATGGACAAGTTTTTGGAAATTTTGCCTTTTGTATCTAAGACAGTGTTTGCAGAATCGCTGATAAATAACTTAGCGAAGCCGCCCGGGTTGTGTAGTGGCTAGAGAACCGTTCTATCACACCGCGGGTCTGGGTTTGATTCCCGGCGAATTTTAACGAATGTTTAATTTTGCATTTTTTCACCGCTTTTTTTAATATATAATTCTTTTTTGTGTATATTGTTTATTAACTTCACAGATGGGCGATATTAAATGATTCAGACAGTTTTAACCCCTTAACTGCCGCAGGCGTATATATACGCTTTGTGTAATCGATGCTTTAAGTGGCCCGGGGTATACATATACGCCGTTCTCAAATAATTTCCCAGTATTTTGTTATTAGTAGTATAAATACTCTCAATTTTTGACATGCGATAGCTTCAATTTCAACAGAGATTTGAAAAATGTACACTCATTTCTTTGAATCGGGGAAAGGGGTTTCCAGAGGTGGCAGTTAAGGGTGTTAATTCTATACGTTATAACTTTAAAACAGTTAGAGATTGGACACGATTATTATGTTGATTTATGCTCCACGTGACTCAGCTATTACACCTCTGGAGTTTTCCGGCATAATGAGAAATAACCCTATATATATATATATATATATATATATATATATATATATATATATATATATATATATATATATATATATATATATATATAATATAATAGCTTACTTATGTAAAGTGAAATCCCAAGATAATCCAATGATAAAGTGAAAAAAATATAAAAAAATAAAAAAGTAGATAGCACATGGTGCCAATTAACGAGCTTATACCGGATAAGTGTTTAAATATAGCCTTTTAAGGCAATGAAAGAGTGGAAAAATTGAATATAAAGCGCCAAATTAGAACTGGTGTGCTTTTAAGCCTAATCACATGTAATCAGAAATAGTCGGAAAATGGAATTAATATTATATATATATATATGTGTGTGTGTGTGTGTGTGTGTGTGTGTGTGTTCGTGTACACTGTACAGGGTGATTATATGGTCATGGGACCAACTTCTGGGAGCGTAGGTTACCGAAAAGGTATGTCTTCTTCATGTGCCTGTTCCTAATGATTTTCGAAGAATTGTTAAAGTGCTCGTACAGTTTTTTAACAGAATTTCATAAACGACCGACCTCCGAAAATTTCGCCAGTAAAATGTTCTAAACTTTCAATTTCTTTCATTAAATATCCGTTTTGAATTTTCTGATCAAAGATCGAAAATTTCATTATAAAATACTTCTTTCAAAGAGGTTAATAATAGGTACTTAAAAATGACATTCGAGACCAGACCCCACATTGATGGTATTCTTATCCGTCTTTAAGTAAATTACTGACCACCGGAGTTCGTGTCTTGACCGTAGAATCTGTGAAGTTTCAAAGAAAAATATTTATTACAGACCGTAATAGCTTAGAATATTCACTTAAGTGAAGACAAACATCACAAAACAACAGCTACACATGAAAATTATTCCACATCCCTACGAGAATTTCCTTACGGTCTACTTGTTAATCTGAAATTAAAAGCAAGATACAAGACATCGCAGACTGAGCTACACGCTTCCCCTTGACTTTGAAAGGGAGGGATTTATAGTTACAAACGTTAGGGGAAAAGAGAAAGAGATAACTTGAAGTGATAAAATCTAATACTGTATCCATTATATTTAAGATTTTTTTTTTTTTTTTTTGATCATTCAGGTGGGGATGTTTCAAAGTGGGAGGAGCTAACATAGTTTATCAGCTACCGAAGTTATATTTAAAAATTTAAATTTTATCAAAAATAATTTTTCTTAAAACTGAATTCCGACAAATAGTGATTTTAGATAGCAAATTTCTAATTCGTCTAATTCAATAAATAAATAAATTCATTATAAATTAAAAGGGTATTTTGAGCTACTGCTAACAGAGGCGTGCCCAAAGAAAAAGCCAGATAAAAACCATCACTATTTCAAACATTTCTTAAAATCTGTGTGAACTTCTACACCACGCAAAGAATATAAAAAATAATTATTAAAGCGATATTACTGCAGAGAAACAAAAACAAATTATCTATTATAAATCTTATTTTATAATTATCGTATTAGAAACAAATGCATGAATGTTTAATGTATAAAGATGTATAGCTTATGCTATTATATACTTGCATGAGCGTCTAATGAATCAACAATAAAAAACGAATACTTTATAGATATTGGAAGAGTAAAAATACTTATTTCTTTTTCAGTACTTTTTTATTTTTAATTACAGAAAATTTAGTGTAACGTTTAGGAAATATAGGAGAATGGAATACACGTTCTGAGAGATTTACTTTCTTATGATTGCTTTCAAGTTATAAAACCTTCAGAAGAAAATGAGAGATTTATATTTAAAATTTGCGAAAAAAAATTGGTTGTAGATTCGTGGAGGCTGCGGAATATCTGTTTTTGCCTGATAGTCCGCAAACCCTCTACTATCTCCGCGCCGAGTTCGCTTTACTTCGCTGAGCGGCGTCTTAACGGTACAGAAGGGTCTCAATACCAATCTAGCTTCAATAACAACATGAGCTAGTCTTCTCGGGTTCCTACTTCCCTTGATATCTTGGATATGGACAGTCGTCTTGCAAAATAGGCATACAGCTGAATAATATACATTATATATATCTCAACCAGCCACGGACTGGGAGGGTAGGGGCCCGCCCGTCTCAAGAGAAGGAGGGCCGGTGTAATTGTGTAACCGATAAATATTAGGATGTGTTAACTTTCGGGGTACGGGGGGGATGGTGTAATTATTAACTAATTATGATTGATAATTAATGCATTAATAAAATATTGATCTATTAATTAATATGTGTCATTCATATTAATTAATCCCTTGTTCATTCGGGAACCCTCTCTCAAAAAGTTTTGAGAACCACATTTAAAATGAAGTGTTTTGAAGCATTCTGGGGCGCAATTGCAGCTGCAAAAAATTTTGCAAGTGTAAAACTTAGTTTAAGTGCTATCAATATAGCACTTTTTAAAAAAAATTTCTTTCTTTTTTCTGTTTGGGGGCCCGCCCTCAGCAGGGAGGGCCCGCCGAGGGTGGGGGCCCACCCGTCTACAGACAGTCGGACACCCTGGCCAGTCCGGGCCTGATCTCAACGTAATTTTTGGTTGTCCGGTTGATATATTTTTAACCGTTTTAATTTTAATAAAATATAAAATTCCTTTTTAGTCCACCTTCAAAATAGTTATTTGTTTCAAGTAAACTTTTTACTTACAAAATTATTTTCGTTTCCATAATTTTGTTATTGCTATATTAACCCATTTATGCCTAGCGTCCCTTTTTTGGGACGGCATTTTCGCTAGTAGTCGAAAACGTTATTTATTTTTCCTAGCCTTAATTCATGAGTATTGAGCCTCAACTCTACAAAATATTTAACATGAACAAGTAGTATGTTGATATTTCAATTTTTATGCATAATGATTTTAAAAGAAATCATCCCTTGTTCAAGAAGTTGACATCAGAAATTTATCTATTATTTCTGTTATCAGTAAAAATCGAAGAAAGTCGCAAAAATATCCAGGCAAAAATGGGTTAACCCTTTATGAGGCGAGTATATGCGCAGAGAGTCGAAATTACTTGGCATTTTTCTGGCCCATTTTTTAGGATTAATTCCTATCTATTTTCCCTCTACTGTAATATACCACGTGAAAATTGGAGAAACAAGTATTAAACAAACATAGAAATTTTGCAGGCGAATACATTAATTATACACAATATCAAAGTCGGAAAACTACCTGCTGCTTGTACACGGAATTAAACGCAAAAATATATAATTAAAAGCGATGATTCTTATGCTCAATTTTCGAGTCATTATTCGAGCTTTCTTTAAAATTGTGAATGAAAGAAAAGTTCATATGCCAAATATAATTTAGAATCTAGATGTATGGAAAAAATATACATCCAATATAACTGAACAAAAATCAGAAAATTCACTAATGACAGTTGATTTCTGTATTTAATAGACCGAAGGTGGTAAGTATTTTAGCACGGATTTACAAAGGGTTAACCCATTTGTGCCTGGATATTTTTGCGACTTACTTCGATTTTTACTGATAACAGAAATAATAGATAAATTTCTGATGTCAACTTCTTGAACAAGGGATGATTTCTTTTAAAATCATTATGCATAAAAATTGAAATATCAACATACTACTTGTTCATGTTAAATATTTTGTAGAGTTGAGGCTCAATACTCATGAATTAAGGCTAGGAAAAATAAATAACGTTTTCGACTACTAGCGAAAATGCCGTCCCAAAAAAGGGACGCTAGGCATAAATGGGTTAAGATTCCAAATAGCGATCGTACTAAGCTCTAGTCAACCACATATAGAGCTATTCGTAATAAAGGGAGAAGTATGTCTTTATACTTTTTTATACATAATTTTAAAAATTGTGTATAAATTTTACAATTTCTCGCGTTTCTTTACAATAAAACCAAAGTTAATTGAACATGATTTGCATGTTTTCCCTTGAAATTTTTTTGTAAATTGGTGGAAAGATTTGAAAAAAAAAAAAAAAAAATGTTCCTGCTAATTGGACTTTATTCATACTGGGGGGGAGAGGTTATTTCACGAACACGTTATTTGTATTAATAATGTTTAACCCTTTGGGCTAAGTTCTTAATTCGTCCGTCCCTTTAAAGGGGGTAAAATTAACTATATATCGGATGCTACCATGCTATGGCCAACACTTTTGACCTTTTCAGTAACGAATCCCTACACTGGAAATGCTCACCGTTGGGGAAAAAAATAAAGAAAAAAAAACTACAGAATAATAAAATTTGCCAATTATGATTTTAATAACTTCTAACTATCTTAAGTGATTCCATAAAAGCTGTAAAGAAGGAACATGTTTCATCTGAGAAAAGCTTTACTGAGTATGCCGACCAGAAAGAATAAACCTAAGAGCGCTAATCATTAATCACATTCATTTTTTTCCTTTTTTACTCCCAATCAGCATTGGGCAATAAAATAACGTATTCAAAGTTACACTATTTTATTCATACCTTATTGGTGAAAGCTCTTACAAATTATTTTTAAAAACTATACCTTTTATAACACTTATTAACTCAGCTACGCTTCTTGTGTTGTTTCCCGTTTTAAAACACAAGAGGCGTTGCCAAAATGAATAGGATATCGCCTACCCCTAATGCTTACATTTCGTTAAAGTTAAATGAATTTTAGAATGAAGAATGCAAAAAATCATTCATAAAATTATAAAGAAAACGCACACAAAAAGTCGAATATTATGCATCTAAATTGAAAAATTTCATATTAGCTTTTTTTCTTAATTATAGAGAGCTGGTCGGGAAAAGTTGCTCCTTCATATTGAAAGTTGACGCCCACGGTGAAGAATTTGTTCCACAGCATCCGCAATAAACAATCGAAATTAAAAGGAGTGGGAGCGCTTTACTGACATGAAAAATAGGAAATGTTGATAAATGAAAGTTCAAGCAATGCATTCCGAGAGTACACAGTTTATATATGGGTTTTAGGAGCAGAGGTAGAGCTACATTCAATGTTTAAACAGTTTTTAAAGCAATCGAATTTCGCCATTGACTCAGGAAATTTAAATTGTAGCTTTACAAGTTACTAGCGTTAAGAAGCATTGAGAAAAAAATAAGCAATTGAAAGTTTAGGTACAATTAAAAAAAAATTTTTTTTTGAAGCCGATTGTACGCCGCGTTGTAAAGTGAGCGTTCTTCGCCGGTCTAGACCTCGACGGCGGCTGCGTGGTGCAAATGCCCGGGGAGGCTAGCTGGAACCCTCCCGTGAGACAACTAGAGCCAGAGGCGCCGGAAGGGATTTTTTTCTGGGGGGGGGGAGCTGATTTTTTGTTGGGAGGGCAAGCTGATGTTTGATAACTTTATAAAGAGCCCTGTTCTTCAAGGGTCACAGTTATTGATTTGATCTCTGAGCGCTGGCCTGACTCCGCAGTCACCCCGTACTCTCTAACACACGATTGAAATATTGTTGCAATCACAAAAATGTGATAGATCAGGATTGATCTTCCTGATCTTCAAGCATAATACTATCATCGCAATCCTTATGTTGAAGCAAATGGAGCCTTAAGTGTTATCGGATTTATGTGCATTTTCTGTCCTTCAATGATTATCATTGCAATCCCAATTTCTCAATACTGCTGTTGATTATGGCAGGGGGTGCCCATGGATTCAGGAGATACTTCCTTCAATACGCAATATTATCACTGTCATCCTTATGTTTTAATAAATGGGGTTTAATTCGCTGCCCAAATCAATCTTCCAGCATTCTATTTGTCGTATCTACAATATCGTATTCTGTGATATTGTTGCTAAGGGTGCTTATAGATTCTGTTGACACTTGAAGTGTACCTACCTACTCTAAAGGTTTGGCTATTTTATAGTTTTGTCCGTATTTATGAACTTCCCTGTTCTTCAAAAAACACATTTTACACGATACATTACTCAAAAATTCGTTGATGGTGTATCAACAAATTTTTCATTAAATTCTGGGTTTCGATAAGTTCGGGGCAAAAAGTATACTTACCCCTCACAACAAAATCTGGGGGGTAAATGCCCCCTCTGCCCTCCCCCCCCAGTTCTGGCGGCAATGGCAAGAGCCACGCTCGTGACTTTGGATCAACGTCCCTTTCCTCTGATACAGCAAATGGGATGAATAGATTTTACACTTAAACTGAGAAATGCTATAAAAAGGCTTAGGAGAGGAAATTTTGAAAAAAAATTAAAGACCTGATAAGAAAATAAGCTAGCACGAGACAGTACTACCAGAGATTTCATTATATACCTGAGAAAAAGGCATTTTACAAGTTAATTATTAATCAGTTAATGTCTTGACTGATCATTTTACGTTTCAGAATTTTAAAATTTTGAAGTTAAACTTTCGAAGCTATCGAGACGGAGGAGGTTTTTAATTTCACGAATAATTATGCCTGGATCAAAAAACAATTTGAGCTCCTTGTAGATGTCTGAGATCTCGTTATTGTCAATTATTTTAAAGAACACTGGCATAAGATTTAGAATGTGATGGGATATGATGTAATTGGAACATGTATTTTCGGATGTGTTGCTTGGTTTGAAGAATCCGCTTATAAATCCTGGTCAAGTAAAATGGACAACACAATAGGGGGGGGGGCTCCGTCGGGGACTTTCTAAGGAGTCCTAACCCGTATTTACGCTACGTTTTCGTAGAAAACCACGGAAAACTCCGAACGGCTAGGTCGGCGGACGCGACCTGGATTTGAATCAGGCACCTTCCGTCTCCCAGTTCAGAGCGCAGAAGATTTAGAAGAGTACAAGATATTATTGTTTACACTGATGAGTTAGAGGTTTGCTTATTTTAGAAGAAGCGATTTAGTGTTTAAGTTATAGGGAAGCCTACGATTATTAGGGAATTTTTTGGAATGCAAGTAACTTGCATGATGGGAATCGCCATGATTATAGTAGTAGCAGTAGATATCAGAAGAATTATCTTTTTCAAGATTATATTTAAGTGAGCTTTCCTTAGACATGTGGGAAAGAGGGAAAGGCCGCAGATAACACAGTTAGGTTTTGACAAATAATTTTTAGCAGTGTGGAAAAATTTTGGAAAGTTACAACATTGTTTTTTTCTTTGGGTGGCTTGAACCTCAGACTTTTTTTTTTACTATAGACCCGGGCCTTAAGGGACTATTCGATAATCTAGGCCTACCTGTCAATGGTTGCTACGATTCGTCGAAATTCTCTGTACCAGAGATGAATTATAGCTTCATTTTTTATAACTCGATCCCGAGGACTCTGGGCGTCAACTCGAAATTTAAGCTACTCAGTGAATAAAAAGGCAATTACTTTATTGCTAGAACATCGTAATTTTTTTTACTATGTGAAAATTAAAGACATTTATGTTAATGCGCACTTTCTAATTTTTATATTCAAATTTATCAAATTACAGAGTAATCTTTTAAAAAGTTTAAATTTTCATAAAAATGTTCCTTCAGTAAACGCGTCAGTGTCAAATTACTTTGATCTAGATACAATACAAGAAATAATATCGACGTACGAGTAATAAATGTCGTATAGTAATAAAGTTCAAAAATTAGATTCTAAAAATCATCAGGAAGGAAATTTTGCATAATAAGCTTAGATCTGAAAAATTTAGCTTGCAGGGAAAAAAAGAAAAAAAAAAAGAAAAAGAAAAAACCGATTAGCTTCATACATTTTGAAATCAACTTTTAAAAAAGTACTTCGCTTGAAACGAGAAATCCTTTTTTAAAATAATGTCTATAAGTAGTACGTTCAACAAACGAGAAATTTCTCATGAGCCCAACCCTCACCAATGAGACGGGTTGGTGCTGAGCTACTCTTAACGAGCAGCGTAGAGGGGGAGCGGGCATTCCCCCTCAGGCCCCGGGTGCCACCATCAAAGAGGTGACACCCGATGGCTCATATAGCAAAAAATCCGAATATATACTGTTTTATGAGATTTTGAAAAAACAATTCTGATGTAAAGTGAGACTGTTATTTTTCTCTCTTGGCGATTCTGAAATTTTGCGCAAAAACTTAAGAGTCTATATTAGATGTGCACCAGTGTTTTCAGAGGTATAGGAAGCGGACTTTTTTCAATGGTATAGGAAGTGAATTCGAAAGAATTGGTGGGAAGAAAAATCGTGTAAAGCGGGGAGGGGGGGAGGTGGACACTGACCCGATTGTTACCCACTGTAGCCACGCCACTGACTCTGACATGTGGTATTCAAACTTTCTGACAGTGCGACCCTACGTGGGACATCGAGATAACATCTCGCCAACCAAATGTTCAAGTAATCACTATCATAATACTAATTCTCTTTTGCTTTTATATAGTGTGGTGCAATAAATTCAACATCGAGCAAAATTTAACCCATTTTGCAATCCCTTTTTTATTTATTTATTTATTTATTTTTTACAAACGTTTGATAATTATGTATTTGTATCCCATTTAATGTATTTGCAATTTCTTTTTAATCCAAGGTGCGACTTGAATGTTTTATTTTTCAATGTAATCGTTCAGTTCGGGAGGGGAGGGATATATCCCAGTTCTTTAAATGAACTCCAGGGCAATTCTCCGATGCGAACACTTTTTTTGAATGCATGCATTCCCCTTTTCTCTTCTCAGACACCATCATCGTTGATTACCTAAGTGAACGTCTTCTATGTAATATTCCACGGGGACATTTCATATTAAAAAAAAAGAAAGAAAGAACTCTTAGTGAACTAACTGCATATTATAAACAAATTCATCGCATGTCGTCTTATAATTATTATCATTCGTACGTGCTTAATTTATTCTGTTTAAATAAATAAATGAAGTGTTTTATAATTGGGCGTTTGAAAGTCACGTTCTGTGAAGTTGAAAAAACATTTCAAGATTATTTTTCTGACGGTGTGGAACGAAAACAGGCCAGATTTATGAGTTTGCTTCAGCGAGAAGGATATCTCAGTACATCTCCTAAGTGAAAGCTAAAGATCGACTAATCACAAGGATTTTCTAGTAAGTTTTTTTTTTAATAGTAACTATAAGAAGTAGGCTGTTCTTAGACTATTAGTGCACGTTTTATCAATTAAATTGTAAAAAATGAAATATCTTTTAAAAATTCATATTTCTACTCAAGGTGCGTTTTACTCGACTCCTACTAATGATGCGTCTATGAAACTTGCAAATAAAAAGTCCTAATATTGGGTTGATCGGAAAATCATGTCGTTTTTTCGTATGTCAGTATTTTGCCTAGACAAAACTATTGAAGATAATAATACGAAATTCTGCACGTATGTGAATTTCTTAGCGTAGGTGCTAGATTGGAAAGCATTTTCCAAAATTCGAAACTTATGGGGCCAAAACATTCTTTTCACATATCCTGCGTGATCCCAAAGAAGAAAAGAGATGTCCATAAAATTCTTGCTGTAAAATACAGTCCCGCGAATGCCTAAAAATTGATTTCGGAACATTTCGAATATGATTCTTCATGGAGGGTAGACGTGAAAAAAGGGGGAGGGTGTCAATTTTTTTAAAGAAAAAAAGTTTTGTTTATAAAATTATCCCTTTAAAATTTAACAAATACGGGTCCTATGCCTAGGCACAGCTTGTTTGTAAATCAATACTTGCTGAAAATTGATTTGTTTGAGTTCTATGTAAGAAAACGACATTACTTTTCGATCAACCCAATGCAAAAGCTCATCAATTTTTAAAAATGTTTTAAAACTTTCATCCGTTTGCCGTTTGTAAAAGTAATACGACTTGTGAAACACCACTCTGCTCTTTTTAATATATATTTACTGTTATCTACAGGCAATTTCGCATGATTTTCCAAAATAACAGCATTAAAGAGTTGTTAACCAACTTGAAAAAGTAGAAAACTAATGTATCTTGTAGATCAGCATGTTTTCTGTTACTCTTTTTTCTTTTTATCTTGCTGAATTAATCTTATCCACACGCAAGACAGCAACTAGCGTAGAGGAAGGGGGGGGGGACTTATCCCGGGCACCGGGGCGGGGGGAGGGCACTAAATTTATGTTTGCTTTAGGTGACGTAAGTTGCGGCACTGTCCATTCGCGACTGAATATTGAATAAATAGTATTATGAGCGATCGCTCCTAAGTTTCTTACAAAAATGCTACGGACAATTTGTACAGCTTTCTGGTCTTTGAAAAAAAAAAAAAAAAAAAAAAAGTGTGAAAATCCTATTTTCTCTTATCATTGTTTATTATACCTAATCGACTAATTCCGTATCTCATCAATTTTAGAAATTTCCATTCCATATCTATAACACTGTGATCAAACAATGAAACTTAGGCTAAACAGTGCGCTTCCCACCCTCAAAAATAACATGGGCATGTTTAGGCCTCTTTAAACTCTCGTCACCTACAAATCGACTTAGGGATGCTCAGAAGATAACTTAATGACTCCACTGTCGTCTATGTAAAAGAAATAGGTCGGCTAAGATTAGTCGTGCTGCTCTTTTATTTGCTCTTGGCCATAAAGATAGTGGTATTTAACTGTTTTATAATTGTATACCTAGATAGATAGACAGAATTTCATGGTGGGAGGGGGGGGGGAAGCGCAAAAAACCTAGAAGAAAGAAATATTTATTGAAGCCTATAAATTACTCTTACTTTCATGACTGAAATCAATTATTTTAATTTCCCTCTTCTTTTTAGATAGCCGAAGCAATGAATTTAAGAACTTTAGTAGTAGCAATTACGATTGTTTGTGAAGTATGTTCTGCTGCCCCTCTAGGCTGTGACTGTCCTTCTGACTATCGTACATATTATCTTCCTGCTCCAGATGAGCTTCCTACTCCATTTGAGCCTACACCTGAGAGTAAATATTACCTTCCTTTTTCTTCATGATTATACTCCTGACATAATATAATCAGGTATAGAGAATTTTTTTTCCGTATGTCATTTACAAAGATAAATCCGACTTTAAGGCAGGTTGATTCTTAAAGATCACAGTTAAATTCATGCTCAAATTAAAGCTCTATGAAAATTTATTTTCAAACCAAAGTTTAAATTAAAGCTAAAGTTCGAAACAGGGTAATATTTGGAAACAAAAACGTATTTGTACATTCCCATTACTGAAACCTTTTTAAAATTGCTCTGACAATAATAAAAAGCGAATTTCTACATTAACTCATTTGTGCCTGGATAGTTTTACGACTTTCTTCGATTTTTACTGATAACAGAAATAATAGATAAATTTCTGATGTCAAATTCTTGAACAAGGGATGATTTCTTTTAAAATCATTATGCATAAAAATCGAAATATCAACATCCTACTGGGTCATGTTAAAATATTTTGTAGAGTTGAGGCTCAATACTCGTGAATAAAGGCTAGGAAAAATAAATAACGTTTTCGACTAATAGCGAAAATGCCGTCCCAAAAAAGGGACACTAGGCATAAATGGGTTAAAAAATAAAACATTCAAATTAAAAAGATTTGTTTTTCTTTTTTCCCCTTTTAAAACTACGTATATTAGTTGTAGTGTATAAAATACTCAGAACAACTATATACATATATATATATTATAAGTATCAGACAGATGCTAGAAAGAAACAGATGTTATTAGATGTTAGTTTTGAGTAGGGTTCATTGTTAGCCGTATTTTGTATCTAGAAAATGATGTCTGATGGCCATAAAATTGCAATCAGCCAGCATTTTTGAAGCCCAGGATTATTATTTTTTTTAAGAAAGTGTAATTTATGTTAATATTGAATTATTCTTATTTTGATGTTTGTGTATGTATTCTTTGTTTCAAGAAGTGCTAAATATTTATTTTAATCCTGTAAGTATTCATCTGCATATCAGTTGATGTTTGAGTGAGTATGGCAATGCTACTCTAGGGCAATCTGCCAAGTATGGGGGTGTGCCTTGGTAGGGTAACTTTTTAAGGGGTTCTAACGCGTGTTCAAGTTACATCTGGAGAAAACCTACCAAAGCTCCAGACCGTTAGATCGACAGTCACGCGATGGGACCCAAACCCGGAACCTACACACTTCGGCGTTTATCATTTTCAGTGAAATAACCACTGTGCCATGGTGAGGCCATATCAGTTAATATATTTCAAACCAATTACTCTGTCAAATAGTACTTCTTATTGTCGTAAGTATAAAGTCATAAAGTTAAGTTATGAATTATGGACGAATGACTAAAAATAGAATGAAAGGAATTTTCCTGATATTTAAATGAACTAAATTTTTTTTAAATTTCCTTTCTGTTATATTTCTGCACATAATTACTGTGAAGCAATGTTTAATTTTACTACTAATAATACAATTTGGAAAATAAAATGATGTCGATATCGCATTCGATAAGAACAACAACAACAAAGAAAAAAAAAAAAAAAAAGTTTATATGGAAATCTGAGAATTAGCAGAATTATTTTTCTTGCGACGTAATTTTTACGTCTGGAACGATTAGATTTTTTTGTTTCTAATTTAATTTTAAACTGGTGACATAAAAATTACGTCGATTTCTCTCGCCACTCAGCGATTTCTTAAAAAAGAACATAACGATAAGCTGAAAATACACAAACTCAAGGGCGGATGCAGAAAAACCATCTTGGGGGGGGGGGCTTCGTTTTCCATTAGAATGATACATTGATTTTCCAATACTGTTTCTCCCAATATATAACTAGACGTGGTATATCACAACTAAGTAAATATGTTGTCTGATGCCTGGACAGTCGAGAGAATACTCGGGTTTTTTTTGGGGGGGGGGATCTGTGGAGACCCCCTATACCGATCAAGTTAAGGTTGTTCTTCGAAAAAAAAGAATTCTGTTTTTATTCTTGGTACACAAATTGAAATAAACTAATAGTACCATGGTCTCCAAAAAATTTCAGATGGTTCTTCATAAGCTGTTTTACACACTGCGATAAGCGAAAACGCTGTGGCTTTTGTGAAATTTTCAGAAAAAATTCTTAAACATAGATCTGAGCTGCAAGATTTTTCGAAGAGTGGCACGCATTCCTGATTTTTAAGAATTTTTTCTTAAAGTTTTGAAACCGATACAGATTGGCCTGTCTTCGCAGTATGTAATACAGCTTGTAAAGAGACAGTTTCAAAATTTTGAAGTGCCTGGCATAATTAGTTTATTTGTAATTATGTACCAAGATCACATGATTTTTTCGAATAACACCGTTAAGGCTGATGCTGATAAGCCACGTTTTCTAAGTATTTCAAAGGACGACGGGAAAAAAATCTTCTGTTGCTCTTTCTATCGTGTGTGGGAGTGGGATTTGCGGTTTAACAAATAAATCTTTTGTTGGTAGATCTTGACTGGTCATTAAAAAGTCGTAAAATTCGCCAGAAGAATGTCGCTTTACCCCCTGCAGTAACGGCAAGACGTGGCTTATCAACAACGGCTTTTATTCATGTTGTTGTTCACGGGCCCTCCCCATTACATTTTAGTGTGCACAGAGTAGAATTGCTGAATGCATTACCTAACCCATTTCACAGCCACCGAGCAATATACAGTGTTCACAGCATACATTTTTGCAATAAGTTTTCCAGATTAAGTAATTCCCATCCTTCTCTGTGAACACTGTAGCAAACCAACTACAATTGCTCTTTACAACTATTACCAGTATTACCTGCTATTTACAACTTCAGCTTTCATTTGAAAACCAGACGCCCTCTACACTGCCAGGCACTCACTTTGCCTGATATCTTACAATATATTTCACTTTTATAATTGGGATTTGTACCCATACGTCTGCGTGGTGGGGAAAACTGTACAGAGCATTTGAAAGAATGAAAGCTGTACAAATCGAGGTGTGTGTGTGGGGGGGAGGGGGGGGGGATTGTTCGTCTCTGCTTCAGCATCATTTAAGGCCGATGCTGACTGCTGCTGTGTCTAACGTGACTGTATGGGGCTGAGAGGGCATTCCTGTAGTGAATTTTACGACTTTTTGTTGAGGAAATGGCCTGAAGACACACATTTCAGATCTTACCACAGAAGTTACCATTCCGCTTTATCCCAAAATGAGATGATTGAAGTTCTTGCGACAGCAGTGCGCAAAAAGATAGACAGTGCTAGTCAAGAAGCACAATTTTATGGAATTATGGCAGATACGAAGCCTGTTATTTCAGGCTAAGATCGGTCAGCTGTTGGGGTGAGATATGTCGACAAAGATGGAAGAACTCAATAGCGATTCTTGGAAGTTGTAAAAGTAGTCAATAAAATCGGTGCCGACCTTGCAAATGAGATATTGCATACATCCTTACAAATACTGAGCTCGATATTGAACAGATATCTTTCCAGTCATACGATTTCGCAAGGAGCACGTCATGAAAATTCAAAGACACCCAACAGAAGTTTTCATAAATCGTGGGTCAAATTCAAAGTTTCGGACCCTCCCACAAACCCCCAAAAACCGTGTGGGTTAAAAAAAAACCAATGAAACCTACAGAGAAATGCGTTTTTATGGGGTTTTATTAAAACATTATCAAAAATTTTTCCTTTCTTTCATTTAAATCATTTGTTATTTGACATTAAATATATATAATATTACGTACATAACTTAGTGCACAGTGGCGGCTCCTCCATTTGAACAGATGAACATGTGAACCCCCAAAGGAAAACTAAAGAATAAACACATTAACAAATTAAATTTAAAACAAATATTAAGTACACTTCTAGATTTTTGAGAATTTAAAACGTGAGTTTTACTCTCTCCCCCAGTCCCCCACTATTATTAAATACGCTTATTACAGCTAACGCACTGTAGTGTGGTTACTACAGCATAGTCTTTAATCAATTGCACGTGCGAACGAAAAATTTTCCTAATGAACCGCTCTCTAGGAACAGAAGCAGAGACAGCTGAGAAGAAGTATGGAGTTGCTGATATCATTCCGTTCGCACATTTTCATTGTGCACACAGGGACATTTTTTTCGGTATCTCTTCCGGATTTTCCCTTGCTTTGTTACGTTCGGTTAGTTAATTAATTTTTATTTCATTTTCTTATTATTTTCTTTATTTCTATCATTTTTCATATATATTATATATGTAATGTTATAGAATACTTGAAAGAATAACGAGGACGTTATGTTTGTCGCGGCGTAAGATCACCATCGGTGTTTGAGCAGGAGGCGAGGCGTAAGGGTCATAACATCGTCAGGTTCAGGAAAATGCGAGGCGGCTCGGGACTCTGGCTTCGAGCCGCCTCGCAGCCAGACTAAACCGACTAAACCTGTTTTTTTTTTTTTTTTTTTTTTTTTTGTGTGTGTGTGTGTGTGTGTGTGTAAAATCGTCCTATTATAGTTGAATTTAATGTCATTATTTATTGATTAAATGACCTTCTCTAAAAGAACCGGGATCAAAAATCAGAACGGATGCCCACCGAAGACTCCCTCCTTCCAATTCAAAGTAGATACCTGCAAGTGCCGGTCCGGGTACGGGATTTATAAATCTGTTGCTAACGGGACGGGCCGGACTCGTGTTTAGTGTCAATTTTTTTCGCCTTCCTGCAACCCGTAAAAAAGTTAATATTAATAACTTTTTTGCGATGATTAATATAAAATGTCTGAAAAATATTTATTTACCGATCTATTTGGTCGGCTTTATATATTTTTTAAATTTCTGGAATTTTCGCATTTTTACTCCTCAACTATGGGTCCGTAAGGGCCGGTCCGTGGTGTTTGTTTTAAATGTGTTACGGGCCCGGGCCGGGCCTACAAATTCATGAATCGTCGGGCTCGGTCCGGGCCGGGACTCTAATTTCAGGTCCGTGCAAATCTCTAATTCAAAGTTCCGTTTCAATTCTTATGAAATAATAACATGAGAAGAATATAAAACACTTGTTAAGAAAATATTTCTTTCTTTAAATTCTCGAATTGATCAATGATGTCACAAAATGAGAAACTTCCAAACACAGAGAGCGAGGAGGTCACTAATAAATTCATTTATTTCATCTTATATTACCCTATCCTAATATATTATTTGATATTTGCAATATGCATCCGTACTATATAAAGTAGAAGAAAGACAGCCCGCGATTTTTGTTTTTCGAAAACTCCTCTATTACCTTAGTAAAGTATTTTCGATTTTCAAAACAGCAAGTGCAGAAAGCCTCTCTTGACACATACTATTTCTAAAGTATGATTTTAAAGATCTTAAGCATGAAAAATTTCTCTCACATGATGCAGTTGAAACAGGTATCACAAGGAGAATTTGGATTAGTTTTGTCAAATATGGAAATATACCACAGAGTTCCTTTTCAAAAAGAAAATTGCATCGTTTCCTCAGTTCTGTTATCTCCGTGGATATTTCTGGCAAAGAGTCGGTGTATTTTTTGTACATTTTCTGAAAAATTTGCATTTCTCCCTTTAATTTTTTGATATAAAAATCATATATGTTTCAGAGACTTTTTGAATTGATTCAATATTTGTAATCTTTGATGGATCGGAACATATCACATCTTTTAGAGATTGAAAAATATCCAACTTATTTTCTTTGAACCTTTCTCTTATTGTGTTTAAAGCAGCATCTATAACTGGAAAAGCAATTTCCGTTCGATAGAACGATTTAACATCTTGTGACATGCTGAAGAAATCGCCTCCAATTTTCGAAGACACTTTTCTAGAGCGTAGAAGTTTTGGAGACGGGAACGATTTTCCTTCACACAAATATCGTATTTCCACAACTTTTTGAAAAAATCTTCATTTCTGAATTCTTGCAAGCATTCATTTGTTACATTAACCAACTCTTTAACTGTTGAAAAAATTGGAGATTTTGATTGCAAAACTTTTGAAAGTGTATCTGTAGCTTTCAGAACTCTTTGGGTCAGAAGTAAACAGAAAATGAATTTGAAACTTTCGATATTATTTAGCAAAGCTTCAGCTTGCGATACATTTTTAGGATAAGTTTCTGAGATTTCTAGAAGAGTATTTATTATTTCATCAACATTCTGCAAGACGGGGTTGCAAGCTTCTACACAATTCCATCTTGTATTACTTAACGACTTAAGTGATTTGTTGCCACCAAAAAAGTCTTTATTTTTCAAATTTTCTTTAAATAAAGAAGTTCTTTTCGAAGCAAGTAAAAAAGTTGTGCAGTTCTTTTAAGATGCCCATAGAAAGGTCCGTCGCTAGTGGGTGTGCAGGTTGTTCACCGCACAAAGGCGCCAAGGTAAAGGGAGCGCCGAGACGACTGAAGAAGAGTTTAGCGAAAAATAAACATTTTTCTTTAAAAAAATCGAAAAAATAAATATTTTTTGTTTCAGTTTATATGGCAGACACCTAGGAACAGGGGTGGCGCCAGCGGGGGGATCGAGGGGGCCATGCACCCCCCGTCGGGGATAACTGGCCCCCCTGTCGGGGAGTTTCGTCGGGGATTTTTTTAGAGAATTTGTTCAAAAGGAAATTTTGCAACCAGATAAAAAATTCCATTCATGTGTCTGACTTTACGATTTCCCCGACGGTAGAGGTTTCGTTCTCTTCCATTCTCATTCTGCTTGGAATTTTACGATATTCATATTCTGAATATTGAATATCTGCAGCTCGGAGTCTGTTTCTCGGAATTCGAAGGAACCAACGAACAAGATCCACATTTCTAGCGTAAGCAAGGTAGCCCGATCTGCTGACAATCGCCTTCGTAATGACCTTTTTAACTACGACTTTGGTGGGAATCACTGGGCTTTCCTGTTAACCAACAACAGATAATTAATGACCATCTCATCAGCGGCTTCATACAAAAGGAGACGGGGTTCTACTCGTGCCATAGGTGTTTATGAAAGACGCTAGAACTGTAAAAGCTGTGGTCACTGTTTGTCTATGTGTCACCAGAGAACACATAGCACTGGTTAAAATGCACACAAGTTTGTTGGTTTGTTTTCCATCTTCACTAAGTCCAATTAACATATCGCGCAACTTGTGACTCTAGTAGGTGGTACCAGTAGCGGATCCAGGGGAGGGGCTAGGGGGCTTCAGTCCCCCCCCCCAAAAGAGATTGCTCAAGGGTAACATTCTGCTATATTATACACTTTAAATAGCTAAAATGATCATATTTTCTTACTTAGCCCCTCCCAAAAGCCTAATACATTGGTTTAGACTAAAATTTTGATTTATAGTACATTTTAACTGGTTGAAATAAGCTTTTTAAAAAATTTAGCCCCTCCCAAAAAAAATTTCTGGATCCGCCACTGGGGGTACTTTGTATTCCGTTCATCTTTCCTACAGTCATTTAAAGATAATTGATGACTACCACTCATATTTGAGGTCACGCAATATGTAAGTAAACCTTGAAGGCCAACGCTGACTCGAGTCCGTTTGCCATACGCTGCAGGGTATGAGGGGAATTTTTTAATGGTCAATTTGCACGTGCAGGCTTTGTAAAAGGGGGGGGGGGAACAGTGCAGGGTGGAAAAATTTATAGGCTTTTAATGATGAGTTAGTGTATGTGTGTGTGTGTGTGTGTGTGTGATTATGGGAACGATACACTAGGGCGATCTGCCAAGGGTGTGGATTTCTTGGTAGGAGGACTTTCTAAGGGGTTCTAACGCGTATTCACGTTACATCCGGAGAAAACCTACCAAAACTCCAGACCGTTAGATCGACAGCCGCGCGATAGGACCCGAACCCGGAAGCTTCACACTTCGGCCATCTACCATTTTCAGTGGCATAACCACTGTGCCATGGTGAAGCTTATGATGAGTTAGGATTCGCGTTAGGACAAAGGGTAACCCGTGAAACCACAAAAACACGCCTTACACACAATGCGGACACTTTTCTGCGCAATCCGTCGAGGAGATACTGAAAAGTAACCATTCTAGCATACATTGAAATACCATTCTAGCGTACGAAATCGGATTCTAGTATGCGCTTGCCTTACGCTAGGGAACGGGCGCTAGGGGGGGGGGTGTTGTAGGCAGTAACTTAAGGGCCGGAAGCAAGAAGCTCTTAAAAGATCCTTTTGAGATACACTGTCGTCCTCTTATCAAGAACCATAAGGCAGACAGCCTTTATGCAGATTTGCCTTAACCCAAAACAAGTCAGTTTGACTTTGATTGTTGACAAGTGTACATGGAAAAACATAGTTTTTCTTAAACTGCTGCTGATTAAAATGATTTAATTTTTATAATTAATAACTAATTAACTGTACCAAAACTATTGATATTCATTTGCATATAAAATTAATTTTCAGTCATGGAATACCTTTGGTTAACGGGAGGAGATGGTGATTACAATCAACCAGTTCCTGATTTTGAATCTATTATTAGAAAAATGACGTAAGTTCCGTTTCATTACCATTTCAATCCCAATACTAACAATAAATAAACATGGATTAGTGTCACAAATCGAACATTACTGAAAGGTCAATATGAGCTTATTACTCTAATATAATGTTCTGTATGCTTTGCTAAGATATATTTCAAGCTTTATGTCTAGTTTTTAGCAGAAAATTATAACAGTGTTAACTTTTAATTCTTATAAATGCAAGTACAAAATTTGACTGAAAACCAGCAAACTGACTAAACCAATTAACTTTAAAAAAAATGTTTTTAATTGCATCATATCATGAAGAAAGTTGATTGTTTTACAGAGAGAAATATTGTCTCTCCAAGGTGAAAGTAAGCAGAAGAATGTCAAAACTAGAAAGATGCAACCATTAAACAAATTTAGAAAAATTGATATTGAGTATCATAAAACTAATAGAAAAAGTGACTTTTGCTTCAAATAACTACTAACGTAGTTATTTGAAGTAGTAACGTATATACAACTACTCAAACAGCAGGCAAGTATAAGTCAAATTTCATGTTTGAGTTTTATGAATGACAGATTAATTTTAAAAACATACACAAATGGAAAAAATATGAGAAGCTGTAATTATATACTACATGGATATATAACATTTTTATAAAAAAAATAATTTATACATCTAACTGACATAAAAATTTTACTCATACTCTTTTACTTTTCTTGTAAGGTTGTACTACTCCAAAATGTGTGAAAATTTCTATGCATTTTTTAAAGTGAAAAATTACTTTAAAAAATCATTAAGACTAGTTCAAAAAATAATCTGATTTTGATACACAAATACAGGTAAACTGTGTCAGGGAAATGGAAATTTTTAGGATGTCCCTTCACAAGCCATACTATACACTGTAATAAACAACAAATCATTATCAGTTATGAAACTTCCAGGAAAAAAAAATCTCACTAATCAAACATTTATTTTGAATTTTGAAAACATTTGCTGTGCAATTCCAACTTTTATGAAACTTTCAGAAAAAATTCTTAAAGACACCATTCTTTCACTTTTTCCAGTGTGTAATAAAGCTTTTGAAGAATTACTCTAGATTTTTTGGGTACCTGGCACCATGTGCGCCGGCAGAATATTTCCCAGGGGCGGGGGGGGCAAAGACTACTTTAACGTATGGTTACCATGTTGGAATGAGCAAAAAAGCAAGGGAAAACACTGCATACAAAAATCCAGGGGGGGGGCATTGCCCCACCTTGCCCTATGCTGCTGGCGCCCATGCCTGGCACAGTCAGTTTATTTTAATTTGTGTATCAAGACTGTGAAGCAGGTTTTGTTTCTTTGAACTTCAGCCTTAAAAAATTAAGTTGTTTAATATATAAAAGCCTCTTCACATGTTTAATTTAATTATTAATCTGAGTTCTATGAGCAATGGAACTTTCGAACAAAAAACCCGACAATGAAATTCTTGTTTCAACAAAATAACTGCATATTTATCATTAAGTAAAAACTTATTAACAAAAAAACATAATGAGATCTACAAAGGGCATTCCATAAAAACTGAGAGTTATTTTTTTACATAGTGGCAACACCGCGAAACTAAAAAACAGAAGTGCAGGCGATTTTTTCAAACTGTTAACTGTACGTTTATACAAAATTCTAAACGAAGCAGACGATTTTCTTTTCCTAGTTCCGTGCTTGTTTAAAGAATTTTATTTGCCCTACAGAAATGGAGATGAACTGGTTGGGAATTGGACATTACATCACGATAATGCTCGCCCGCATGTCGCTACTTCTGTTCAGCAATATCTTAGTAAATATTAAAATCATGCTACATCTCCCTTACAGTCCAGATCTCGCATCATGCGATTTCTGGCTGTTTCCGACGTGAAGGAGAAGCCCCGTGGTAGAAAATTTAACACGGATTCTGAAGTTATTTCAGCAGTGGAGGGTTCTTTGAAGCAGCTTCCAGAAAAGGGCTTCTCTACTTGTTTTGAAAAGTGGATTGAACAATGGTACCGTTGCATATCATCTGACGGAAGGTATTTTGAAAAAAAAAAATGATGTATTTTTTGCTGTAAATATATTTCTTGATTTTTTTTATGATTTTACTCTCAGTTTTTATGGAATGCCCTTTGTACTTTAACCAAGAAATATTAGTATTATGATTTGTAAGTATAATTTACTATGATTTGTAATTTTTGAAAAGTGTTTTAATTGCTATTTTTATTCATTTTGTGGTTTTTTTTTCAATAAAAGTGTTTATGTTGATAAATGCACCAAAAAAGTCAATTAAAATGTATTGCCAATGAGATTACAGAGCCAGAAATTAAGACTGTAGAACAACATAAAATGTATATGATACAGACATAAAAGGGTCTGCAAAAAGAATGTTGTTCAAGAGGGAGTCCACGGACTAAACAAGTTTAAGTACCCTTGATGTAGGGCACATATGGTCAACCTCCAGGCCGGATGTGGCCTTCCAAGGCATTTGATCTGGCCCGCGGAACATATCAGAACCCATTCAAACCATTGAAAATCCCATATAAATCCCGATTATACGGTCCACGATTTTGCTATCCTAAAAGTATGGCCCGCAACTTTCCAAAGGTATAATAAATACTCATAATGCTTTCAAGTTGTATGTTTTAAAAAATGAATCAGTTATTCACTGAATTAAAATAGGAAATTTGGTTTAAACTCAAATATTTCTTGATAACAAAATTTTCAAAAAACACACTATTCAAAAGAAATAGAGAAGTTATAATGTACTACAATGATTCACTTCTTTTGAAGATTAATACTTTATATATGTATATATATATTATTTATTTTTTTTTAAGAGGAGAAGAGAAAGAAAAAGTAAAGAAACTGCTAGAGTTCTTCTATAGAACAAAATCCTAGAGCAAGTTTTTCTGTATCTATCGACGGGACCCAATGTGATCTTTCATTGTATGTGTGTTACACTTGTATCACTGTGCAAACAAGTGGTGTCAATGTCAAATAAGATGTTTTTGTTTATGATGTTCAAAAATAAATTATTTAGTCTTGCGTAACAATTAATTCTTTATATTTTATTGCCCAACACAAGTTCAGAATCTTAAATAAATATAAATTGAGAAATTTTTACTATTTTCTGCATTAAAGGGACCCCGTGGTTTTCATTTTAAGACATTAATTTTTGAACTGGAAACTCTTAAGCATGGCTGAGAAGATAGAGGTTTTAAAAAAGAAGATAAACATATTAAAGCACTAATAATCAAACTAATTAGAAATTAATAGAGTAATTTAAATAAAATCGGTGATAAAATACTGAGAGATTTTACAATAATTTAATAAAGGAAAGAAAATGAAAAATATCAAGAAATTGAGAAGCTTTTAACTATCAATAAATTTGAAACTGGAATTAAAATATGTGGCATATTTGAAATAGTGCTTTAGAAAAGTAAACTACAAAATTAATAATTTTTTAAGTTAAAGAAACTTTTTCAAAAGATCCAGATAAACGGATAACAAATGACATCTGTAAGCAGACAGTAGCTCTTCCAAATCCTCCAAAGAGGACAGAACTTGGACAGGACTCCACATCCATACAGGATGAGAGATCAGCAGCAGAATTGACATCTTTACAGGTCTCAGATGAACATGGTGGACATTAGAGCTAGGGCAGATTTTATAAGCACCAGCTCCTTTGGGCATACATGGTCACAGAGCAGTCCAGTCGAGAGAGGTTGTCACCCTTCTACGTGCTGAACAAGGTTGATGCGACTTCACATCTGGTGTTCGCATGAGAACTGAGCTTCAATCATGTGAGCCATTGCAGGATAGTTCTAGTAATAAGTAATGAGAGAGTATATATAATTCCGATCATGGGGTACAAACTATATACTCAATAGTTAAGCAAAAACTGAGCAACGGCCCTATTTATAAAAGTGATGCAGTACCCCCTCGTTATATCACGAATTCGAATATACTGCGCATTTTCTGTCTCCCCATTTTTTTTTTTTTTTTTTTTTTTTTTTTTTTTTTTTTTTTTGTGTACTCCTTTGCTTCGTTACTTTACATGAGAAACATACAGTACATTTGAAAAATACAACTCCAGTCACATAAAAGAAATAGAATTAATTTATTTTCTCTCACTGATCTTTGTTGAAAAACAAGTTCTGAGAGAAAAATCAAATTAGAATAAGTTTTGGATAGTTTTTTTATAGCAGGTAATGAAATATGCATTTGCACACAAATTTAAAAAGGTAAATTAAACTTCTATGTTTAAGAGTGATTATCTTTTATTGCAGTACTTATAATATTAATTTTAGTTTAGTTTAAATGCGTGTGATCATAAAAGTAAAATTGCACCGTATCAAGCGTCACGCATCCCCGCTCCCTCCGTGCCGGTTACATCGAGCTTTTCTCTTGTCTCCCAACAATCGGGTTTAGTGTTGACTCTAGATTGATTTGGCAGTTTGCAGTGCCCGGCGGCCCTTTTGTCGTCTTTTTAGTGCCCGAGGGCCCTATTACTCTTCTTTTTGCTTTTAGATTTTTATTATTATTAGTCAACAATCACCACTTTTTATTTACTACATACCATTTGCGGCCCATCACGAAAATACGTTAGTTAAAACGACCCCTCCACAGAAATACGATTGAGTACAATCTTAAAAATAGGTTCGATTAAAAACGGCCCTTTCACAAAAACCATCAATGAAATCGGATCTTTCCCACAAATGCAATTTAATAAAATGCCTTTTTCAAATATTCTATTCTTTCAGATCGAAATACTCCTACTGCCCTTTCATTGTTTTTATTTGCACCAGCCGAGTAACCCGAAAAGTGGCCCCTCTGTTTTGTTTTTGCTGACTCAAGTGAGAAGCCCTATCGGCAAGGCAGAACTACGTGGGCAGTTTACTTAGGAGTTGGGGGAGGAAAATTCAAAATTTTCTCAACTTATCTAAAAATTTCTGATTCCATCTGTCAAACCTCAAATATCGGTAGCTACGTTTGATAAATATGTAGTTGTGAATTATCAAACAATAACTATTTCAGAGTTCGTCGCAAGCTGTATAAAGCTGTTGCTCTTCTCGATGTTTTTAATAGTTTTGCACACTAGCAAGTTTTTTCCCCCCTAAACGATTTGCTCTTTTTAATCGGCTTTCTTAGTACATATTATTCTTAATGTATAATAGTTATTTACTAACCATATATAATTACAGATGATACAGAAAGTATGCCTTAGCAAAACGACGTTTTGCGATTCGAAAATTCTGCGGTATTTGCTTGTTTGTTATGGAAAGCCCAGACAAGGGATATCTCCTAAGGGTGGGTGCCTTGATTGGATGACTTTTTAAGGAGTTGTAATGTGTATTGAGGTTACATCTGGATGAAACCGACCAAAACTCCAGACCGACAGTCGCGCGGCCGGGGCCCGAACATGGGAACTTCAACACTTCAGCCGTCTACCATGTTCAGTGGCTTTATCCACTCAAATCGAGCTTATCCACTCAATCACCAAATAAATTTGTTTATGCTTAAAATTCAAACAACACTTGCACAAACATTCTACAGTTTATTTATAACAAGATCTCAAAATCAATAAATATCCATGAACAAAAAAGAGGAATGTAGGGAGTAAAATACTGAAACATTAAAATGCACATTGCATACAAATTGTGTGCGACTTCCTCATACTTACGTTTCAACATGTATTTTAATACTTCTTGGTCACAATGAATAATAAAAAATAATAAATATGAATAAAAAATATAAATTTCCATTTTGCAGCTTGACATATTACTAAAGTACAGTTTGAATGTTTGGGTTGTTTTCATGTTTGCACAAATATAGTTCATGATACAATTTTCACTAGTGTACATCAAGAAAACATTGTTTAGATAACACACTGTGCTGTAACAGCAAAGTTCTAAAAGGGCCGGTCGCCAAATAAATCGTCAGGTTGAAAAAATGAAAAGAAATGTTAGACTTTATACATGTTTGGCAAAATTTAAATGTCTTGTGTAAACTTATAGAAAGAATGGGGCAGCAAACGGAGGGGCCGCCCTGGGCGCCAATAACCCTAACGCTATACTGATAAAGCAAAAAGATGATTATTATGCTCTAATTTTAGCAAAAGCATAATGTGTTTCAATGTTTTCACAAGGGTGATCAGAATATAGTTTTCGTAGCCTAGACAAAATTATTATAATCCTGTGGGAAAGGAAGAAAATTAAAGATATTCACAGACTACAGACGCCAACAAAATGCATTACAAAAGCTAGAACCAAAGTAAATTAAGAAACAGTTAAATACCATTATTGACAGATGAGAGATTTAAAATGGCAAGAGTATTACATTTAGAATAGGTAAAGGGAAATCAGAAGCAGGGCCCGCGCTAAGCATTCGCCACCTCGCCAAATGCGATAAAATCGTAAATTTGGCGAAATAAACTGCGTTTTGGCAAAAGTATTGGCGAACGATTTTTCCACTGGAAAAAAAACAAAAACAAAAACTCACCTCGATCCTCAAAACTACGTCGAAAGATTATTAAAAATTCTGTAAGAAACGAAAAAAAAAAAAAAGAAGAAGAAGACTGGTCTATTGGCTAAGATTTTTGAAATTTGGCTAATTTACTGGCTAACAATTTGAAATCCCTAGCGCGGGCCCTGAGAAGTACTCATAAATGTGTGATTAACTGCATCCCACACACCTCTTATGCTGAATCAATTTTAGCATCAACAGAAATATAAAAGAATCTAGACTAAAACAAGTTTTACTTTTTAATTTATTCATCTAATTTTTGTTTGTTTGTTTTACTTATTCATCTATTGAGAACAAATGTTACAGAAGAGAGCATCAGTGTTGAGATCAAATCTTGTGTTAAATAACTGAAAAGGGATATAGCATTCTATATTATCTGAATGTGTTTTATATTTAAGAGGCAGTTTATAGTGGAAAGTGGTCACATTTGACAGGTTAAAGAACTTAAATTTGGAAGATTATCTGGTCACTATACAGCAGGGTTCCCATTAGAAAAATAAATTGGGGGAGATTTCTCACCCATCCAAAAATTTTGAGTGAGATTTCTGAAAGTTAAGTGAGAACATAAATATTGTTTAACATCATTTTATTTATTTATAGTACAATTTCAATAACACCGATTTTTCTGTTCATTAAAAAATTTTACAGCTTGATCATATGGAAAACTTTCTAAATTGATATTTCCATCAGCTATTCTAATAAGATTGCTTAAATTTGCACTTGAAAGTGCACTGAAATTTGCACTTGAATTGTTAATGGATATTCAAAGTTAATGAATATTCAAATTTATTCAAAGAATCACATCCAGTTTAACTAAGCAAAAGAATTATTAACTATAATATTTTATCTAGTATAATAAAATTATATAAAGTAATAAATATTAAATTATATTATACTACAAAGTTGGTAAGATACAAATATGGGTGACAAAGTTAAAACAGATATAGTTAAGTTCAAATTCTTACTACAGTATAAGCTAGATTATCCGGCATTTAACCTGGAATTTTCAGCTTCTTTTTTTTGAGGGGGGGGGGTCTTCTTAAAAGATTGATTAATTCTTACTGTGAACGACAACTAAACTTAGAACGGAAGGGGGGGTGTCCAAATTTCAAACTACCAGAGGTTATCAATAATTCCATGAATCGTGGTGGTATATAAAAAAACAAACAGATGAAATGCTCTCAAAACTCATATACGATGGACACACATACAAAAACAAAACATTTTACAGTTGGCAAACAGGAGGAGAAAAATCAATATGTCAGATTAGCGCCGATAGTATTAATTAATATTCCCCCTCTGCATTCCGAGGATTTAACCGTGTTATCTCTGATCAGAAACTCAAGAGAGGAAAGGGGGGGATTGCGGCTGCGGCACGCTCGTTATCCGACAGTAGTAGAGTAAAAACAAATTTTTGTATTTGTAAACTGGCGTTTTAAAACTTTCAAAGAGCTTGCGAGAATCTCGCGCAGATGGCGAATATTTTGCAGCGCGAGAATACCTCGCGCTGTAATATTTTTTGCGCGAGATTTAAGAAATTTATGCGAGATTCTCGCACTCTTGCGGGAACCCTGATACAGTTATCGCAGGTGGTCACTTAACAGGAGATTTCCCCCATACATTTTTTGTGAGTGACAATGAAATTTCATAAAAGTGTTCACTTTAGACAGGTGGTCTTTTCACCAAGGAGGTCACTTTAGCAGGTTCCACTGTATATATCTTCTGATTTAAAAAAAAAATTCTCAACATTTTTAATGAATGAAGAAAAAAAAATTAAAAGCAAAAGAAAGCTAGTTCTGGAAAAGGATGTCTTCAGAAAACAAATTGTGTCATAAGTTAACAACTAGGTTATTCATAAAACAAACTGTCATCAATTTAAGCTTAATTTCAGTTTTTAAAAACTTAAAACAAAAATTGAAATAATTCGAGAAGGTTTTTAAATATATGATTTGTTTGAGTACTTTTGGCAACAGGATGTTAATTATTTTAATTATTTTAAGCCGATTAAAAACATTTGATAGTTAAAAATAAATAATTAAGAATAGTGCTTTTTAAAAATCTTATATTCACTTTTCATGAATGAGCAAACACTAAATTAGAAGTGAAAGAGGAAGAACAAATATGTTACAGTGATTTGATATGGTGTTGTACATTCCAACCATTGGATGTAATACAAAATTTGAATGACTATGTCATTTATTCCAGCAGTCTTCTGTGTTTTGAATTCAATTTTCTCAATTTCTACAGTTATCAATTGATGGATGAGTTAAATTGATTGATGCAATTCCAAATAATGTCTAATAGTAATAAAGGTATATATTCAATAACTTTAAAAAATCTTTGCTTGGTAATCATTCAATAATTATTGTGAACAAAATAATTTAAATAAAATTCTGATTTATATTAAATTTTATACATCCTGCATTGCAGAAATTTTATTATTTTTATTACATACTAACCACATCTATCCTAATCCACTTACACTGACAGTCCTTTTCTGTTTAAAAGATTGTACCGATATAGATGAAATTTCGTATATGAATGCTATCCAGTAATTGTGGTCCAATAGTGATAGTGTGATAAAATCGAGGATCAAAAATTAACAGTCCCTCTGCCATCCCCTACTGCCTAACAAATCATGTCTGGCTAAAAGTTTCTCAAACCTTCTTCAATAAATGTACTATTCTTATAAATAATAAACATCTACATCACGTAATTTCAAGAAAAAAAATTAAGCAGAAAATTAAAAATTACTTATTTTAAAACTTCTTTTTTTTTAAATAAAAAACTTCTAGTTATGTACAGATTTAATTCGAATATTTATATCATGTTTAGAGCAAAATATTATCAACAAATAATTTTTCCTATTTCGCTTATACTTCTACAGGATATTTTCTCCAAAAGAAGGGGGAGGGGAAAAAAAACTAAGACACATTGGAAAAAATCTAACTATGCATTGTAAGTCAAACACATATTACAACTCTACATGTTAAAGTTTCGGGGATCAGATCGTTTCAAGCCGGTTTCTGTATATGTTATCTACCTGTACATTCTCGTGGAACCCCAAAGTGCCCTTTTTGAGAACAGGGTGCCCTTTTTGAAATTTCCCCGCTGGCGGTACTTTTTTTCTAGAGTCAACACTAGGGATATAACAAAGGGCTACAGTTTTGGAAAGTTACCCAAACTAATAAAATATTTCAGAGAATGAAGTATGGGGTAAGACTTTTGACAACAATTTGAGAGTGTCATTCATAGCAATAATAATTTGTCAAAAAATGATAACTAATAATAAAGTTCCTGACAAAATTAAACTTTGTAAAATAACACGCATAAAAGGTACTTCTTCTGTGCCCATTCTTCTGCGACACAGTGTGTGGACTTCTGCTGAAGAATAATAAAAGTGTTTTGGCCAAAATGTGCAAACAGATTGATAAGTACATTTCAAATGTGTTATATTACAAAGTACCATTTATTTCATCTTTTAAACGCCAGTTTGTTTTTTAGTATTTTTTGCTGTTAGTTAAGTTTCTGGTTTCACATTAATGAATGAAAAGGAAATGTATATAATCTATATTAGGAAAGAAAGACATTATGATCACAGTTGCATCCATAGAGAGAGCTAAAAGAGTTACAGCATCTTCCCCCCACCCCCGTAAAAGAAAAGTAAAAAAGTGAAAATCTCTTAAAAAATAGAAATTGTCACTGAATTATGAATTGAAAAGTATTTTAAAATTTGTCTTGAGATATTATTAAAAAACATTCACACGAGTATTTTTAAATTTATTTCCATTTTTTCGTTCAAAAAAATTGTTTATGTCAAAAAATACCATTGCAGTAAGCGTACAAATTTCAAATAAAATTTGTCCCATTAATCAGCTACCCAAATACGTTTAGATGGAAATTAATACATTTGTATTAATTTCCATCTAAAGACATGTAAATCGTAAAGAAGCGTGAGTCTTACTTATCGCAGATAAAAAATGTGAAAGGGCGTGGTTTCAGTCATTGTTTAGGATTTTCGGAGAACTATTCAACTTCAACGTTGATCAAGTTATCACTATTTTTAAAGGCTTAAAATCTTACTTGAGCCACATCAGATTACGAGCTTCAAACTGGTGTGTATTGTGTCATCGTGTTAGTTTTGACTCTGATTTACATAACCATGTTTAGTTTATTATCAGATAGCAACAAAACCTAATTATGCAACGCAGAGTTGAAACTAACATAACAACACAGCACATAACCATTTGAGATCCACAATCTTTCTTGCTTAAGATTTCACCCACGTAAAAAGTGATAAATTGATGGGTTGACCAACGAACCTCAACAATGAACGTTGATGCCTCCATTGGTGTTTTTACCTGGCAAGTAAATTCCACCTTTCTCTATAAATTAAATGTCTTCTCTAGTTAATATGTTTTTTGGATCGATGATTAATGGGATAAATTTTATTTGTAATTCGTATGCTTACTGCAAAAGTATTTTTCGACATAAACAGCATTTTTGAAAGGAAAATGGAAACAAATAAAAAAAATACTTGTAAAGCAATTGAATTAAAATTTTGAAGTATTTTTGTACTTTTTCATGATTACATTAGCTTAGTTAGGGTGTCAGCTATGAAAATAAATTTAAAAAAAAAAGTGATAACTTGATCATTAGCAATGATCCTAAAGAATGGGTGGGGGTGCATTCTTTGACATTTTTACCTGCGCTCAGTAAAACTCACCCTTCTTTATGAATTACAAGTCTAGATTAAGGCGACCATATTTCTAAACAGTATTTTGGGGACAAACCAAGCATTGTCCTCGAATCCAAGGAAAACTTGGGGACACTCGAAAATATTTTTAGGGACTTAGTCGAGGACACAACATATTACCATGTATACCAGTGTACCCATACTTTAAATCTTGACTGACTTTGATACTTAAAAATGAACTCTAATAGCTCTTAAATCAATTGTGTATTCTTATTTCTAATAAATGAATGGAAGCATTTCATTCATTTCTAAATCGAGGACGTATGGTCACCTTAGTCTAGATGGACATAATTGCATTTTTGGATAGCTGATTAAAGGGAGAAATTTTATTTGTAATTTGTACGCTTACTGCCATTGTATTTTTTGAAATAAATAACAGCTTTTGAAAGGAAACATGTGAATAAAAAATTTAACCCATTTGTGCCTGGATATTTTTGAGACTTTCTTCGATTTTTACTGATATCAGAAATAATAGATAAATTTCTGATGTCAACTTCTTGAACAAGGGATGATTTCTTTTAAAATCATTATGCATAAAAATCGAAATATCAACATCCTACTTGGTCATGTTAAAATATTTTGTAGAGTTGAGGCTCAATACTCATAAATAGAGGCTAGGAAAAATAAATAACGTTTTCGACTAATAGCGAAAATGCCGTCCCAAAAAAGGGGCACTAGGCATAAATGGTGTGGCAAAGAAAGCTCACCTGCCCACTAGGGGGGGGGGGGAAGCACTTAGCGGCATGCTTTGTGCGAGGCCTGGAATGTTCAAGATGGGTCGAGCTGTCACGCCCCTCAAGCAGGTGCTACCAGGCTGACGTCAGAGCAGCGCACCTGGTACGGAGGAACCCCACGAGGGGACAGATGAGGTTTGGACAGCGAAGAGGTTGGTCATCGTCTGAGAAGAAAGTTCGCTCCCGAGTCGAGCGGGGACTGAAATGCTAAAGGCCAGGGAAAGGCTGTTTCCCACAAAATTCCTTTCTGTAATTAGAAAACGTTTGTACATAGTTTCAACACTGTAAATAGTTTAAATATATTATTTAACCAAGATATCACGGACTTGTTTCATTTGTGATAATCACGACTGAGAAGTGTAAGTTTTCCGGACCCACGTGGTTGGGTGAAATAATAGATGTGGCTGAGTGACGACGTCACAGCCAAACTGGTGGCAGCGGTGGGATGTTGCTTTAGAAAAATTAAAGGACGGACCCGAGCCAGCGACGGCTTCAACGAAAAAGACTGTGAATTTGACTTTCTGTGGAGAGTGATCAAGTGTTGCCTCGACTTGCCTGGAATTCGTCGACTTGCGTGGAATGCGTCGATGCCTGGATTCGTCGGCTTGTTTGGAATCTGAAGGATGTAAAGCTGTAGTTCTGATGAGAACCTCAATTGATGAGACGCATAAGTATGACGATGAGACGATGAGAAACATAATTCCAAGAATTAGCTGAAATTGTGTTTTAAGTTGTGTGTAAATGTATATAGTGTCTTTTGGAGGGTCAAAAGAAAAGTATATTATCATCACTGTTATTATTGTATTTTGTGGTTAGGAAAAGTGCTTCATTTTAAATTGAGTATTTAAGTATGGCTTTCCTAAGAAAACAAAAAAGGTGCGTGTTGGTGCAACTCGCGGAAGAATTTGAGATTCAAGTGGGAGGAAAAGAAGTGATTAGGTCTATTATTGATAGAATAGAAAAATCGGATGGATATGATGAGGAAACGGCTAAATTATTTTTGGAAAGGATTTTGGAGGAAAAGGAACAAGAGCGTCTAGATAAAATTGCAGAACAAGAACGTCTAGATAAAATTGCAGAACAAGAGCGTTTATATAAAAAGGCAGAGCGAGAATTTGAATTGGAAAAATTAAGAATCACTAACAGTGCGGAAACGAGTAGCAATGGAGAGAATAGCAATCTAGCGATAGGGGAAATTTATAGGCGGGTTAGGTTAAAGGATCTTGTCCCGAAATTCGATCCAAAAATTCTCGATATAGCTTTTTTTTTCATGATTTTCGAACGGCAAGCTGAAAAAGAGCAAGTAGACAAAGATTGTTGGGTGTCCCAATTAATCCCATTACTCCCACCGGAAGTAGCAGAAATTATAGTGAAAGAGCCAGTACAGCTTAGTGATGATTACTCGCATATAAAAAAAATTGTGCTAAAGCGGTTCAGACTAAATGCCGCGGCTTTGGGATTAAAATTTGAGAAGCACAATAGGAAAGCGGGAGCCTTATGGTCTGACTTGGTTTACGAACTTAGGGGGTACTTAGAAAGTTGGCTGCAGTCAGTCGAAACCAAGGATTTTAATTCTCTTAAAGAATTAATGCTCACCGAGAAACTCAAAAAACGCGCCCCCTGTGAGGCTAAAGAGCATTATACTGATAGCTGGGAAAATTTTAAAGATGCTTCGCAGTTGGCGGAAAAGTTAGACAATTTCGAGGAGAACGTTTCGTCGAAGTGAATTTAGAAAAAGTAGCGGGAAACGCGAGTTTCGCAAAGCAGATTCAGAAAAATTCCAAATTCCAATCGGAAACAGAGGAAAAGGTGGGAAGGAAGGAAGGGACGGAAAACACTTTTAAGAAGGAATCTAGCAGAGGATTTGAAAAAAGAAAACAAATAGTGTGTTATTTTTGCAATCAGGCTCGTCATATGAAAAATGCTTGTGTGGAATACAAGAAAATTAAGGCCGAAGGAGTGCATAATTTGTTTCCAGAAACGGGATTAAATGACAGTTTCGAACCCTTTTTGAGCAAAATTCGTGTAAACGGGGAGTTGAGAAATTGCTTAAGAGATAGCGGGAGCAGCATTGATATATGCGCCAAAGGTTGGATTCCTCGCGAAAGTTTCACGAGAAAAGTCACGTGGGTTAGACAACCTTTGGACAGTGAATGCAAATGTCTACCCCTCGCGAAAGTAGTCTTGGAAAGCGATTTTGGTCAGGTAATTACTAAGGTGGCCGTGAAACCTGATGAGCTAGATCAAGGGTTTTATTTACTGGGAAATAGAACGGCAAAATTGATTGAAGAAGCCAGGAAAAATCCATCACTTGTTAACGCAGTGATTACCAGACAACAATTAAAAACCGCTCTCGCACGCACAAGAGACAGAAAGGGAGAAGGCGGAAACGGCGTTAGGAGATAATGTGTCCCGTGGGGAAACGGATGATTCGCTCCCCACCTCGGATAAGGGAGCATTTCTTTTCACGAAGAAAACGAAAATCTTGGTTTCCCTTCCTCCGTAGAGAGAAAGGAGGTAAAAGAACTATTGTTCGAAATTGACACGGAAAAATTTGGGATTGAACAAGAAAGTTGTGAGACGCCTAGAGAGTGTTGGAATAAAGCGAAATTCGGAAAGGATAAAGAATTTGGGATTCGGAATGGGAAACTGGTTAGAAATTCGGTGTTAAAAAAGGGGGTTAATAAACTTCAGATCTGTGTTCCGAAAAGGTATAGAGAACAAATTCTAAAATCGTGTCACGAGGATTTTAGCGCTCACCTTGGAGTTACGAAGACTAAGCACAGATTGTTAAGTCATTTTTTTTTTTGGCCGAACTGTTATGTGGAAAAAGAGGATTTCGTGAGATCTTGCGATCCATGTCAAAAAGTGGGGAAGAAGGGAGATAAGAAAAAGGCTCCGATGCGGTTGGTTCCAATCATTACCGAGGTGTTTTCAAAAATAAATATTGACGCTGTGGGCTCGTTGCCTATTAGTGCAAATCAAAACAAATTTCGGGTCACTGCGATTTGTATGGCTAGTCAGTACCCAGATGTAGTTGCGGTCAAAGATATCACCTCGGGTAGTGTCATAAATGCTTTGTTGATTATATTTTCGCGAATGGGTTTTCCGAAGGAAATTCAGAGTGACTTGGGAAAATCTTTCACAAGCATTTTGACTTCGGAGTTTTTTGAACGTTTTGGGATAAAGGTTTATCATAGTTCTGCCTGCCACGCACAATCGAATCCTGGGGAACGGTTTCATTCTGCCATTAAAAGAGTGCTCAAAGTCTTGTGTTTAGAAAAAGGGGGAGACTGGGAGGATCATGTCCCTGCAGCGCTTTTTGCACTCAGAACGGTTACGCACGAAAGCATTGGGTTTAGTCCGGCTGAGCGGGTGCATGGAAAAAATTTAAGAACCCCACAAACGTTGGTGTGTGAAAATTGGTTGCAGCCGGAAAATTCGGACCCAAATGTCATAGAATATGTCCTTGACCTGGTAAATAGGTTAAAAAAATCGAGAGAACTGGCAGGAGAGATTAGTAAGGAAAATCAAGGAAAAAGGAAAACTTGGTATGACAAGAACGCAGTGATGAGAACTTTTAAAGTAGGAGACAAAGGCTACTATGCAGATAGATTTAGTAGCTACTAAACCTATTGTTCAGTTACTAACTTAGTAAGTGGGCGGAGATACTAAATGTTCGTAAATCGGGATTCAGATACATTTAGTACTAAATCACGTGACCAACACCAAGGGAAGTCAAGGAAAATGTAGGGATAAGTTAACAGGGAAGCTAACAGACCAATCAGAGCGCTTGTTCCAGGCGTGCGTTTATTTAGTCGGTGATTTAGCAGCTTGTTTGGTCACGTGATTTTAGCAGCTTGTTTTGGTCACGTGTTTAGTATCTTCGCCTCCAAATTCTATCTGAATCCACTTTACTAAATTTAGAAACTAAACAATAGGGTTAGTAGCTACTAAATCTATCTGAATAAGGGCCAAAGTTTTAGTGCTAGCCACTTCGAAACCGCACAAAATGGCCGTCAGTTGGTTGGGACCGGGAGTAGTCGCAAGTAAAATCTCGGAAACAAGTTATTCCGTCGATCTGCCTGAACGAAGAGATAAATCCATGATTTATCACGTAAATCTCCTGAAGTTGTACCATAAACGACCGGAGTGTGTGAGTTTAGTGATAGAGGAGGGGAGGAAGAAATCGAGCAAGAAGTGCAAATCCCCTATCCTATTGCGGATGCTACGCAGTTTGACATACAGGAGATTATTAAGACGAATAATTTGGAGAATAGACTGACCGAGACTCAGATCGAGCAATTGGGGACGAACAGTCGCCTTACGAGATGGGCGTTATGCATACAGCAATATCAATGTAACATCGTGCATAAGGCGGGGGAAAAAGAATGGAAATGCCGACGGATTAAGCAGGCAGGCGGAGTAATCCGGAAAGCAGGTTCTTCGGTTGCCCAACGGCATCGTCTTATTTTGTTTAAAGTATTTCTGAGATCCATATTTAAAATGTCAAAATGTTACAAAAAAAGAAAAAAAATGTATGTTACATATGTCTTGGAGTTCTGAAACTGAGAGTAGGTTTCGACTAGTTATTTTGAAAGAGTCTGGGTATGATTTTCATTTATAACAGAATTTTTTTTTGCTTTGTTTTCTTTGTAAGTTGGGATGGCTTTGTCTCTTGATTTTGTTGTGGGGCTACCCAAATGAACTCTTGCAAAATTTTCCATGTGGTACTTGGAAAAATTTTTTATGGGGGGAGGGCTGTGGCAAAGCAAGCTCCCCTGCCCACTAGGGGGGGAAGCACTTAGCGGCATGCTTTGTGCGAGGCCTGGAATGTTCAAGATGGGTCGAGCTGTCACGCCCCTCAAGCAGGTGCGACCAGGCTGACGTCAGAGCAGCGCACCTGGTACGGAGGAACCCCACGAGGGGACAGATGAGGTTTGGACAGCGAAGAGGTTGGTCATCGTCTGAGAAGAAAGTTCGCTCCCGAGTCGAGCGGGGACTGAAATGCTAAAGGCCAGGGAAAGGCTGTTTCCCACAAAATTCCTTTCTGTAATTAGAAAACGTTTGTACATAGTTTCAACACTGTAAATAATTTAAATATATTATTTAACCAAGATATCATGGACTTGTTTCATTTGTGATAATCACGACTGAGAAGTGTAAGTTTTCCGGACCCACGTGGTTGGGTGAAACAATGGATGTGGCTGAGTGACGACGCCACAATGGGTTAAAAAATATATGTAATGGCTCGTGAATTTAAAATTTAAAGTAATTTGTACATTTTATGATTACATTAGCTTAGAGTTTCAGCTATGGAAATAAGGTAATGTGAAACCCACTTAATTAGTAGATTTTTTAAAATTTGCACTTGAATGACAAATTTTGAGTTATTTAGGAAAACAGTCTAAAATTCAGTTTTAAAAAAATTATTGATTTTTGGTAATACTTATGGGTGTGAAAATTGTAGCATTTTGGCTCCCCTGTCACGTCTTACCAAGAATATGTCGAATTACCAGTAACCCTATGTATACATATAATGTAAAAGAGCTAAACTTACATAATATGGATATCCATCCAATAACAATCGTGCACTGTAATCTCAAAAAACAGCAAGAAAATTTAAAATTTAAAACTTAAAAAACAAAAATGGAATCGCAAGCCACATTACTTGCACTGAAACCACGTTAGAATTCTTAAGCCTAAACTACATATAACTTAGATATGGCGATGGAATGGAAATTTGTATTGACTAGCTCTATCATCAGGTGCCACCGCTAGTACAATATAAACAAAAAGGAAACAAAAATACAAAAATAGCAAGGTTTCTGATGGTTGCATGACAAAAAGAGTCATGATATTCAACTCAGGGCATAACCATTGGTATTGAGAAAATGGCCCAAACATTGCGGAAAGGTCCCAATAAAGATGACAATGAGAGATTTCAAAATAAGGTGTTTCCAACATAGCAATGGAAGTAACAAAGAGATACTGCAGCATGAACCATGAAGTTAAAGAGAGAAATATTAAACAAAAGAATTATGAAAAAATACAATAAATAATTTTAAAAAATTTAATGCAAGAATGGGAAAAAAGGAAAGGTTGATACTAATATAAGTGGAGCTAACCAAATGAGCAATATAGTAGGACTAACATAGCTAAAGTGAACAATAATTCTATAAATTTTTATTATTAATATATATATATGTATATATATACAGTCAGACCTCGTTATATGGTCACCCCGCATATATGGTCAGTTTTGAAAAGTCCCCGCTGACGGAATAGGAATTTTGTATATTTTATAATCGTTTACATGGTCATGGCATCATAAGTATAACTGCTTATATGGTCACTTTCATCTTTCTGGAAAATGTTTTTGAAAATCTGACAAGCTTTCGGAAAGGGACAATTTGCAGGGTTACGAAAGAGCTTTATTCCCTACCCCCTCCTCACGTTTACTACTGAATAAGCCACTCATTTCTTTGAAAAAAGGATTGCACCTTGCTTTATTCACTGTTTAGAAAAAAAAATAATGTCATGTGCAGATCATGTGTCACACCCATCCCTGGAATGAGTTTCAAGTTTATATATATTTCACGTATTTTCTCACTGCATTTTCGTTGAACACTGTTAGGTGTTTTTTATGCAATCTGAGGCCTCAGGGAAATATTTAAGAACTATTAGTGATCTTGAAAAAAGTAATGGTAAGAATATCTAAACCGAAAGAAAGGCAATATTACATAAATGAATATTTTAAATGTTGAATTTAATTTTTAACTTTTGTACATATATTATGCATAAATTATTATTTTCTTGTTTAATATCAAATTACTGCATCAACAATTAAATACAAAATATTAATCTAATAACAATATATACTTCTGCCTTATCTATTTATATATAATATACACTCTATAACAAAAAAAAAAAAAACCGACGCCCCAAGAAACAATCATCCGATTGCTTTGAAATTTCGTATGCATGAATGTTTTGAACAGATATGCAAATGATTCAAATTTGGTGTCCAATGAATGAATAGTTTGATCTCTAGCGTATCGGAACTGCGCATCCAGCAGACGTATATAAGGAGCAGTTCTTCAACGGTTGTTAAAACTTTCGGTTTGATTGCGATTCAGATGACCTTTCAACAACTTAAAAAATGCCTCGCTGCAGGATTCGTGCTCATTACGAGCAACTGTCAGAGTTTGACAGAGGTCGTATCATTGGATTGAAAGAGGCCGGTTGGACTAATCGGAGAATCGCTCGTCATTTGAGTCGAAGCGATGCGACGATTCGAAGATGCTGTCAAGAATGGGTGGAAAATGGCAGAGTGCAGCGTCAGGATTGTAGCGGTCGACCTAGGGCTACAACAGATCGTGAGGACAGAGTGATGGTCCGATTAGCTGCCACAGCGCCTTCTTCATCTCTATCAACCATCAGACGTTCAACCCAAACACCAGTGTCCATCATGACCATTCACAGACGGTTGAGAGAGCGAAATCTACGCTCGCGCCGACCGTTACGCCACCTGCCACTCACGCCTGCACACTGCCGAGCGAGATTACAGTGGTGCAGGGCTCGATCAGGTTGGAATGATGCCGACTGGGGACGTATAGTCTTTAGCAATGAATCCCGCTTCCAACTGTGTCCTGACGATCATCGAAGACGTGTTTGGAGACGCACAGGGCAGAGGGGGATCCTGCTTTCACTATTGCACGCCACACCGGCCCTCAACAAGGCATTATGGTCTGGGGTGCCATTTTCTTTGACAACCGGACCCCTTTGGTCGTCATTAGAGGTACACTTACTGCACAGCGGTACGTGGACGACATCCTAAGACCTGTTTTGCTACCGTTCCTTTTGCAGTGCCCTGGGCTGGTTTTTCAGCAGGACAATGCCAGACCACATACGGCTCGTGTTGCTCTAAACTGTCTGCAAGCTTGTCAAACTCTTCCTTGGCCTGCCAGATCGCCAGATCTCTCTCCTATCGAGCATGTCTGGGATATGATGGGAAGGCGATTGCATCTGGCACGGACTGTTGATGACCTCGTTCGATAATTGGAGCGAATTTGGCAGGAAATACCGCAGGAGACCATCCGGGAGCTTTATCGGTCTATGACACGCCGTGTGGCAGCTTGTATCCAGGCTAGCGGCGGGTCAACACCTTATTGAACTTGTTACTGTAACTCTGAAATAAATTATTCAATTGTTCTGAAATTTTAATCATTTACTATTCTGTACATTGTCTTCCTATCCACCAATTTTCGTCTCAATCGGACACCTCCTTCTTGGTGCGTCGATTTATTTGTTATAGAGTGTAACTTGCAAAAACATGTATCTGAGGTAAAATAGTTGGATGGTTACTTGTATCGCATATATGGTCACCCTGCTTATAAGGTCACTTTTCTATGGTCCCCATGGGTGACCATATAACTAGGTTTGACTTTATATACATAGGTGGAACGTAAACGCGTAACAAGTAGTGAAATTACAGTAGTCGTTACTTTTTCTGGAGATTGTAGTACGGCGTGCTACTTTCTAAAAAGGTAGTGTAATATGTATTGCGATACGAAAAATTAGTAATTTGTAACATTTTTTCAGAAATTACTTTACAATTTAAAAGATTATTTGTGCTCCGAGATCGTTTCGGGTGATTGATCACGTGGTGCAATTCCTCTTTCTTCCAAGGATAGAACAATTAAAAACTACTGATACTTGAAAGATCTCCCTCCCCACACACACATGCCCGCATACAAATGAGGGGAGAAGACACAGAATTCTATTCAGAGAGGAGAAGGGAGGATATGCTTTGTCTGAAACCTCTATGATTTTAGCTTTGGCCACCCTTGTTACTGTTCCTGGTATTATTTGTTGTACTATAACCAATCTGCAATACACAAAAACGCATAACATTTTAAATGAAGACAGCACAAGGGATATATAAAACTCACAAAAGAAAGGATCAAGACAGAAAGAATCTCACTAAATTCAGACTAGCAACTGATGTAATAAATTCCATTTTGACAAACATTGGCAATATTTTACGTTTTATGCATATAACAGTTGTGTATAGAGAAAAGTATTCTGAAGTATAAGTGCTTTATGAACAACTGTAAAACGGAATAGTATATAATGTAAAACAGCTCATACATCTATATATATTTATATGAAGGTAGGAAAAAACGCCGCCGGAAAAAACGCCACCGGAAAAAACGCCGCCGGAAAAAACGCCACCTGGAAAAAACGCCGCCGGAAAAAACGCCACCTGGAAAAAACGCCGCCGGATAAAACGCCGCCGGAAAAAACGCCACCTAAAAAGATATTTGTGTAATAATTTATTTAAATACTTAAAAAAATTTCTTTTCTTTTGCAGAAAAGGGGAGGTATGAAGTTGAATTATGAGGTTTAATGTACTTTGTTTTCCAGAAATGGGGGAAGACACATGTCTAATTGAATAATTCAATTTGTGTATAATTTGGTAGGCGTTAAGGAAGGGGGGAGGGGTATAGACTTTCCTAGAAAGATTTTGGTTTCCGCTAACAAAAAAAAAAAACAAAAAAAAAAAAGATTTCCAATTACTTAACAGTAAATGAAGCTTTTAGGGAGTATGAACCCCAAAAAACCATTCAGGTACGCCAGTAGCGTAGCCAAGGGGGGGGGATAAGGGGGGTCATACCACCCCCCCCACATGATGAATTTTTTGCCATACAAAATGTATATTCTTCACTCCCTTATCACAGCAAATATGCATATATGTGAGTTGCAGTAGTCGTAACGCCCCCCCCCCATGAAAAATTCCTGGCTACGCCACTAAGGTACGCTGATGACATACAAGTGTTAAGATTTCAAAGAAATAAAATCCTTGTTAAATAGGGATTTTAATTAACACATAGGTGTGCGTGTGTGGGTGGGGGTGGGGGATAAGGGTTTATTTTTTTCATGTTTAAATGTTTTTTTTTTTTTTTGCATATCAAATTAATTTTGACTTTTCTTACTGAAGAATTACCCCCTCCCTCCTCAACCGCCACCAAGGGCGGATTAAAGGTGGGCGGAGGGGGCGACCGCCCCCCCCGTGAAGAAAGAAATTAATTTAAAAGATCCTATTGGATGTATATGTCAATCTTCTAACTAACCGCCCCCACCGACAAACTAACCGCCCCCCCCCTCGACAAACTTGCAATAATCCGTCAAACAAAACCACTTGTTCAAGGTTAAACGAAAATTCCGCTTTTGCTGAACAGTGAGAACACTTGTTCAAGGTCAAAGGAGAATTCCAAAAATAGCATTCGACCCCTAATGTTTTGACCATTAGACAAAGAGGTAAGATATACATGTCCTGGGGGGTCAAAAAAGAACAAAGCGGAGGTAGAGGATCTCGCAGGGGCTTTTTTCTTTCTTTTTTGTTTTTCCCTTCTTTTTTTGGAATCATGTCACTACTACTTATGGCTATGTTAAAACTCCGAAAATCCCAAAAGAAAAAGGGCGAAAAAGCGATAAATCTTTGAAAAGCATTCTCGTGTAGATAAACTGAAAATTCATTTATAAAATGACTACGCAATTTATAAATATTTGTACAAGTTATTAATATACCAATTATTATATTTGTAAAAAAGTGTATCACTTTTATTCCTTTTTATTTTCCAGAAAATAACTATCTGATTTTTATTCATAGGAAGAAACATTAAATAACTTTTAAAAAGGTAATAGTTTATTGGATGTGATTTAGAATTTAAATTTTTAAACGAGTTCAAATTTTTAAAAAATTTTCTAGTTTAAAACTTTTTTTTCATTATTATTATTATTATTATCTATTGTTATTTTTTATTGTTATTATTTATTATTATTATTTACAGTGAGTCGTTTATAAGGATAACATTACGAATATTGATTTTCTATAACTAATAAAAATTGAATAAAACACTTCTTTCCCTTCTGCAGAATCTGTAAATGTGCTAATTACAGAAATTCTAAATGACGGGCTAAATAATTCTACCAAAGTAATATAAACTCTGGAAAGAAATGCTGCAGTATGAAAAAGAATTCACTAAATTTCTGTAAGCAAAATCTTAATGTTCAAATCAGTACTTAAAATGTGTTAAAATTTAATATATTATTCAATTTAATTCACTTAAAAATTGTTATCAAAGAATTCGGAAGAAAATAATTCAATAGCAATCAAAGATTGATTATAATTGATATAATTAATAATTTATTTTAGTAATAATCACTTTTAACTTTTTTTCTTTTAAGTAGCCTCTCCTGAAAAATATTACATTACTTTAGGACAGGGGCGTTTTCATTTTGTGTTCTCCTTTCACTGGGGACCCAAGGTAGCTGCCCGTCTGCCCTCGATTTTGTCAGGCTCTGAGTTTGACACTTAAAAAAAAAAAAAAAACAGTAAAAACAGTATACCCTAAAAATGAGTACGGGTGTCGACATCCGGTGACACTACAAAGAATTGTTCTCCATCTTTAAATGAATATGTACTTTGTCTTGAAAATAATACAATAAATAAGTAAATCAATTATTTAGATAAAAAACTTATAAATTAATAATTTGATTTCAAATTTTGTATGTTTGTTTTGTAGTACAAGAACCGGAATCGATCATGTTTTAACAAAATAATGCAGTTTTGAATGCTCACAACCCAGCAAAAGGATAGACGGCCCTACATATTTAACGAACGCGTTCACTTACAAGGTCGTCTTTGATTCTCAGTCAGGTTCTTTAGCAAAGGCTCTATTTCTTATCAAATTAATGTTTAAAAACTGTTACAAAGGTTACAAAAGTTAGAAAGTATTATTGAAACTTTTCCAACTAATTTTAACAAAACTGATTAACTATTAATTTTAAGAAATGAGTTTTAAATGATTTTAAAACAGTTTCCTTTAAAAAGTGATGCTGTTTTTTTTTTTTTCAGCATTTAAAAATTTATTTAAAAACATTACAATTACACTAACATTTAATTTAAAGAAGAATTTTTAAAAATTGTTTTTGACTTATTAATACCATAATTTAGTTTTTAAAAAGGCATCTTTAAAATAAGAGTGCCAATGTTTAAATTGAATATTTTCAAAAATAAAAATATTTATATATAAATATATATACTTATAAATGTTCCTTATTCTAAAATTTCTTATTTAAAAACCAAGAGCTAACAAGATAAATTACCATGAATCAGAATAAACTCTTGCCCTTATAAAAAGAAAACCAGTAATAATAAGCCATAGCTCAGCCTAGGTCTCCCCTCAATCCGATAGGGGCGCAGTAGCGTGTAGCAATTCAGTAGATTTGGAGGTTTGGGGGAGGGGGGTTAGTATGTTTTTATGGATTCTGGAGGCTGAAAAAGACACCGATATATGATTATTTTCTATCATCCTACAAAGCTATGGGGGGGCTCGAGCCACAAAGCCCCCCTCCTTTCCAACGTCGTCAGTAAGAAATTAAGTTTATCAATACAAAATTATATCTCATACAACCCCCGAAAAAATTTCGGGGTCCCCAAGCCAATTCTAGGTTCCAAAGCCCCCCCCCCTTTCCTACGTCGTCAGTAAGAAATTAAGTTTATCAATACAAAATTATATCTCATACAACCCCCCGAAAAAATTTCGGGGTCCCCAAGCCAATTCTAGGTTCCAAAGCCCCCCCCCCCTTTCCTACGTCGTCAGTAAGAAATTAAGTTTATCAGTACAAAATTATATCTCATACAATCCCCCCGAAAAAATTTTCTGGCTACGCTCCTTGTCTCGTCGATTAGCATATAAAGACTGTGTTACATCATAAAACTATTAAAAGTAGATTACTATTAAAAGTAGCGTTTTTTCCGGGTGGCGTTTTTTCCATGTGGCGTTTTTTCCGGCGGCGTTTTTTCCGGCGGCGTTTTTTCCAGCGGCGTTTTTTCCGCTCACCTATTTGAATATACAGACGAGAGCCAAAAATCCACCGACCTAAAATCCGCAAACGTCCGAAATCCGCATACCTTCTCTGATGTAAATAATGAAATTCGCAGTCCTCTGCCAGTGATGAAATTGTTGAAAAGTGTCTTGAATCCAGATAAATATGATTCTGATGATGAAAACTTGTTTAATAACAATATCCGCATTAGATAAAAGTTTAAAGTTAGGAGAAGAATACCTTAAATTTTTAGAACAGCAAAGTTCTGTAAAAAAAAAAACAAGAATTAATGTTGTTGTTGTCGTGTCCATGAAAAGAGGGGTGCCAGTGCCCCCGAGGGGGTTGGACTTCTACTTGTTGGTCCCTAATTTTGAACCGATTCCAGATGAGGGACCAACCACCACCTGAAATCGGCACCCCCAGAGGTATCGTTTTTAACAACTTGGAGGACTCTGGAGCCACGACGGATTTTACGTGCACCAGCTCCCATTAGCGTACACGGTTCCACAGCGGACGAGCCGAGAGGGAGATGACCCTCCAAGCACTGGCCAAGCCGGATGCTGCTTCACTTGCCGTGTTCTTATGGGAACGGAGTTTAGCGCCCAGACCACTGCGGGACACAAGAATTAATGATAATATACAATTTGCAAAAATAAATAAATAAAAGAAAGAAACTGAAATTAGAAAAGAAAATAATATTTTTAAACAAATCACCATAGAACATGCTTTCAAAATTAGAAAAAGGACATTTTGAAACCATTTGCTCTTTGATAATCATCATATATTTTTTTCTTTTTTCTCCTATGCTTTTGTATTTAATGTGAAAATATAAGTGAAATACTTTTGACTGTGTTTTTATTACATTGTAATTGTATTCTGTTATTTATAAATTAGAAATGCAATGATTTATCTTTTATGGCTTGAAATCTACAAAATCCTAAATTCCACTCAAGCCATGGCCCCAAGCTGTGCGGATTTCTCTGGCTCTCTACTATATATATAATATAAAACTGCTAAACTTACGTATTATGTATATGTAAATATATATATATATATATATGTATTGTAATTTATTAAAACAATAACGATGTATGCAAAATGAACTTTTTATGCTTAGTCTTTTACCTTTCAGCTTTAAAGAAATGCTGCCATAGTTAAAACTTCAACTTCTTGCCAACTGACCAGCTGCATTTTTGCCTTGAGGCATAACAGTAAATTGTGTTTATGCCCCTAAGGTAAAAATATAGCTAGATAAATTGAGCATCTTCCTCAGATGATTTCCTAAAAATAATAATGAAACAATGACTACATATTAATAACACAACTTATGGGTGTTTTTTCAAAAACAGAGGCAATTTATGGCTGGCCTTGGACAAAATAAAACATATGACGAGGACTTTTAGCAAAATATAAAAGAATCTCTCATTTCACAAGCTGTCCAATACATGTGCATATACCAATGTTTCTCAACCTTTAATGGCTATGACGGCACACTGAAAATATCTAGAATTATTTCCGGCACGCCTGGATATAAAAATTGCAAAGGTTGTGTGATACAAAAAATTGATAATTGCAAATAACTTTAAAAAATTGTTTATTTAGCAAAAAAATAATAATAAATTTCAATGAAAGGGCTAAGCCTGTTTTTGCATGGGTCTTGAGGCAAACAGCTGTTTCAAAAATTGGCAGAACGGTTTTCCATGCTATGAAATAAAAGTTTCGCTCTTCTTGGTGTATAGCTTACTGAAAGTGAACAAGATAGGACATGATAAATTGAAAATGTCATATAGATGATATGACACCACGCAGTTTTAATAATTTTTCAAAAGCCCTGGCGGCACATTAGACTATATCTCACGGCCAGAGGCGTAGCCAAGGGGGGGGTTAGGGGGGTCATAACCCCCCCCCATGAGAAATTTTTTGCCATACAAAATGTATATACTTCACTACATTATCACACATATGTATACATATATATGAGTTGCAGTAGTCGTAACCCCCCCATGAAAAATTTCTGGCTACGCCCCTGCTCACGGCACATCAGTGTGCCGCGGCACACAGGTTGAGAAACACTGGCATATACTATTAATCTATTAATAATTTTTTAATACTATAAGTAAAAACTTCAGTAAGTGAGGTATATAAGGACTAGAAAAAAATCTTAACTAGCTATTTAGGTACTTTAGCAGCAATACGTAAATAAAAATCACAAACAATTTTTAGAAAATGCTTTTTACATTTAATATTTTGCTAAGATTGTTCTGCTTAAAAAAAAATTGCAATGCAATTATAAAGTAAGATATTCTTCTGAAACATGTGTTTTGCATTTTAAGAGTATCTAGTAAAATTGTAACTTTATTTTAATTAATATTGAGGAATTAGCAGAAAGCGTTCATCCCAAATCAGTCAAAACGTCATTTTTTTTCCTAGATTCAATATTTTTATTTTTCCTTTCAGTTCATTATTGATGTTTCTGTACACAAGGCTCTATTCAATAGTACACACAAATTTTAAAAGCTATGCAACAAATGTTCACCTTTTTTCAGATTCTGCTATTTTCATTCATTTATGTCCAGATTTCTCTTTCTTTGTATCCCATATTGCAGAGATATTGCAAATAAAATTTCAACCACAGAGAAAGCAATCCATATACAGTGAAACTTCTCAGGAGTGACCACTCTCCATTCTGAGACAAGTTGGTCGTTAAAAGAGGTGGTCGCTCTGAGAAATATATTACATTTGATAGCCAAAAAAATGTCTAAATAATATTATTTGTGCTGTTATTTATGAATTTCCATACTAATGCATATAAATAACAAAAATAATTTTAAAAAAATTCCTTAAATATTTAAAAATTTTGATTTTTTTTCTCTGGTATTACTTTCCTCTCCATTTTATTTTTTTAGACCTGATAAAAGTGCACGTGATCAGTGGCGTATGCAGACTTCCTTCAAGGGGCGGGGTAGACATAACTCTGTGTTAAAATGTGTAATATTTAAGCTAAAAATTCAAAATTTATGGACATTTTGTTAAAAAAGTTTTGACAAGGGGTTGGCGGGTTGAACCCCCAAACCCCAACCCCGTTGTATACTCCACTGCATGTGATATTCTTCATGATTCCCGAATTTGCCATAATAAACTATTTGCGTTGAAGTCTCTCAGGCTGGCGGTCATTTAAGTTAGGCCTGTTCCAAACACATCATCAGATGGACTTTCCTTATCACAGACTCTGAATTAGTGCCTGAAAAGCATAACGATGGAAATACATAAGTCACACAATCATCCTCATCTATGCAAAAGCGTAATAAAATTGAAACATATATGCCATTGTTTAACATGTTGTACGAGCCTCTTTCAGTGCATGCTATACGAACAAGTTCAGAAATTTTCACTCCACAGTGTTCTATGAAACCGTCTTATATGAACCCGTGTTACTGGGGAGTCTACTGTACCTGCACATACTGTCGTTTTGCTGTACAGCAAGTAGATTGCAATATGGTTCACCAGAAAAACGCGACAAAATTTACGGATAGGGAACTGGGGTAGGTTGCTTATAGAGAGTTGTGTCGTCTCTTCTAGAGGACTTTTTAACATAAAGTAGGTACGATAAAAATTCAGTGTATTAAAAAAAAATGGTCTTTGGAAGAGGGGGTTGCTTAATACAAATGGTCGCTCTAGAAGTAGCACTGTACCCATAAAACCTAATAGAAATATTTCAAAAGAATAAGAACTGATAAGATACAACTGACCAAGAAGAAACTGCACAGACATATATATGTAATATATATATATATATATATAGTATGAAAATATATTACCAAAATATTGGCGATATTTTAGAATTTATGCATAGAACAGTGTAGAAATAGAAAAATATTCTGAAAGATTAGCGCATTTGCAGCACAATAAAACAGAATAGTATATAATATAAAATAGCTAAACTTACGTAATATGGAATCCCAAGTAAAACATTAAGTAGTAGCACATGATAGCAAAAAAGTACTGAAAAACTGAAAACATGAAATAAAAATTGATAATCTAGAGGCAAGAAATTGTATAAAACAGAGCTGTCAAAGCTAGAGAGAAGTGGGCATTTACTAATGCATTTACTTATTTTACTTCTTGTATGCACACTTCTGTTTTTAGAAACATAATCTCCAATCATAAATATAGAATAGAGTCTCTGTGTATCAATAGTATTAAGGCCAATAACTTAACATACCTATATAAAACAGCTCTCAAATACAAATATCCTGGTAGATTTCTAAAATCAATAATATATCCAATTTGTGATAAGTAAAACTATATGTCCAAATTAGATTATTGGATGGTGAGGATGGGGTTGGTTGTTGGTTATTTATATTTAAAAAGAAAAGGGGGAATATCATAAAATATATATTTGTATATTTTATACAAAAAAATTCATAAAAAAAAACACACAATGTAGAATTGTTGATCACTGGTACTTTTTCTTTTTGAGATATATATATTTTCTCATTTTTTCTCTACTGTACCATATATAAGCCTTATTAAGTGCAATTTTACTTATACTGCATAGAATACTATCAGAACTAATAACAATTAATACTTGAGTAAAATTATTATTATTATTATTATGATAATTAATGTTAATTACAATATTTTTCCCCTTAACTCTTTTTTACACTCTTTCCTTAGTACTTCCTAGCTATTAAAGCTTGTACTACGTTGCTTATAGGTTAACTATACTCAATTTTATTTATTTATTTATTTATTTATTTATTATTTATTATTATTATTATTATTATTGAATATTATTCTTATTTCCCCGTCCCCTTCCATTTACTGAATTTCTTGATGAATTTACATAGTTTTGGCTGCATTTTGTCTGTTTTTATTTCTCATACTTTTTCTCCTTGGCTCCAGCTGTTACTATTTTTATTTTTATCAATTAATTTTCTCGGTTGGCAACGATTTCTAGTCTTGTCAGTTCTTCCTCCTTCATGTTTGGTTAGCATTCATGCCATTTTTTTCTTATAGCTATGGTCGTACCCCCAGGTCACGTAAAGCGACTTCTTTTGTCAGGTGACCTGCAGAAACCTTGCTACGTATTTTTGTCTTTTCTTTAAATTGAAATGTGAGTACGGTGGTACTTGATAATGGAGTACTCCATTTCAATATTCCACTCCATCTCATGGGATCGAACATTAGTCCAGTCAAATTAGGAAAAATGGGGGAAAAAATTTATATATTTTTGAAACTTGGGGAAAACACTAATTGGGCATGTAGTTGTATGAAACAGAAAAGTTCCCGCCTCTCGGGGTGCCGCGTCCCCCCCTTTTGCCCCCACAAAAGGTCACTTTTTCAGATTTTCACTTCTATCTCAAAAACCGTTCGTCTTAGCAAAAAAATGTCAATTACAAAATGAAAGCTGAGAAAATTTCCTACAAAATTGTAATTGGTTATTTTTTTCTATATGCAATAGCTTTCGATATATGTTTTAGACAAAATCGCAAGTTTTTGGAAAACGCTTCTTTTTATCCCGATTTTTATCCCATTTTGTCTTTTAACTCTTCAACCATCTGATTTACAACAATTGTTTTCCTAACAAAGTTGTAGAGTATTTAATTGCCTTTAAAATGAGTTATTATTTGTAACTTTATCTTTAAATGATCAAACGTTATTGCAATTTGAAATTTTCAATAAATTTAGCAAATTTGAATGAAAACTACATTGCTCGTCAAAGTATGACAAAATCTAGGAAAAAAATGATAAAAGTTTTGAAACTTTGGGAAAACATTGGTTGGGGATGTAGTTGTATGAAACAGAAAAGTTCCCCCCTCTCGGGGGGGCACGTCCCCCCTTTAGCCCCCCCTAAAAAGGTCCTTTTTGGGATTTTCACTTTTATCGCAAAAACCGTACGTCTTAGCAAAAAATTGTTGGTTACAAAATGAAAGCTGAGGAAGTTTCCTACAAGATTGTTGCGAGTTATTTTTTTCTAGATACAAAAGCTTTCGAGGTATAAGTTTTAGAAAAAATCGCAAGGTTTTGGAAAACGCTTCTTTTAATAACAATTTTCCACTATGCGTTATACTAGTTCTTCAACCCACACTTTTAAAGGAGTATTCAATTCCTTTAAAATAAGTTATTATTTGTAATTTATCTTTAAAGGATAAAAAATTATAGCAATTAGAAATTTTCAATAAATTTTAGAGAATTCGAATGCAAACTGCATTACGCGACCAAGTACGACAAAATCTAAAAAATAATTTATAAAGTTTTGAAACCTGGGGAAAACACTTGTAGGTGGCGCAATATTAAGAAACAGGAAAGTTCCTCTATCTTGGGGGGGGGGCGTCCCCCTTTCCTCCAAAAATTTTTTTTATGTGAAACGGTTCTTTTTTTCAATAATAATTTATATTACCTAAGCGTACGATTTGGTTTCATTTCGTTTTTTTTTTTTTTTTTTTTTTCCTTCCTCTTATTGTTCCTGCTGAACTAGTTACATTTTATTCGTATATAAACGCATATTTAACACATAAATGTTAGTACTAAAGTCTAAATTAACCCCCTCTCCCACCCCCCAAAAAATGTTTTGAAAGTGATATTTTTTACATCAATAGAATTCTGTAATGCAATACATCTGTTCAATATTATGTACTTTGACATTTGCATTTCAGTGATCATTCATCATCAGAATTAATAATGTCAGCAAAATTAATAAAAAAATTACTGCATAATTATAGCACACTTACTTTCTCTTGTGTGCAACATCTGTACAATAATAGTGCAACAAACCTATGGAACAATTTTATTTTTATAAAAATGTATCCTCATAGTCTTCCTGCACATTGCTGTACAGCGCAAATTGGCCTTCACACACGTGCATTTCTTTCCGCAAGTTTGAATGCATCCTCATGAAATTAGCAATAATATTATTTCTGGAGCTGTTTTTCGTTTCATATAAACTAGAGAGAGCGATGAGTTCAGTTTTCTCCACCCCCAGTTTCTGGGTTCCAAATTGTTCTTTGTTATCCCCGCTCATTTCACTTGGCCATCTTTTGAAGAATTTTCCCAGACTTTCGGACAATGATTTAAAGATAAGGAAAATGTAACAGAAGAGAGGGGAATTTCTTGAAAAAAGGAGATTGCAAATTTTGATAATTCGACTATTCGATTCTCTGAATTAAGAATCAGCAGCTAGAAGGAAAGTTAGTCGAAATATGGGATGAAAAAAAGCGTTTTCCATAAATTTGCGAGGTTTTCTAAAACATATCTCGAAGCTATTCGATATAGAAAAAAAAATACTAATTATAAAGATATCGAATAATAAATAATTCGATACATAAAAAAATAAAAATTATAATCTTCTAGGAAATTTTATCAGCTTTCATTTTGTAATTGGCATGCTTTTGCTAAGAAGCACCAATTTTGAGATAAAAATGAAAATCTAAAAAGGGAACTTTGAGGGGGAGGGGGCTAAGAGGGGGACGCGGCACCCTAGAGACTGTTTCATACAACTACATACCCAACCAGTGTTTTCCCTAAGTTTCAAACGTTTATAAGCTTTTTCCTAGGTTTTTTTCTTGCACTCTGACGCACAATGCACTTTTCATTCGAATTCCCTAAAATGTATTGAAAATTTCAAATTGCTGTAACTTTTGATCATTTAAAAATACAATTACATATAAAAATTAAATTTAAAGGTAATTGAATACTTTAAAACTTTGCTTTAACCCATTCCTGTCAAACTGATGGTTGAAGAGCTGTAAGGCAAAGTTAGTGGGAAATAGTGATAAAAGAAGCGTTTTCTAAAAATTTGCGATTCTTTCTAAAAGTACATCTCGAAAGCTTTTGTATCTAGAAAAAAATAACCCCCAACGATCTTGTAGGAAACTTCCTCAGCTTTCATTTTGTAATTGACAATTTTTTCTAAGACGTACGATTTTTGAGATAAAAGTGAAAATCCCAAAAAGAACTTTTTTTCTGGGGGGGGGCTAAAGGGGGACGTGGCCCCCCGAGAGGGGGGAACTTTTCTGTTTCATACAACTACATCCCCAACCAATGTTTTCCCAAAGTTTCTATAATTTTTTTTTCCTAGATTTTGTCATACTTTGACGCGCAACGTAGTTTTCATTCAAATTTGCTAAATTTATTGAAAATTTCAAATTGCAGTAACTTTTGATCATTTAAAGATAAAGTTACAAATAATAACTCACTTTAAAGGTAATTGAATGCTCTACAACTTTGTTATAAAGACAATTGCTGTAAAACTGAGGGTTGAAGAGTTAAAAGACAAAATGGGTTAAAAATCGGGATAAAAAGAAGCGTTTTCCAAAAACTTGCGATTTTGTCTAAAACATATCTCGAAAGCTATTGCATATAGAAAAAAATAACCAATTACAATCTTGTAGGAAATTTTCTCAGCTTTCATTTTGTAGTTGATATTTTTTTACTATGACGAACGGTTTTTGAGATAGAAGTGAAAATCTGAAAAAGTGACCTTTTGGGGGGGGCAAAGGGGGGGGGGACGCGGCACCCCGAGAGGGGGGAACTTTTCTGTTTCAAACAACTACATACCCAATTAGTGTTTACCCCAAGTTTCAAAAATATATAAATTTTTTCCCCCATTTGCTGTTTTTTGGTCTAATTTGCCTGGACTAAGTTAGGCTTACGGCCACGTGATCTAACTTGGCTTGTCCTCCCACTTCTCTCTAGCTTTGACAGCCTGTTTTATACAATTTCTTGCCTCTGGACTATCAATTTTTATTTCTTGTTTTCAGTTTTTCAGTACTTTTTTGTTATCATGTGCTACTACTTAATGTTTTACTTGGGATTCCATATTACGTAAGTTTAGCTATTTAATATTTTATATATATATAAACATAAGTCCTCAAATACAGTTCAAAAAAGGTATTTTTATATTGAACTACGGATTATGTTTGCAAAACTAATAGAAAAACACACAATCTACTGACTGTATGCTTCTCTCAAGATTAACAGATAATAAGTAAATGGGGGAAAAAGAAAGTACAATAGTTTTGGATTTGTAAATACCATAATCTTAAGTATTTTATGACCTTATGATTCTGATGAGTATAAAGATTTTAAATTTCTAAAGAGCACTAAAATTGACATGCTGCATTTTTAAAATGCTAATAAGGCTGTCTAAATTAATACTTTCAAAACTGTAAATATTTGTGATTATTCTGACAATCTAATGATATCAGGAAAATTTGCATTACTTTTGAGAAACCCTGTAAGTAGTATAAGGAATAAAAACCGATTTTCTTTTTCCTTCGTCAGAAACTCAAGCGTTACAAAAAGTGCAGGAGAAAGAAAAAGTCATGCTCGTCAAATTAAAGCAAACAAGCTCGAACAAAGAATCCAATCTATATGGTATCAGAGCTTTAAAACTAAAAAAGAAGGATAAGTAAATAAAGAAAAAGGAAATTAAAGCAGACAGACTACGAATGCAGAAAATGAGTAAAAAAGAAGTCAAAGTCTCCTTTACGACACCCGCCAAGTTCCAGTGCAAATCCATACTTAATTCCTCAGCCATGAGAAAAAACGGACAGAAAAATTGAAATGTCTGTACCAAATTCTTCAGGGAGGGGGGGGGGGAGGGAGGAAACAGGCAGTTATTGAGAAAAACTCTTCTTGTGATAAAACGTTTAGAAAGACGGACCTCTCAAAAGATAACACTGAAAGTTTGAATGCTTTCTATTGTAGAGATGATATTTCCTGGGAAAAAATGATGCCCCATCCATTAAAATTTCGGAAACCAATAAGCCAGTACTCATTTCGAAGTGGCTGCTAATAAATGATTTAAGAGATCCATATAAAAATCCAAAACGGATAATCCTGACATTAAAGTTGGACTCTCAAATTTTGGGAGCTGTCGTAGTGCGTAAATTAGTAGGAAAAGCACAGGCTAGAAGAAGTTATGCTTAATTATAAAAATTCATTAATAAGATGGTTATTCACAGGCCCTGCTTATCGCAGGTGCAAGAGGGGCATATACCCCAGGCCCCCAATTTTGAGGGGGGGGGCCTTAAGTATCACAGTATGTGAAATTAGTTAAGTTTTTTTTTTTTTTTCAATCTAGTAAATGCCTAATTTTTTGAGTTATGAATTTACAAGTTACTAATAGTCAAAATCTTTTTCTTTTCTTAATTCTACCTCTCCATAGAAAAAATATCACAGCAGATTAACAATTTATGCAGAAAGAAGTGGTAACTAGGATGGCTGCTAGATTTTTAGCGATTTCACGGTAAATTGCCGAACCCACTGAAGTTTTTTAACCCTCTGACTGCCCAATTTGTGGACCAAAATCGCTTCAAAAATTGTGTAATTTTTTTTTTCATATTTCAAATCTTGTATGCATTGGAGAATTGAAATGTGCATTTTGTCTTTCTAGAAAGGATTTTTTATACAGATTTTTATCATGGGAAACTAAGCTTCAGAAAAACCAATTTCAGATGTTATTACATTAAAAAAATTTTAAATAAATTTCAATTGAATTACAGTTAATTTCCATTTATTACATAATATAAGAAAATGCACCACCGCCTAACGCTTTGCAGGTTTATTGAATCATGGTCAGATTCATCGCCGTCTGAGGAGCAGTCCAAAAAATCTAAATCACTATCACTTTCAGAACTAAAATCTCTTTCAGAATCTCACAAATCATCCGGAATATACACCCTGTCAATTGCTGAACGATTTCTAGCAGCCATTTCTGATTAGAAAAAGGTAGAAAAAAGTAAAGTTAGAGAAGAATACCAAGTACTTTCAAATGCCAGTATTTAGTGGACGACTTACGAAATCTGTTGGTCAAAACCTAAAATAAACGTCTAACACTGTGTCTAATTTATTTCACTGGTTAAACGGTGAGAACGCGGGATGCTCTCCTCAACAAAGGGAGAAAAACACCTGCACTTGAAAATTGTGAGATGAGCAAATTTTGCTCCATTTGAGTTGCCCATAGAAATCGCGGGATGAGCAGAGTTAAGGTTAAGAGGCTACACAGCGAGAAGGGGGCACATATAAATAAAAATTTGCCGATTATGATTATTAATATTATGAAAAAGTCAGGCTTTTAATTGTATTTTTTAGTCTTCATTTTTAATAAAGCTGATTTCATAATGTTGATGTTTCATATGCTTATAATGTTCCTAACCATTCTCATTTATCTAATATTAGTATATTTCATGTTTGATACATTTAATCATGACGAAGATTTATATGCGAACACAGAAGAAAATACATAAAGTAGTTGTCAGACACAGACTTTTCTCTGGTTTTATTTAATAAAATCAGGGGTGGCTCCAATGGGGGGTCCGGGGGGGCACGTGCCCCCCGTCGGGGAACTTGTGACCCCCCATCGGGGCTATTTGATTAATTCGTCGGGGAATTTTCATAAGAAGAAATCTATATTTTAGCTGAGCTTTAATTTTGATTTTGCGATTTAAATAAAGTTAATTTTGTAATTTTTAAATACACATGAAACGCGAATGAGTATTGGAGATTGAAGCGGATATGTTTGCATTTCTGGGAGGGGGGGGGTATAGTCCTCAGAACTTCTGAATAATGGCTAAAAGTACTTTCCGTTTTCATTCATCTCTTATCTCTGCGATCCTTTTCATGTCGAGAAACAGCCACTTCCTGCATCTTCCAATACTGTGATGTGTTGACGACGGCGCACAGTGGAGTATTCGTATCAAAATCCTGGCCAAAAGTCGAAAATTTTAAATTTGTTTAAAAACAGTAATATATATGTTTTTGGATAGCCTAGTAACTGATGCATCATGTAATGCATGTTTTTCGACCATAATTCATATCCAAAAGATGCAACACTCGGTTTAAAAGCAAGTTTCTTCATTTACGGCAAGAGATTTCAGCGTTTTCTATTACTTCGTCATGCATTTTTTACGGGCTCTTTAAATTAATTTACTGGTTTGATACTTAGTATCATTGTAGTAAAATATATGTATTTTAATTATATGTATCTACTAGCTGCGTGCCCGTTCTTCGCACGGTAGGAAACGAAAATTTTCCTTACATGTGTAATTCGAAATTATTCGTGATGTGGAATTAAAAAAAAAAAAGAGCAAAATTATTTGACTCTTAATGTAAAGTTTGTGTCATGAGTACTAACCTGATCATTGCAGTATAATGACTCAAAAAACTACGTCAGTGTCATTCACTATCAAAAAAGTGGAAAGCTTAATGGTTTGCAGAGAACTCCTGGCTTTCAAAATGTCTTATTTCTACATCATACTGCTTTTTAGGCTCAAGTTGTAGCATTAAATACCTAAGACACTACATGAAATGGAGCACCATTTATTTCTTTCCGAAAATGTACCATATAAGGAAAGTATTGCAATCATGAAAAAAATTCGACTTCGAGATTTTGGTGTATTTACACGTTTTGAGGTCTTCTGAATTCATTTATGCTATTTTCAAGAGATGTTTTTAAAATAGCTGCGCACCGGCTCTTCATACGGGAAGAAGGGAATATTTTACTACTAAAATCATATCTGCATGTGACAAAACAGAGTTTCATTTTTAAAAAAGTTCAAGTAATCCCCTCTGTTGAAATGACTGCGGGATATATTAACGCAAATTAGAATTACTTTCCGTTTAGTTGGTTGTAAGACAACCGTTGAAAAAGGATAAACACTTTTAATTTCATGAAATATTTATTAACGTGGTACATTGCGATTTATTCATACTATCTTTACAAATCTAATAATACTACCTATTACGTACATTAATACTATCTATACTCGCTTCTCCCTCTTCAAGGCTCCCTTAAAAGAAACAGCTTAGATTATTTGGCCTTAATGGGATCTTTTGATTCTGTGGCGATTCTTTGCAATTTACGCATTAGCATAAATAATAATCATTTCACATAATGGTTGCCATTAAGGAAACTCTCCATATATATTTAATTTATACATAGTTTTATAAGATTGGCGTATTTAGCGCCGTAAACCATTTCATCTTACTGTGGGGAGAAAATATCCAAGGGGTGCCATTTTAAATATCCAATAGCGATATCTTTTATATCCTCCATAGTCCTGTCTCCTGAAAAACATCAAACTGTGTAATCTCGAGGAGCTACTTATTCCCATTTTAATTGTGACAGGGCGTTAGAGTTGCAGAGTTTACAAATTTCACACATTTTTTTTAATTTATGACGTCACTGTTTGACTGCCGTAAAGGATACCCTGGTAGATTAATTTCGGAGTTACTTTCGATATTTCGCATAATTGTTTTCAAACGGTATCATTAAAACTTTGCGTGACCTTTATGGAGGAACGTAATTCAACGTTAAAATAAAACTATACTCGCAACCTGCATGCGTATGTTAGCAACGCCTGCGCTAAATTAAATGCCAAAAATAAAAATAATAAATAGAAAAATTTTAATATATCGCGCTTTGAAACGAACTTTGTAACTTTTAAAATGAACATTTTCAGCGCCGTGAAAACATTTCAATTTTTAAATAAGCACCGGATTAAAATACCACTTCTAATAATAATAATCGTGAATTTCTTAGTTTATTTCTACAGTAAATTTTAATCAAAATATCGTCTCCCTGTGTTGAAAATAGAGCTGGAATAAATGAGTTAAAATTATGGCGTAATTTTTAGGTATCTTAAAGCATTTGACGTCATAGATCCTCACTTGCGAATTGAAATTCTGATATCCCATTTAAAAACTCGATTGGTTGAAAAAACCCTTTTTTCTAATCCTTTCTGTGGCAACAGCCGAACATAAATTCTCGTGCCGTGATCGCAATGTAATGAATGGCGTAAGATCGCGTTGATGCTATTAAATTCTAAACATTAGGCTGCATTAAAATTCGTAAAAAATCATCTAATTTACATAATTTTTTCGTTTTTATTTTAAAAGAGGGAGAAAAGAATGTTTCACGATTTGTCAAAATATCTAAAAGTTATGACGGATAGAATTCAAGATGCGACAGTTTTAAAATTATTTTAAGAAAAAAAATCGCGAAGCAGATGTTTAGTAAAAAAATTCCTAAAAATCAGTAAATCAGGTTAAGTATTCAGAACAAACTGTTTTTAAAAGAAAATTTTCTCCTCTATCCGATGATACAAATGCCGTTTTGCTGCGAGCGTAATTTCCGCCGTTATTACGAATTAGGTGAGAAAAAATGCCAAAAATCGCATAAAACATAAAATAAAAAAAAATCTAGGTCGAATTTTGAAAAAATCGCTTCGAGGTGCACAACTACATATTTACATCTTCCCGAATACCAAATTTGGTGTTTCTAGGTGTAGCCGTTTGTCCGTAACGCTGCAGACAGACACACACACACACACACACACACACACACACACACACACACACCTTCTTTTATAATAAGTAGAGATTAGCTTGAAAAAATAATATGACTTTATTTTAAAAAATTGTAAACTTTTTTTTTTCTAATTTTTTTCAAAAATTCACATTTCAAAAAGCTTTTTGAAGGGGTGTCGCGGCTTGTCGCGCCCAATTTCAACTATAATCGTAATTATTACAGTATTGAGTGTCTATTCCAAGAAAAAAATGTTCCCCCAACATCCACCATTTTTATAAAAAAAATTATTTATATAGCGCCATTTTTATTTTTTCGATAATTTTTCGACGGGTGATCGCAAAAGCTATACAAACATACGCACTTGTATTTCTCATAAACTATAAATTATGTGCAGGTGTTTGGATAAAGGTATATAAAATTCATTTTAGTCAAGATTTAACATCAGTATTTTAAATTCAGCATGTAATTTCTTATTTTTCTGATGTAAATTTGCTATAAGAAGAAAATTTCTACATATTGCAAAATTGCCCTTTCTTAGTCATGTAAATAGTCCCATCTATTTACAGCTTAGTTTTCCATTTATGTAGTAAATTGCGTCCAAAGCAAAAACTCCCCATTTTTGGTTCTCAAAGGTTGGCAACTGTGACTTCGGGTCATTGAAAAGTGAGCGTGTAAACAGAAAAGTGCTGGCTTGAAATAAATTACTTTCTCCTCGAGCTTGGAATGAGATTTTATGGGTTTGCAAAGGGGGGTATCTTTTAAGCAGTGCTCTTATATGATCTGCTCTAGATAAAGGCCAATGAAAAAGAGCGAGCCTTATAGCAGTGAGACCCTATAACTTCTTCTTCCAGAGGGGTCCGATGGTGCTCTCTCTCTCTCTCTCTCTCTCTCTCTCTCTCTCTCTCTCTCTCTCTCTCTCTCTCTCTCTCTCTCTCAAAAAAAAAAAAAAAAAAAAAAAAAAAAAAAGAGGAAGAAGGAGAAGAAAAAGAAAGTGATTCTGAGTGAAGACGAATATCAGAGTTCAAAAGAATCGGAATGAAAAAGTTAATCTTCAGAAGTCATTAGAAAATTAAGATCCAAATAGTAACTACATTTAGAAAAGTGGAAAATCTGAAAACTTTTATGATAAAAATTGATTTATAGATAAGTAGTATTATATTTATAAGTATTATTATAAGTAAAGTATTACATTTATATATTTTTATTGTGGTTAAGGCAGCGTTTCTCAACCTGTGGGGCGCGCCCCCCAAGGAGGCGCAGAGCGTTTCCAGGGGAGGCACGAGAAAAACCAAAGAGCAAGTAATGATGCACGATTTTTAAAAATCGCCTAATTTATTCTCATTTTTACTCAAAAATATATCCATTTTCGCTTAAAATGTTCATTCAAACTTTACTGATAACATTATTTTGTAGAAAATTCGACTAAATGTACATTGTTAAAGATTAAAAAACTGAATGTATGCTGAACAATGTGAAGGGGGGGGGGGTGCTACCGTAAGTTAGCCTTTGTTGGGAGGGGGCGAAGTTAAAAGGTTGAGAACCGCTGGGTTAAGGCACGGCTATTTTCCTCACGGGAAGGTTGCCTTGGCGGAGGGCTTTTTAAGAGGCTCTAATGCGTATTCACGTGACATCTGGAGAAAATCGCCCAAAACTCCAGACTGTTAGATCGACAGCCGCGTGGTATTACATTTATAAGTGGTATTATACAAAAGCAGTACTTCCCAGTAAGGGACACTCCCCGGACAAGACATTTGTTAGAAACCAACTTCGAGTCGTTTAGCGATATACCGCCAAATTTGGCGACAACACGCTTTTTTATATAATTTAAGAAGTATATAATACTAAAAAGTAAGTCAAAAGTCAACAGTAATGATTTTAACGTTAAAACACATGAAAAATATTTTTGGCCAGGATTTTGACACAAATACTCCACTGTGCGGCGGGGAGACTTCAAATTCGAATAGTGTATACTTGAAATCTGTGATCCCACTCTCAGGAGGCATTTTACTGTATTTGCAGCAAGACATCAATCTTAAGGTAACAAAAGTACCAGTCTATTCTTTAAATGACAAATTTATGAGACTACATGTGCGACCACTTTCTATTCCAGGCTCTTTTAATTGCTTAAACGATTGTGTACATTTTGTCGCCGACACCGTAGAAGAGTATACAATATGGGTGTGTGTGGTCCAAAGACATTAAAATGTCTTTGGTGTGGTCGGGATGGGGGAAACAGTGACCGTTAATTAGCCCAGTCGGGTAGATAAAAAATTTCGAGGGAAGGGAAGTATGGCTTTGCTTACACAATCAAATGGGGGATGTTCTTTTTTCCAGAAATACGGTTTTTGTACTTTTATTGGTCCTCAATGACAGAATGATGAGAAAGAAATGGTTCGTCGAAATATCCCGTGTATTTTTATTTTTTCTTCGCAAACCCATAGTACATCACTTTTCCAACACTTGTTATTGTGCATTGTGCCAGTGAGTTAGACAGAGTTTAGAATAGTGGGCATTTTTTTTTTCTTGTTACGGCAGCATAGCATATCATTGTGAAGTGTATAAAAGTTTAATTTCGCTTTTGGCTTTATGTTTCCTAAAAAAAAAACATCGATGGTGCCAAAAGCACAAGATATAAAGTACAGTGTGCTTTATGTCGTGATATTTTTGATAATGATTATGTAAAAAAAAAAAAAAAAAAAAAAAACACATAGGATAACTAAGCATTCAGATCTTCATAAACAAAATCGACTGGGGCCTGTTCAATTACCAAATGGAATTAAGAGAAAGAATCCTTGGGATATTTCTTATTGCTCTTCGAATGTATGTTTATCTACGGAATTAGAGAAAGAAAGCCCTTCAAGTTCATCGGTGAGCGGAAAAAACGCCGCCGGAAAAAACGCCACTTTTAATAGTTTTATGATGTAACATAATCGTTATATGCTAATCGGTGAAGAAAGGAGCGTAGCCAGAATTTTATTTCGGGAGGAGGGGGGTTGTATGAGATATAATTTTGTATTGATAAACTTAATTTCTTATTGACGACAAAAATTTGAAAGCTCTTAATAAATAATTTTGAAAGATTCGCAAGGGGATATATCCCGATATCCCACTCCCTGGTTATGCTCCTGCAGTGACGTAGGAAAGGGGGGGGGCTTTGTGGCTCGACCCCCCCCATACCTTTGGACATAGATATAATAACACCGTGTAAAATTCTATGCCTTTGGAGGATGATAGAAAATAACCCCCCCCCCCAAAAAAAAAAAAAAAAAAAAAAAAAACCTACTGAATCGCCACGCTACTGCACCCCTATCGGATTGAGGGGAGACCTAGCATTGAGCTATGGCTTATTATTACTGGTTTTCTTTTTATAAGTGCAAGAGTTAATTCTGATTCATGGTAATTTATCTTGTTGGCTCTTTGTTTTAAAATAATAAATTTTAGAATAAGGAAGATTTATAAGTATATATATTGATTTATAAATATTTCTATGTTTGAAAATATTCAATTTGAACATTGGTACTCTTATTTTAAAGATGTCTTTTTAAAAATTAAATTATGGTATTAATAAGTAAAAAAAAAAAAAAAAAAAAAAAAAAAACGTTTTAAAAAATCTTCTTTAAATTAAATGTTAGTGTAATTGTAATGTTTTTAAACAAATTTTTAAATGCTGAAAAAAACAATAACTTTTTAAAGGAAACTGGTTTAAAATGATTTAAAACTCATTTCTTAAAATGTAAATATTGGCTATGTATAACTGTGATTAAAATAAGTAAATAATAGTTAATTAGTTTTGTTAGAATAATTAATTAGTTTTGTAAGAATAGTTTTAATAATTATATGTTTACTATTTTTGATACTGAAAAGCTTATTGCCTCTCACAGACTTTGATTAGACATCTGTAAGCCTTCTTATGAGAAATCTTAAACTTTCTACATCACCTCATTAATGCAAGGGAGTATATTTTACTTATTGGGAATTTCTGTAAGAGGGCTGTATAAAAAGTAAAAGTTTGTATTTATTTACATTTAATTTTCTGAAAATTTTATTCGACACCATAAAGTAACTTTGTAATTAATTATGTTGTCTAAGATCAATATTTAAAGAAGAAAACCGTAGATCGGTGCTTTTACGACACCCTCTCTAATAGGAATTGGAAGGAATTATGATTTCTGTTTAATATTAAAAATATAAACTTTTTACTTTCAGTGTAAGTTATGATGAAATAAGTTATTTTGATTTCGTGATTAAGGTCCTTAAATTAAGGAAGATATACACGAGGGCTGTCTGCTCAATTAAGGCATGCTTTGGGCGGAAACTTTTTGAGGGGCTCTAACGCTTATTCAGGTTACAACTGGAGAAAACAGTCGCACCGTAGGCCAGAACCCTAGATCTACACACCTCAGCCCTTTACCAAATTGTCACGAAATTAGTAGAAAGTATTTGTATTGTAATGAAAAAGGTTAAAAATATTTTTAAAGCTTTATAAGATAAATTTATATCTTATAAAGCTCTCTCTCTTGCCTGTCTCTGATATGCCACAAAAAAAAACCCCATTAAAACATGAAAAAATAAACCCCCCCCCCACACACACACATCTATGTGTTAATTAAAATCCCAGTTAGGGATATCCGAGTACCTGAATGCAGTTTTGGGGTCATAGCCCCCTGAAAGCTTCATGTACTATTAAGTAATTGGCAATCTATTTTTTTTTTAACGGAAACCAAACGCTTTATAGGAAAGTCTTCCCCCACCCCTCCTTAGCGCCTACCGAATTATGCCCAAATTGAATTGAAATTAGACATGTGCTTTCCCCCACTTCTGTAAAACAAAGTACATTAAATCTCATAATTCAACTGAATACCCCATTTTCTGCAAAACAAAAGAAATTTATTTCAAATATTTAATTAAATTATTACACAAATATGTTTTCACGTGGCGTTTTTTCCTGCGACGTTTTCTCCAGGTGGCGTTTTCTCCGGTGGCGTTTTTTCCAGGTGGCGTTTTTTCCGGCGGCGTTTTTACCGGTGGCGTTTTTCCTACATTCCAAGTTCATCAGATCCACAGACTTTGAGTTATATGTAAATTACATCCATATATTATATTTTAAATGTGCTTAAAAGCTTTAATGTTATTATTTAAAATATGGTCAGTTTATATCTCTAAAGCATTGAATTATATCTTCTAAGCACTTACTTTTTGTCATGTATTTGTACAAATATACTATGCCCAAGGGCGGATCCAGAAATATTTTTCAGGAAGGGTGCAAAGATTGAATACCATTCAGAATTGCACGAACATGCAATTTTATTTGAAGCGTATTTTTACTTGTGTAAATATTTTCCTCTCGAGCAATTCGCGCCCCCTGTGCCCTCGCCCTAAAACACTTGCCCCTCACCCCCCCCCCTTATAAAAAAGAATTGAAACTAGTTTGAGCACAAATTTTGAATGAACACATTATGCGTTATTTAAAAATAAAAATAATTTAAAAATATGCACATATTTCAAAAACTGAGTCACTTGTTCTGTCTCAGAAATTTTAAAATACTACTTTTAAGTTTATTTATTAACAGCATTTTAATGATACATATATATCATTAAATGTCCTTAGACATGGATGCTCGTAATGGTTTGGAGTGCACTTTTAATCATAGCTGCGGACCCAGAGTCATAACTTTTTGACTTGAAGCTGTAGTAGAAGTCGGACTTTTTGACCTCACATTCTGATTCTATGAAATGTTTTACAACATTATTGTATTTTAAATTATATTAACTGTCTGAGTACTCTATGAATTAATCTAAATTTTCTCCTAATTGGTCTTTTAAACACTATGAGTACTTTTAAATGTGCTCTTGCTTTTAAACCATTGATAAGTAACATGTTGTTCACCCCATTATATGTCATTCCCGCTAAATTACAGGACAGGATATACATTTTAAAAATATATTCTTTCGTTGCAATTTCTAATTGTTTGGTATATTTATCAAATACGATTTAGTAATTGGAGTGAGGACGAAAGGTATGTCTTTATAAACTTTCAAATTGCATTAATTCAAATTTAAATTAAACACAGATTTAATGTAATTGTATGTAAATTAACAGTATTTTAATTCGCGAGTCAAAAGCTTTTGTGTCATAAATGTAAAAAAAAATTTTTGTATTACTTTTATTCATAGAGCTACAAAATTTATAAGTCTTAATTGATATTTTAAGAGATAATTAATTATGATTAAAAGAGATTTACGACTCGGGCGATAAGAAATTTCGGATTTTGTTTACTACGGAAAATTTTTAAAATGTATATTTAATTGTGTAAAAATTTGACATGACGAAATATTTATAAAATTATTTTACAGTTATTCATCTCTGGCATTCAAAATATGTATAAACCTATGAATATTTAAACGCTTTAACTAAAAATTTTCATTTTAATTAGAAATATTTTAAACTGGTCGTATTTTATTTATTTATAAGTTAGTGTGTTATGCAAAATATTCTATGTCTTTAAAATTATTTTATCACAGTAATCCTTACTTGAACTCTTATAACTGTTGAGAAAGTAAGAAGATATTTTTATAACTAAGTGGTTAATTAGATAATTTAACTTTTAACTTCTTCCGAATAAAAAAATAGTACTTTTCTGTTTCTTAGATGGCAAATTTGAATAAATTCTAAATATACTTTTTATTTATAAATATAGATTCAATCGAACACAATATGCACGATTTAATCTTTAATTTTATAAAAATTTAGCAGTAAGATTTGTTTTTATTTTATTTTTTGTAATTTAGGAATTAGTCAAATACATAGTTTGTTTATTTGGTAACATACTTAATACATATACAACGAGTGAGAATTTGCACTCTATAGAGAAATCTAACTAGATTAACCGGCCCTCTTTAGCTAAGAGTTCATAGCTATGCACACCAAGAAGATTAACAGCTGCAAGGGAATTAGAATTTATTACATTTTGCTTGGTGTAAAAAAAGAAAAGTTAATTTAAAAAAATTAAATAATAATAATAACCAGATCCTCTGATAGACCAAAGCCCTCTCCAGTCCAGTATGAAGATGGCTGTGGATAGATCTAAAAACGGAATATAAGTTAAAGGAAACTGATTAATCTTGACCGACAATTTAATTTTTATATGGTTGTGGAAAAAATAACTAACTTTTGTGAATTTTAATTCAGTTATTTTACTGCAAAGTAAATAAAAATTATGGTATACAGCGTCTATATCGTCTTCCGAAATTTTCCCTTTTATCCTGTAAAATAAGTAAATAAAATAAATACAATAAAAGTTTTATATTTGTGTGTAGATTTGTATGTTATATACAGTGGCGTATTGTAAGCCACCACAACTTCCCTTATTTTGAATCTTTATACAAATCGCTATTGAATCCATGGATGGCACCAGCATTAATATAAACTATTAAAATAAACTAATAGTATATGTTCTAAACGGATTTTTGAGTTACAGAATTATATGTATCAGAATTCAACTCTAAAACTTTTAAACAGATTAATATTATGTTTGTTATTCGCCTTATTAATTAAACTCTTTTTCGTTAATGTTGAAATTTTAGAAAATTGAAAGTGACACTTTCACTATGAATTATTAGTAAATGAGCTTTCTTTATAAAATTATTCATCACGTTTGTGGAAACCTCGTTCAAAACTATCTTGGAGTATTACAAAAAAGTAAATTTTATCAAGGTTAGTTTCGCTAAAAATAATTATTTTTTTGTGTGTCTTGGAAAATTATAAGCTGTCCGATTATATTTTTCTGACGATATTTTTTATTTTATTTTATTTTAAATTTTAAAAGAAAGTGGTTAATTTTCTTCATGAGTGCTTGACTTTATAAAAAAAAATTTAATAGCGCATATATTTACGTTCTCTTTCGGAGAACGTAAATACTTATAATTTATATTTAATATTTACGTTCTCCGAAGATTTTTATAATTTATTATTATTATTAACTGAATCTCCCAGGGGTACACTTCACAACAATTCTTTTCGAAATTGAGATACGGTGCCATCTTTTAGCTTTCAATAAGTACTATCACCACATAAATTATTATTGAAGTAGAATCATTTTAAAGCTGTAGAAACAAGCGCCAAAGTTTCGGTATGTCACTTTACTGCGCGCCTTCAAAATCATTTTTCTCAAAAGAAAATTTTTGTTGTAAAGTGGTTCTACCTATAAACATCTCAGTTGCATATTTCTCACTTTATTCTGATTTAAAATATTAATATTACATAAATTAACAATTCGATTAATATTTTTACAGTAAAACATGTTGGCCAGAAACACTAGACTTTTTGAGATAACGAGTTGAAATTAAAGGGAATCAGTTTGTAAATGGAAATGTAGATTACGGCCAATTATCTAAGCTAGGGATCTAGGCCGGGGGTGGGTTTGCGCTCCGTGGGGGACTTTCTAAGAGGTCCTAACCCGTATTTATGCAAAGTTTCGGAAAAAAAACCACGGAAAACTCTGAACGGTTAGGTCGGCGGACGCGACATAGTGCCGAACCAGGCACCTTCCGTCTCCCAGTTCAAAGCGCTAGCACTATGCCACTGGTGGGGTGGGATTCAATTTGTAAGGGAAAACACATTTAATGAGATATCAAGAATTTCGATGTTCTAGATATCGAAGTTAAACTGTAATTAAATTTACATATATCTCTTAATTTTATAAAAATAACTGCAATTTGTGTAAAAGCGGGCAAATTTAGTCATGCTTAATTTATAAAATAAATTTTCAGTGAATTTACAGCAATATTCTTGCACAAAAAACTTTTTTTTCTGATATTTTTTCTGCGGGAAAAAAAATGCGTTGAACTTTTTTCAAAGAATTCAATTCATATGAAATATTTTAAGCGTTAACCTGAAGAACTCTTAAAAGTAGCTTTCGAGATTTTACAGAAACGTGCAAGGCCGTTACTAGGGGGGAGGATCATGTGGGTTTGACCCCCCCTTCCAAAATTTCAGTAAATGCATTATGAGTTTATTTGCGTTGATTCTAGAGATCAGTTAATTTAATTTTAGCACTACAGATCCCCTCCACCCACCGGAATTTTTTGCTTGTTGAGGCCTTGGGGAAATATTTGTGTAATGTAAAAGGATTTTGAGATACGTTAATTAGGGTCAGTTTAAATAATAATCTACCAGGAAAGATTGTGCAGTGGTTTTTGAAAATATCCGGGGCCTCGGTGTCCGATAATGTATGTCGATCCGATTCCTGGAAATATTTCACAAAACAAAACACTATATTGTCCTCCATCTCCTCTAAACTTATCTGGATCCTGGATATTTTAGTTTAGAAAATGATTTATTGTGAGAAAAATCCCTTTCTAAAGTAAAATATTTTCAAGTGGTGCAAATAGTTGCAAATTTCCATATCATACTTGGTGACAAAAATGTCATAAAAGAGGGAGGTCAAAGTCCCCTCTTGGATACGCCACTTAGCATATGTACATGTATATTTGTGCCCCCTCGCCGGGGAGTTATGACCCCCCGTCGGGGAAAGTCTAGCGCCACCACTGAATAAAATAAAACCAGACATTCATTGTTTTAGTCGTTACTGATCATTATGTTACTATTCAAGCTTCATTCTACTCTCTAAAGCTGTTTTTGAGGGGTACGAGAACAAATATTTTCACAATTTTCACAAAATCTCGAAATATTCGAAACAATTTTGGTATCTACAGTTCACATTAACTTCGCACATAACATTATTTCAAATTGCATTCTACTCCATTACAGCTTTTCAGGGAAATGGAACAAACATTTTCTCTATTTTCGCAAAATTTCAAAATCTTAAAAAAAAAAATTGAAATACTTTTTGACACCTAGTTTAAGTGACCACTAATAATGATGCTAAATTTTATTTCATTCCTTTCAAAAATTTACATGTGATACACAAACAAATATTAACACATTTTAAATAAATTTTCTCAAAATCTCAAAAACTAATCCAAAATTTCAAAAAATTAAATGGCTATAGTTTAAGTTGCATGTTCACCTATCATTTCACAAAATTTCATTTCGTTCGATTTAATCATTCTTAAGTGATGTTTGAAAAAAGTTTGCACATTTTCAAGATTTTCAAAAAAATCTCAAAATCTTAATTATTTTTTAAAAATTTGTTGCCTATAGTTTAAGTTAAGTGACCACCTATCACGCTAGAAATTTTCAATGTGCAAACAAATATTTACGCTGTTTGAAACATTTTTTGCAAATTCTCAAAATCTAAATTAAAAATTCGGCATTATAGTTTAAGTAGATGGATCGACTATTATGCCACTAAATTTCAATTCATTCACCTTGGTCATTATTTCGTGATGGGACTTCCCGCTGCAATGATAAAAAAAAGGAAATGGGACTTCCCGCTGCAAAATAGAAAAAAAAAAGAAAGCACCTGATGGCGTAGAGGCTACCGGGAATTGGACGTGGCTAGACTTCTCCTCTTCTACCTGTATGAGTTCTAACAGTCATTTATCGCTAATACCTACGCAACTACTAAAAACAAATAGAGACCAGTCGTAAGTATGAAATTGTAAAGGGAAATAATGTGAATCCTCCCGCTGCAGCGATAAAAAAAAGGACATGGGACTTCCCACTGCAACGAAAAAGAAATTAACATGGCATCTGTAGGCGTACAAAGGTTACCGTAAATTGGACGTGGGTAGGCTGGAATGATAATGTAATTTTCGCAGTGGGTTTGTTTAATTTATTTATAAATATTTTATGAGGCTCTAGTTATTTAGTAACTATCTTCTCGAGGAATTGATAATATAATCCGTGTAAAATACTATCTTCAAATTCTTCAGGACTCATACATCCTAATGCAACAATTTCAAATAAATCCCACGTGTTTGTTTATTTCTGACGGATTCCAGTTTAAAGTGCAGGAACGACCTTGAGAATATAAACCATATAAAAAAATGAACACCGTCAGCTGTTTTGGAAACGCTTCATCCCCACTTACACACACAGGACGAAAGGGGGGAAGTTTGCTGTTTCATCAATCACGGAAGGAAATTTTAACCTGTGATCTTTTCAGAAAAAATATCATATAAAATAATATAATAAACATTTCTGCACGATACAAAATTTAAAAGAGGGAGAAATAAATGTTTAATCAGGGGTAAAAAGATGGAAAATTTTTGCCCGTTAGCAATACGTAGTTAGCAAACAATGGGCCATCAATTATGCGGCTGAGCCTAAACTTATTTAGTAATTCACAACTGCATACTTATCAAAGGTAACATCCTTATATGGACAGGGAAATCATTTTGAACCCTCTCCTTTCCCCCTAACTGAAAACGTAATATGCCAGATAGCACTTTTACATTGCTGAAAAGACAAACATCCCAGAGGCGCCTTTCAGATCACATGAACAAAATAGAACAGAAAAAAATAATTATTTATAAAAGGACATTTTATCTGGCAACATTCATGAAAAAAGTCTTTGAATCACTTGGAATTTTGTGAAAGAACAGGTATACATCCTGTATTGTAAAGGGCCGTCTAAATTGATCATATTTTTGTCACAGGACAGTGTTAATAGATAGTATTTTGCAAAGGAGCCATAAAACGACCTTCAATTTTTACTTCATTGTCTCCTGTAAGGAAAACTGTGGGGTAAGGAAAGAGAAAAGGGGAGTGAATGGGAAGTTTTGGCAATTAAGAATGGAAACATGGACATACCAAGGCATAGGGGGAGAAAAAGGACTGCCAGGTATTACAGGGTTGCCAGGTGCTGTGCCCTGTTTAATTGGTCTAGATTTCCCATTATGGAATGTGAAATTGGATAAATACAGGTCAATCATTGCTGAAGGTGGGAAGAGGAGGGAAGGGGGATAGAAACAGTGGAATAATGCTTTTTTTTCATTCTTGAGAGTGAACAACAAAGCATAGGAGTGATTTTATTGGGATATAATGGCTTTTTGTAGAGCTGTCACATGGGTACACTACAGAGAAATGCTTACTACACTCATGTCCATAAATTAAGGATAATTCAGAATCACACAGAAATTGATCTCTAAAATAAAAATTCCACCTGTGGAATGATCACACACATCTTGAAGAAGAATATGCAAATTACAGGAAACCACCAGATGGCGTGGATGGTACGTCACAATGACGAGAGTGTAAGAGAGGGGTATATAAGGAATGGTGGCAAAGAAGTAAAATTGTTCACAAGCGCTGTGAAAGCCTTTCAGTGCAAAAACCGCATAGTTATGGCACAAAGGAGGCATTTGGATGATGTTTTACGTGGCAGAATTATCGGACGACTGGAATGTGGACGTACCCAGCTGGAAGTATCCGAGGAACTTGGAATCGCCCAGAGTGTCATCTCCAGGCTTTGGCAACGATTCCAAGATGATGGTAATGTGAGTAGACGTTACAGCACAGGTCGCCCCCGAGTTACAACGCCGAATGAGGACCGCTATTTGGCAGTTACTGCCAAAAGAAACAGACGGAGTACAGCATCAGACCTGTCTCGTCAGCTCTCTTCAGCTACCGGTACGACAGTTTCAAGGCAGACCGTGTACAGACGCTTAGGGCACATTGGTCTATATGCTCGTAGGCCTGTCAGATGTGTTCCACTTACCGCAACTCACTGTCGCCTGCGATTAACCTGGAGTAGAGAGCATGCATTGTGGACACCGCAACAGTGGTCTTGTGTGATGTTTTCCGACGAGTCCAGGTTTAGTTTGGAGTCTGATTCTCGCCGGACATTCATCTGGAGAGCGCCAGGTACCCGTTACCACCAAGAGAACACCATTGAAAGACACCGTTACGGTGGTGCAAGATGGCTCGTTTGGGGAGGAATTATTCTTGGTTCCAGAACTGACCTGCATGTTCAGAGTGTAACGATGACAGGCCACATCTATCGGGATGTCATTCTGGAACAACATGTACGTTTGTTTCGGGGCGCCATGGGTGCTGAATTTGTGTTTATGGATGACAACGCCCGTCCTCACCGTGCAAACATTGTAGACGAATGCCTTCAATCGGAGGATATCACCCGTATGCATTGGCCAGCATACTCACCGGACTTGAATCCAATTGAGCATGAGTGGGATATGCTTGGCCGACGAATTGCAGCCCGTCAACCCCCTCCCACCTGTCTACCGGAACTTCGGAGTGCATTGCTTGATGAGTGGTGTAATATTCCCCAAGATCAGATTGATCATTTGATACTCAGCATGCCTAGGCGTTGTCAGGCCTGTATTGCATCGTCCGGGAGACATACTCCGTATTAACCATCCTACTAACCATGTTATACTGTTTTTTGTAAATAGGTTCTTTTTTGAAATTTGGTCAAGGGAGTAAAACTTGCAGTTTTTATTAATTATGTCAAACATATAGCATCTTTTTTGCTCTTTACTTTTTGTTTAATAAATAGACTTTACAAATAAGTCAAATTTGTTTTGCTTCTTTCTCTTTCTTTGCCTGAACTTCATTATCCTTAATTTATGGACATGAGTGTACATAGGCAGGGCTGTAGCAAGCAAAAAAATGATAGAAGACTGAAATTTTGTAACTTAATTAATGTATGGGTACATTTTACAAACTGGGAATTTTTTGTTTGGGGACCATATAAAAATGTACACTTTGTATATAGATTTAATTTTCTGAAAATTATAATCATTACCGTAAAAGTCTGTACCTTTTTATTACATAACTTTGTGATTTACTGTACATGTCTATGATAAATATTTAAGGGGAAAAAACCTAGGTCAGTGTTTTTGGGATATTCTGAATACACTGACAAGTAATTTTTCTTTTTCTTTTAATCAGCAAATAACAGTTGCAAGAACAATTTATTAGAGGGATATTTAAAAAAAAATTCTTCCTTAGTATTCATATAAGCTGTGCATGTTTATTGAACTTGTATTAAGTTGTATAATATTAAAATCTTGCGAGTGGCCACTGACAAATTTTTGTAATTTTGACCTCTACACTGGACATGTTTTAAGTTTTAAGCTCCTCCGTCTTCATCAGATTAAATGGCAGAAATTGCTTGTGGCATCTCCCGCTATTAGGGTTGGCAAGTTTCTTCAAAATTAGAAAAAAGGACTGGAAGAAATAGGTCGCCAAGCTTGGCGACTTTTTCCTTAGTTGTTGAGGTAGACACGTGACCGTGGTCGGACCATTACCTAACTTATAGGTAGGACGGTATGCATAGCATAGGAGTGATTTTATTGGGATATAATGGCTTTTTGAAGAGCTGTCACAGGGGTACACTACAGAGAAATGCTTACTACATAGGCAGGGCTGTAGCAAGCAAAAAATGATAGAAGACTGAAATTTTGTAACTTAATGTATGGGTACATTTTACAAACTTTGGGTATAACCTATTTATACCCAAATTTTAATTATAACTGAAAGCAAATAGCGCCATAGGACACCTCTTGGCACCAATAGCCCACGTATCAAGCGGCTAAGTCGTCGGGTATATAGAACTGGAGATACGGGAGGCGCCGTTTATGTTGTCATTGGATAAGGCGGCAGGGGGCGCTATTTTGCGTTAACGAAACCTGGTTTTAACTATGTTCCAATTGAGCTAAAATTCTGAAACTTGGTGGGTGTTTAGGTCTTACCAAGAGGTATCTTTTGATACTTTGTTGAACATTGTCGGACCAATAGTTCGCGAGTTATAGCCATTCGAATTTCGCCAATGTTGGCGAAAAAGGCGTATTTTCAGTGTATACACTTAAATTTTAATTTTATCGATAAGAAAACGGGCTGCGTTTAGTGTTCTGAACACGGGAACAGACCGTGCAAGGCCGCAAAGCCATTGGATACATAGATCTGAAGATACGGGTGATTTTACCCTTTATGGGCCTAAATTGACAGACACGGCGAGATCTCTTTACCAAGAACTCCCGTATTTTTAACTATGTTCCAATAGAGCCAAAATTATGAAACTTGGTGGGTGTTTAGGTGTTGCCACGAGGTATGGATTTTTATTTTGTAGCACATTGTCCGCCCAATAGTTCGCGAGTTATAGCCATTTGAAGTTCGCCAATTTTGGCGATTTAGGTATAACCTGTTTATACCCAAATTTTAATTATAACTGAAAGCAAATAGCGCCATGTGACACCTCTTGGCACCAATAGCCCACGTACCAAGCGGCTAAGTGGTCGGGTATATAGAACTGGAGATACGGGAAGCGCCGTTTATGTTGTCATTGGATAAGGCGGCAGGGGGCGCTATTTTGCGTTAACGGAACCTGGTTTTAACTATGTTCCAATTGAGTTAAAATTCTGAAACTTGGTGGGTGTTTAGGGTCTTGCCAAGCTTGAAATGGATGAATGCCCCTAAAATTGCCATTGACCGCAATGTATTGGAAATCTTTTGAGTGTTCCTGTAGCAGACCTATAAATGATAAAGACACTTTTTTCCAATGAGAAATTCCTTTTGTAACCCTTAACAGCATATATCACTTCTGAGTCGTTTGAAGTAGCCTAATATACTTCTAAAATACGCTTTAATGAATTTCTGTCCATAGAGCGTAATGTATTTAAAATCTTTTGGACGGCCCTGTAGATAAACTATCAAGTCGATTGGGACCGAAAGGGAGGGTGCACAACTAGATGTTACAGCAATCCTAAATATAAAGCTTCAACTTTCTACGTTTAATAGTTTTTGAGATATGCGAGTTTAATGAATTTCGGCCCATAAGCGTAATGTATTTCGAATCTTTTGGACGGCCCTGTAGATAAACTATCCAGTCGAGTGGAACCGAAAGGGTTGGTGTACAACTAGATGTTACAACAATCCTAAATATAAAGTTTCAACTTTCTACGTTTAATAGTTTTTGAGATATGCGAGTTTAATGAATTTCGGCCCATAAGCGTAATGTATTTCGAATCTTTTGGACGGCCCTGTAGATAAACTATCCAGTCGAATGGAACCAAAAGGGGAGGTACACAACTAGATGTCACAAGAATCCTAAATATAAAATTTCAACATTCTACGACTAATAGTTTTTGAGATATGCGAGTTACATACATACATACGTACGTACGTACAGACGGCATGGAAAAACTGGTCAAAATAGACTCGCCATTGGTCAAAATGAGTTGCAGACACATTTACATGATGGTGCATGCTATCTTACGATGAGATGCATCGAAAAAATTCTTAAAATTAAATTTAGAGGTAGTCAAAATCGGTTTTTTCGTCGAAATTTGGCTCCCGAAATTTTTGGGGATCACATTACTTCCTTATACTCCGTACAAGGAAGTAAAAATGAACTCAGTTTGGCAATAATTTCATTTTTTGGGATGGAAATCAAAAGGTTTCTAATGCGACAAGATAAAGATATGGCGGTTTCAATAGAAATTTTGAAAATCAGTAACTTGTTCTCTAATTATTCGACTTACATGCACCAAAATTGCATCCCCTCCCCCAAGCGCATATTAGATTTTGGACAGCAAAATTTTAAAAGAGCAAATTCCCCACTCTCCATGCTTACGGTTATGTAGTATGAGGGATATTTATACTTTTGACACCCTCCAACAAGACTAAGTCGAAGCGACAAACAGAAAACATTCTGTGTTTGTCTGTTCGTCCGTACTCTAGATGCCATATATATTTGCATAGATTACTACAAAATTGATGTTGTTCTTATTTACAGTACCATGTAATGTACCCAACTGAAAAATATGTATGAAGTATTTGTATCTCTTCTACAGGAGTACTGAAAAGAAATCTAATACATTAAGCTTTAAGGCTAATAATTCTTTAAAGCATATTTTAGACCAAGTATGGGAAACATCCGAAAAGTTACGAGCCGAACTTCAAGATTTTAGCGAAGTAGCGTACCAAACAAACTTCAGGATGTTAGTGATGCCGAAAGCCGTATAATTGGGATTTATATGGGAGGTTGAATGGTTTATATGGGGTGTCGATATGTTGAGCGAGCCGGAGGTTGCCCATATTTGTGTTTTAGACTTATTCGTCTGTTTCAAACAAAATAAAGTTAATATATGTTATAACGGATCATCAAGTAATGACCTCGATAGAAAATAGTGTATGTAGCGTTTATAGTTCTTCTACAGGAGCACTCAAAAGAATATCGATACATTACTGTCTTTCATTGCGGATACATTCATCCTTTCATCCTTTTCTAGCACAATACAGTAAGTAGTATATAAACGTTTATAACTGTTAACACTTCAGTTAAAGGTTGGGAAAAAAATTTTAAACTTTTTTACAGGTTCTCCGAAAAATAAATTAATAGCGAACGATGTACAGCATCTTTATAAGATTATCTCTTAAATCTCCCCGAAGTGTAAAGATCCTTGGTTTTGACCTATCCCATGGCTGCGGATCTAACTCTCTGTAGTTTTGGACGATTTTCTGCAGATGTAGCACGAATACGCGTCAGCAATCCTTAAAGAGATCCTGCGCCCAAGATGTCCTCCTTAGGTAGATAGCCTTCATATCGCTTTGTATTAACCACTAAACTAAAATCTCGCAAGATTTACGTACACTACATAACCCAATTTCGCGTAAACTTTGTTTCCCTTTGTGCATAAAGTCCGTGAGGAAGATTTCCTTTCTTCGAACAATACCCTTAAGATTTTACTATATATATTATTTATATTTGCTTAATTATTTACGTATCATTTTCATAATATTTATAAATGCTGAAATTCCATAAAATAATCTGTATCAGCCGAGTATACGGTCAAAATTTAACTGAATAGGCTGAATACGAAGTACATACTGAGTACTGACCTCAGTACAGCTGTAATATCAATATACCCCACCATGGCCGAGTGATTGACACTGAACATGGTAGATTTAGTGTGTCAGTCCAGGGCTCTGGTCTACCGCGCGAGTGTCAATCTAACAATCTAGTTTCGGGGTATTTTCTGATGTAACGTGAGTACCCGTTAGATTCCCGTGGCTGCGAATATAACAGTCTGGAGTTTTGGACGATTTTCTCCAGATGCAATTTCTCCATGTATTACGTGGATAAGTAATACATGGGGAAATTAAGCATCTTTATAAGATAATTCATTCAATTTTTATCATATGAAATTAACTTTAATCTTGCAGCTTAAAAAGTCATTCAACTTTCGAACAGTTAAAAAAAAAAATTAATTGCACTAGCGTCTCTGAAAAATTTAGAATGTCTCTTTACAACTTGTACTGTGAGCTGTTACAATGAACCTATAAGAATTACGAAACAGAACACTCAGAAAAAAATGCTAAACATAGAATTTCGCAATATTTCGAAAAACGGTTAAATTATTAGCCCATTTTTGAAGACGATTTGTGTGCTTATGATTTTTTTTTTTTTTTTTTTTTCCCTGCCAGTTGCATGTGACATAGCGCTTTACTGTTTATGTCAGTCCAAAGTGCATCGAGTGAAGAAGCATTATTATTATTATTACTATTATTATTTTCGGGCATTTAACGTCACTGGTTAATTTTTAAAGCTGTTCAAAAGTCCTGTCACGGCGATTACTATTCAGGTAGAAGAGCCTTAAAAAATAAAGAAATTCAATGAGCACATACTAAATTATCAGTATTAGAAATTTCAAAATAATTCTATAACTTAATGGGCAATTGATTCATAAAAAATTAAATTACTATTTTTCTATAAAATGGGGAAAAGCATATGTAAAAGCAGTTTGTTTTCTACAAATTTAACCCTTTATAAGGCGAGGGTATGTGCAGAGAGTCGAAATTACTTGGAATTTTTCTGGCCCATTTTTTAGAATTAACTCATATATTTCCCCTCTACTGTAATGTCCTACGTGAAAACTGGAGAAAAAAGTACTAAACAAACATAGAAATTTTGCAGGAGAATACATTAATTATGCACAAAATCAAAGTCGGAAAACTACCTGCTGCTTGTGCACGGACTTAAACGCAAAAATATATAATTAAAAGCGATGATTCTTATGCTCAATTTTCGAGTAATTATTCGAGCTTTCCTTAACCCTTAAATGCATGAATTTTTTTCTCGTTCGCACGATAGCCACGAGTATAAGTTAAATTTCTTATATCAGTTTTATGAATAACCAATTCAGTTCTCCAAAGACAAACAGTTTGAAAGAATCATGTGAAACTTTTATTACTCACGATATGAATCATATAAATCATTCCATATAAATGAATCCATATGAATCATTTATTATTAAGAAAAACTATATTTTATATATGAAACTGATGTAAGAAATTTGGCTTCTATTCTAATCCGGCACTGAAAAATACGATGCATATATGCATCGCTATGCATTTAAGGGTTAAATTGCGAATGAAAGAAAAGTTCATAAGCCAAATATTATTTAGAATCTAGACGTATGGAAAAAATATACATCCAATATAACTGAACAAAAATCAGAAAATTCACTAATGACAGTTGATTTCTGTATTTAATAGACTGTAGGTGGTAAGTATTTTACCACTGCCTGATAAAGGGTTAAAATATGGGTTTTCGTGCAGACTTGTCTTTAGGAAAGTATCTATAGAACAAGTGAAGTCTGTCTCAGAAAATACACATCTATCTTTCTAGAATTCAATATTCTGTTGGATTTTTGAAGTACAGGTATTTCTTTGCACAATAGAGCGTCCAAGAGCCTGCAAGCACAGCTGGCTGATTACAGATGGGCTGGATTCTGCGAAAATGCGGAAATCCATGGGAGGGAGTAGGGATGGACGCGAGACGTGCTAGACGAGAATCGGGGCTGTCTCGTCTCGTCTCGCAGTGGTAAACCTCTGTCTCGTCTCGCGTCTCGTCTCGTCTCGCAAACACTGTGTCTCGTCTCGCATCTCGCAAAGAAATTGCTGTCTCGTCTCGCGCGTGTCGCAAAATTAAGGACTGCGATTTCGTTACAATTTTATACTAACTTATTATTGGGATTTTATTGAAAATTAATATTAATAATAACAATTACTTACATATAGCCACATTAGTAGATATATTAATAACTATATCAGCATATATTGGCATCTGAAGTAAAAGAAATTGAGATTTAATCCGTATATATAATGCCACACCGAAAATATAGTATTTATTTTTATTTACTAGCTGCGTGCCCGTTCTTCGCACTGTAGTAAACGAAAATTTTCCTAACATGAGTAATTTCAATTAATTCCAGTGATGTGGAATCTAAAATAAAAGCAAAATTATTTGACTCTTGATGTAAAGTTTGCGTCATGAGTATTAACCTGGCATCATTGCAATATAATGACTCAAAAAACTACGTCAGTGTCATTCGCGATCAGAAAAGTGAAAAGCTTAGCGGTTTGCAGAGAACTCCCGACTTTCAAAATGTGTTATTTCTACATCATACTGTAGTTCTACATCATACTGTTCAAGTTGTAGCATTAAATACCTCAGACACTACATGAAATGGACAGCCGTTTGTTTTAAAATAGCTGCGCACCCGCTCTTCATACGAGAAGTAGCGAATATTTTACTAAAATCATATCTGCATGAGACAAAACAGATTTTTTTTTTTTTTTTAAGTTCAAGTAATCTCCTCTGTTGAAACTACTGCGGGATATATTAACGCAAATTAGAATTACTTATCGTTCAGTTGGTTGTAAGATAACCCTTGAAAAATTATAAACAGAACACTTTTAGTCTTTATTAAATCTCTACTATTTACTTTAACGTCAATTCCAAGTCTCTAAAATATGTGTAATTTTTATATTAATGTAAACAAGATTATATTAACGATAATTATAATTATTTGCCTAATATTTCCAATAACATTACCGTGTGTGCATTTTTAGATTTCATTATAGTATCTCAGTTGGTTAATAGACGTCTTATTTTTTGTTTATATTTTAAATTACTGAACAGTTAATTTGTTGACGACTATCCGTTTGTACTTTTCCACAATAATTTTTAGCGATAGTACTACAGTCGTTATGGTCGCCCTATTTACAGAAAAATTAAACCATAATCCCCCTAGTCTATATCCAGTGTGGATTTTTAAAAAAAATGATAAGACATCTAACAGGCGAAGATAATTTTAGAATAGGAACCCAACTGCAAGATAAAATGATGGGGAGGAAAAAAAATTATAAAAGTTTTGCAAGCCGAAGGGAGGGAAAACATGATAATATAAACGAAAAGAGAAATAGTTTTTAAAAAAATTGCTTGCATTTCTTTCCGTCCGATATTAATATATAAGAATAAAAAAAATGTCATTTTAATGTCTTTAAAATAGGCCAACAATAGGGATTTAACCGCCCCTAGAAAGTTGTTACCAGGGTGAGCGCCCCCCCCCTACGCACGCCGCAACGTGCGGGAAAGTTTGAGGATAATATCGGTACAAGGATATTTCAACCAAGGATATTCAACCATATTTCAACCTACTCAGACTAAGCATCAATGCGAATGCAAGTTGCTCTACTTCTAATCTCTCTCTGATATACCCGAAACCCGATTATCACAGGGGCAAGGGGGGCGGTAGTCCGGTGCCCCTGAAGAAAAAGGGGGCCCATATATATCCCGATTATCTAAATTATAAATTCATATGTACTGAAATAGTAATTGTGGGGAAAAAACTGAATTTCCTCTATAATATAGGTATTACCTAATTGTCTATCACTAGATCAAGTTAGAGATTTTTTTTGGGGGGTGATAAATGCGATTTGATTAAAGTACAAAAACTACAGTTAACTGAAATGCAATTTTCGAGTACAACAGCCGTCAAAACTGGGTTAAAATGCTTAAAAAAGGGGGGCTCAGTAAAGGGGCTTAATGCGTAACAAAGGGGATAGTAAGGGGGGCCCCAAACTTAATGCCCCGGGCCCCGTCTAAAAGTGGTCAGATTTGAACATACCGTACCGCCTTTCCTATTTACTTATTATTTTTCTTTCAACTCTTCTCTGTTTTCTTTTTTTTTCCGCCTCTTTCTTTATCCTCTCCTTTGTGTGTTTTGTATATCTCTCGTCTGTTCTAATTTTAAATGTTACGTGTTTGTGCGTATAGTAGAGTGCTGATAGTATACCAGGACCGAAAACGAAGGAGACGCAAGTTAAACGGTAGAGGCTTCAGGCAAATTGTCGCTTTTCAGATCGTATTTATGCGAGACGGAAAAAAATGAGAGAAATCTCGCGCGAGACAAGACTCTGTCTCGTCGGTTATACCTCACACAGCATTCCGCCAAATGCGCCAAACTGTCAAATACCGTTTCTCCACCTTCTTCCGCAAATTCTTCCACTCTAATTGCTGCTTGGACAAAAAAAAAAAAAAACCTTTATAGATGGTCCCTTATGCTGGAGGAAAGGGAAACCGGGGAAGGGGGGCAAAGAAGGGAAGTGAGGGTCAATTCTGGGGTCAAGGTGACGGTTGACCAGAAGCACTGGAAAAAAGACTCATTGTCTGCTTTGTACGTGTTTCGCTTTCCCAAGAAAATATCCCATCTCCTATTTCTTTTTGGAGATTCCAATTTGTTTCAAAATGAGATTCCGTTTGCTACAAATAGAGCTTTGCGTCGAAGTCAAATAAATATTAGTTTATCAAACATTCATAAGACTTTAAAAAATAAAACCCCCATGTAGATATTCTTTCTTTCTTTCTTTCACTCATTCCATTCCATAATGTTGTAATGATATAAAATTATTTTCGCAAGTAAATTCATTTACATGTTTTTCTCGGAGTAATTACTCAAATAAATTAATCTAACTTGTATTTTAAAATAATATCAATCGAATTAGTGAAAAGGATTCGGTTGAAATTTATTAGGTTTTACTGTATAATAATAAAATTTTGTCTTAAACGGAAATAAATGTTCTTCCATTGACGCAGTTTTCCATTAAACAAAAGTTATATCCAGTGTTGCATACAGGGAAAGGGCTAAGACGCTTGAGCGCCCCTCCTCCCCCTTTCCAAAGACATTTCTAAAGGGTAGCATTTTACTTTAATGTGCATTTGATTCTTACTTTAATGTGCATAGGGAAAATAACCTTTTATTCTAAATTCACCCCTCCCAAAACAAATTACAATACTTTAAACTGATATTTTGTTTTATTGCATATCGTCACAAAAGTTTTTTTTCTTTTTTTAAAATTAGTCCCTTCTAAAAAAATTTCTGAATCCTCAACTGTTTATATCCTAGAGTAAGTATTCAGAGGACCAAGAAATATTTGATTAAAGAACAAGTTTCCGCGTAGTTAAAGATCCGCTTTAGACAGGCTTGAGCTTTTACTATGCATTATAACTTTAGTAAATTTCAAAATCTTCAAAAAAGAAGAAAAAAAAACTTCAATTTTTAAAATGTTTTTAGTAACGGTCTCTTGAAAAACGTTATAGTTTATAAACAATGGTCCTCTATATTAATATTTCGTAGTGATAGAACTTGTAGGCTTGAAAAAAAAATTGAACTCCATAGGCTAATTTTACAGTATGAACTTTAAAAAGTAAACACCGACAATAAAACTACTTTTTTTTAGTTTAGTTTAATCCCCGGTCAGTTTTTAATGACTTAAATCACCTCATATATAATTTGTCTCACATTCTCGCTTTATTCACTTTCACAGTAACATGACAAGTAAAGATAAATTTTTGATTAAAAAAACTAATCTTTAAATGTATTTTTATTTTTTCTAATATTATTTCGGCTTAGCTGAAAAGTAAATTTGAAAATTATTTTATTTTTAGTGATGTGTATCACTAAACGATTTTTAAATATTTTATGCATTTTATTTTATTCATTTTAATATATTTTAAATGCTTCCAGATAAGTCATCATTATATTTTTTATCCGTTTTTTTTTTGCATAACTCCCCTCACACACACACACACACCTGCGAAAAAAAAATTAGTGGATCTCACCATTGATGTGTTAAAAATTACAAATTAATAGAGTTTAAAAAAAACCTCTCCTGAACTATAGTTTTGTTATAATTATTTCTACTGACATCAAAATACAACAGAATATTACAGTGTAAAAAATTCATTCAGATAATACATGTTCTGTTGTAGATTAAGCATTAACAGAATACGTTTTTGATTTTTACATAAGCAAGCACTTCTTGTAAACAATCAATTAAAGAGATAATTAAACTCTTTACATTACTTAATTCATTATAATTTGTAAATTATTTCATTTGGTTGTTCTGTTGAACAACACACAGAATTGGTAATCCAGAACCGGCCCTACAAATTTAACGTGCACATTCGTCGCGTGTACAGGTTTTTCTTAGATCACAAGAGGACAAGACACAAGAGGAAAATCGCTGCACTCGTGCTTTGCAACGGTGGGGAGCGAAGCAGACAATAATTTTTAGGCATGTTATTCCTTAACACTTAATACACCCGGGCAACGTTTGTAACGGAAGTTTATCTTTGTGTGTGTGTGTAAAAAGGGGGGGGGGACACACGCTAAATGCTCATGCACTTCAAGTCGAATTACAGAATTTTGCACACCGTATCTAGTTAGTAGTATAAACCTTTTGTAAGCAAATAAAATAATTTTGTCCCGAATGAATGATTTTGGAAGCATTGTGAAATTGCTTTCAGGAATAAAGCTGTACAGATATCTTATTCACATGCAATAACAATAATTGTTTTTTTTTTTTTTTTTTTTTTTTTTTTTTTTGCACAACCTCTTTCAGCTTGTGGACCGTAGTAATTCAAATGTTATGTATCAAAGGTCAAGTAGTGCGCCCTTTTAACTAATATAGTTTTAAAAACAAAATATTAAAGACTACTTGATGGATGTAATGACAAAATTCCAAATTTTTAATTATAATTTTCTCTTAATTTTGCAAATTAAGTTCTTGAAAATCTGGTGGCACACATAGGCAAGGCAATTGTGTAATCCCATAGTACTGTGATTGTTTGTGTCATGTTTGCAACAAGCTCGGTTGATGATAACTAAATTAAACATTTAGATTAGATGAATGAATTTTTTTAACAGTAGGTATGCTACATTGTTTACAAAAAAAGAAAAATTGTTCACCGAACTCAATTTTTTTGTAGTTATGACCAATCGAGTTTATTGTGGGCATGACAATACTGTGGAATCTCACAAATAGCAAATAAAAATTCTTGATAATATGATGGGACCAGGGCCATAGCCAGAAATTTTTCATGGGGGGGGGGTTACGACTACTACAACTCATATATATGTATACATGTGTGTAATATTGTAGTGAAGAATATACATTTTGTATGGGTAAAATTTCTCATGGGGGGGTTATGACCCCCCTAACCCCCTAACCCCCTACGCCCCTGGATGGCACATATTCATAAAAGTCTATTAATTATAACTGAAATTTTCTGCTGCCATATTTATGGCCATTAAAAACAAATCTGAAAGAATTACATTTTCACAATTAATTCCTTTTCCTAAAAATTGAATTGATGGATTCTGTTGTGTTTTTCAGCATGCAACTGGATTGGCAGATGAATGGAAAAGGGTGTCATGAGCTAGTAATAGCCCGTAGGGCGTAGGTTGTACATCCCTGATTTAAATCAAATTATTTAAATCAAGATTAAAATCACCGATTTAAATCTGCTGATGTAAATCATTGACACCCTATTTAAAAACGAATGAAAAGTTGTATGGTTTCTTACAAGTACCACTTTAAAGCACTGTCTTCTTTCGGGATTTCCTAATTTTTTAAAGAAAGGGTTGCTAATAGAAATTAAACATTTTAATTAACACGTATTATCTTAAAAAGAAAGGCATGCTTAGCCATGAGGGGCGTAGAAGGGAGCGTTATATGCCCACTTCGACCCAAGCCACTGTTACTATGAAATTCTTGGGTTATTTAAGTATCATGTACATACAGTGCGAAATAACCGGTTATAACGGACCAGGGATCTAACGTACTATCGATTATAACGTACCTAGAAGCTAGGTCCCGATTGAAGTCCTATATTTATATTGTTTAACTTCGGTTAAAACATACTTAACAAAAGTACGTACTTCGGCTATAACGTACATTTTATACCAAAGCCAAAAATAAAATCTTGCTTTTCTTAAGCATTTTATTTCCTTTTTCTCGGAAATTTCAGTACGTTCACAAACACTCGTTGTCAGTTTTAGAATCTCTAGCGAGATGAATTGTGTATGAAGAGAGCGATCTTTTATCTTTTTCCCCTGCTAGGCAAGGCCAAGAACAAGACATGTTTTCTCTTTGTTATTCATCAATATTAATGCCTTCTGAAAAGGACTACTATAATGATCCTGATGATAGTGAAGTACCAAGCATACCCCGCGCATTACATGCTGCTAAAACATTATTACGATTTTTTGAATGCCGAAGTGATGATGCGGAGACTCTACAAAAGTCTATTATGGATATCAAAAACGGTATCTTTAAAGTAGCATCTGCTGATTTAAAACAAAAGAAAATTAGAGATTATTTATCTCAATAAAAAATGTTCTGTTTTTATTTAATTTAAATTAAAAAAAAATCACACCTGTTTAAAACACACATTACAGTGAAATTATGAGCCCACTTTCTTTTTTTGTGTAACATTGAATCTTACTGCCGGTATTGCTTATAACGTACTTCGGCTACAAAGTACTACTTTTTGAGGTCCCGTGAGAGTACGTTTATAACCGGTGTCTACTGTACTAAAATGCTTGACATCCTGTTTTGAGGTTATGTAATATGGTATCATATTCACTCTAATTTGTAATCAGTTATGGCTTGTTATTACTGGTTTTCTTTTCATAAGTGCAGGAATTTATTCTGAATCATGGTAATTTATCTTGTTAACTCTTTGGTTTTAAATAATAATTCTTAGAATGAATGATTTATAAGTATATATATTTACATAAAACTATTTTTATTTCTGAAAGTATTTAATTTAAATATTACTTCTTTTATTTTAGACATGCTTTTTTTTCAAAATTAAATTATGGTATTAATAAGTCAGTTTAGAAAAACTTCCTTAAAAGAACTTTTTACATCAAATGTTAGTATAAATGTAATGTTTCTAAACAAATTTTCATTTCTAAATGCTAAAAAAAAAGCTTTTTTAAAGGAAACTGGCTAAAAATTATTTGAAAATCATTTCTTAAGATGTAAAATATCGGCTATATATAACTGTATTTAAAATTAATTTTTAATTAGTTTTGTTGTAATAGTTTTAATAATTATATTTTTACCATTATTAGTATTGCAAAGATTATTCCCCTTCACCAACTTTGATTAAATATACGCACCGGAAAAAAAGCGCATAATTTGAATGGTTTCATTTTTGGGGCGCGAAATGAAAAAATGTGAGAAACAAGTGGGCGTCCAAAAGGGCGTAAAGAGAGGTACATTAGTGTATTCTGTATTCATCTCTATTGAAAATTGCCATTCAGATAACTTTTCCAGTAGCCCCATGGTCGTCCGAAACGCCTCAACGCCCTTTAGCTTTTGATAAAGTTTTTTTATTTTTATTTTTACATAGAAAAGAAATTACTACACATCTGCACTTTTACTGCAAAACAAATTTGAGCCCAGTAGTCAAGTGAATGGCTTCACCTCCCTCTTCCACAAATTTGAACCCAGTATTTAACTGAAGGCTAAGTGAAAATACAAGTTTTTCCATAAGGGGGGCACTCAGAGTGTGAAGCATGTTAGTGTAAAAATGATACTAAAAAAAAAAAAAATCAAATACTTTTAAAAAAATCCACTCCACCAAAAAGCGCACTTTCGGATGCCCACTCCTTTCTTAATTTTTTTATTTCAAGTGCCCCCCCCCTCACACACACACACACTCATCCGAAAAATTAAACCCCTTTAATATTATGCGGGGTTTTTTTACGCTTTCTTCAGTCCACCGAAATGATGTAGTGCCACTATGTATAATTGAGTAATTTTGCTTCAAGGCTTTATTTTTTAAGCAAAATTTAAGATAAGTCCATGAACAATTTTGTATTAGAAACATTAATTTCTAAAAAGAAAATGTTTACAGCATCCCTTTCAAGCAGTCATAAGTTTGTAAACAAGGAAAAACTAATGCACATATGAACAAACGCTACATATGAGCAAACGCTAGAAATAAATTTCTTTTGTTTTGTGAAAGACGATGAGGTCATTCAATGAAATAACTGAATAAATTCGTTTTGTAGCGATTTTTTTTCTTTAACAGATTACATGAAGATATAAAATCTGTATTAAACTAGGGCTTAGTTGAAGCAGAGTGGGGTACGGCTCGGTTTTATATAGGTCTTAGTGAGTTTTCTATGGCATAATTAACGTTTAATTTTTTTTTACAAAGTTTTTTATTAGTTTTACTTTTTCTCATTAATACTTCCTAAAATCATGGACACCCATACCATTTGGGGGGCAAGGGGGGGGCAGCTCATCTCCAGATTTGATTTCAAATACTATTTTAGTACAAAGAAATTGAGTATGCTATAAAAATGTTCAGTCTATCGACAGGGATCGAGATCATCTTGCATCATTATATATGTACGTTGAAGCCTCAAATGAATTAGATTTGAAAATTTTTTTCCTCATGTATCATTTGAAATCCCGTGCACTTGTAAGTTTTTCGTGCGTTTTATTTAACTAATTTGTAAATTTTAAATGCTCTGAAATAATAGTTACCATACTCTTTTTTTAATATATATTTGGCCCCTCACCCCTAAAATACTAACTATTTATTTTTTAGTTATTTATTTTGTTATCAAAACGCAACGTAATTTAACATGGCTAAATATTCACATAAATAAGACATGATTTTAGGCCGACAGGATTTTCGGGCCCCAGGACAGCCATTTGCGAAGGGAGACCCCCCCCCCCCCCCGCCTCTCAAAAAAAATTATCCAGAAGAAATTTTTAAACACTTTACAGCTAGTGCAATTTGAATTTACCGTAGGCCATACACTGTAAAAGCACTTATTTTCGCACTGTAAAAGCATCTTATTTTCGCGAATTTTTTATACGTGAACCGAAAGCTAAAACATCACGAAAATACCTAAACATGGAACCCTTTTTGCATAAGGCATTTTAAGAAACTCCCGTTTGTTCGTACACTCCCCTCCCCATTTTGAACAGCTGCAAAGAAGCTGATATAAATGTAAGTGAATGAGCTGCATTCTATTAGTTGTATTACTGTACTGCATTCGTGAAATAGTTGTGTAGTATTCAACAAATAGTTTTAAGAACGAAAATTGTCAAGAGAGTTTGTAGCTGTAGTGCCATCTTGAATCTATCAGACAACCAAACAAATATACGGCCCGACATTTCTAACGAACACATTTGCTATGTTTATGGAGCATGTATTCGATCTTCTGTCCAAATCTTAAGTATGGGGGTCAAATTAATGTTAAACGAGTAAAATGACTAAAGTTAAATTAGATGTAAATCTGATATTGTTGAAACTCATCTAAATAATACAATAATTTTGCAAGCATGCATTTTGTGTGTGTGTGTGTGTGGTTTTTTTTTTTTTTGGGGGGGGGGGTGTAACACTCGAAATATGCATATGAACTTAATATTCATCAAAACTATGGTGCTGACCTAAGTCTAATTAAGAATAACGGGTGTCCTAGGCTTACTATTTTTTTAGGAGATTCTATATAGTTTAACCATGGAAAAAATATTTGTTCCAGTTTAAAATATTTTATGTAGTATTTGAGTCTTATAAAAGAATGCTCTTCGCAGACTATTTTTTATAGCATTTTAACTCTTTTGCAGGGACAAATATAATAATTGTCATAAATTGGGCTCTTAGGACAGATTAATATATATATATATATATATATATATATATATATATATATATATATATATATACAGTAAGGCACCGTTTATTTGTTTCTCATTTATACGTCATTTTCATGAAGTCCCGATTCATTACTATTTATTTTAATGCAAAAATGCCTCGTGTATACGACGCACAATATCGGTTATACGCAGTTTTAAATTTTCCTTAGTTTCGAAAATTTTGTCTCTGTGTTTATGTTACTCTTTAGGGAGAAATTGTGGAGAGTTGTACATTTAACAACCTTCTTGTAAAGACGAAGTTGACTTTTTAAAAATGTTTACAACTCACTTTGCCTATCAGAAGACGTTGGAAAAAGACTTTTCATGAACTTAATTCAATCCGTAATGCTGTAACTAATAATTAATGACAATCAGCAAATCGGGCGACTATGGATGGTTCATTAAATTCAATGTCTGTGCAAACAAAAATTACATCATGGTATTCAATGTACATTGCATGAATCTTAAATGTATGCAGTATTAGGTATTGCCCAATAAATGTAGGATTTGTTTCACCTTAGTTTTTACCTGAAAACACAATATCTAACATGAACAAATTTACTATTACCTTAAAAAACATACAATTATTATATTTACATATTAAAATTTTCATTAGCAGCGTTGTTAAACATGTAATAATCAAAGTTGTTTATTAATATTTCATTTATACGTCGTTTTAGATTGCATCACAAAGACATGTCTTTGCAGCATGTTCTAATGTTTTTGCAGCATCCGGCCAAGGGATTGCTTTGGGTTTCCCCCCTTTCACAAAGCCCGCACGTGCATGGCTACGTAATACGGGACCATATCTAAGGTTCAGGTCTGAAATTCTTCTAGATTTCGGTACCGTGCGGAGGCAATCAATCATTTTAATGGTTCTTCTTGCGTTGCATTGTATTCTCCCCTTTAGGTTTACTGGAATGCTGTGTGAGGGAACACCGTTTCCCTATCTTCCCAGAGATCGGCAAAGGTAAACCTAAAGTTTATTGCTTTTCTCCCCCTCATCCCCCGTTGTTTAGAGAGGGGGAGTACAGTTTCACTTAGAGGACGCTCCCTCATACTCTCCCCTCCGTTGGAAATAAAAATAATTACTGCTTGCTCTGCAATGGTCTTTGAAAGCAACTACAGAAGCAGAGTTGGGCAAAATACATAAAAAAATGTATTTTCGATGCAAAATACAAATTACATTTATTCAAACACGAAAAATTACAAAATACAAAATGCTTTCTAAATTGAAAAAATACAAAATACATTTATTTTCTTAATACATTCAAAATACGAAATACGTCTAAAACTTCAATTAAGTAAAATTTTCTACAGAAACTTCTAGTTTATTTTATTCCAGTAAGATGAACAAACAAATGTAATAGTAACTTTTTTTTTTACATATACATAAGTTTTTCCTGGAATAAATTGCATCTTAAAAGGCATGAAAGCAAAAATGTGCGACAAGTATTTATTGAACGTTATTTTTCAGTGATAATGAATGGAATTGAAATATAAAATTAAATATATTTCTAAACGAAGATGGGTTGAATTATCTTTCTACTTTAAGATACATTTATAGCCTTACCATCGCACAGTAGTTATGCCACTGAAAATGGTAGACTGCCGAAGAGTGAAGGTCCCGAAGAGCAGCTGTCGATCTAACAGTCTGGATTTTTGGTAGGTTTTTTCCAGATGTAACGTGAATACGCTTTAGAACCCCTTAGAAAGTTCTCCTGCCAAGGCACCTTCCCATCCTTGGCAGATTGCCCTAGTATAGCGTTGCCATAATCACGCAAACACAAGATACATTCATATATTACTACAAAAGATTATATTACTACAAGATTGTGATGGAGGAGTGGAATAATATCAGCCTTGATGTTTTAAGAAAAGGACTTTCATCTTTGAAATCAAGATGTAATATGATGGTTCAAAGAAAGGGCTATCAGACTGAACACATTAGAAAATAAAATTCTTATATTTATTTCTATATATATCTTTGCAAAATCGTTACAAAAATGTGTGAACACTCTCTGTAGGGTACTTGCGGGAAACCCCGAAAAAAAAAATTGTTGTGGAATATTACTTAAATGAAATTAATTTACGTTTCACAAATCACCCGTGCATGAAGATTTTCTTAACATTAAACTTTTAAATGCCTGTGTCACATTGCTGAAGAGTTCTTTAGGGGAATTGCAAAAAATATATAACATGAATTTAAGAAAATGCTTTTAAAAAGAATTTAACAGGGTTTTTTTTTTTTAATTTTAGTTTTACAGTGTTCTATATACGGTTAATGGGTTAAATATTTCAGGCTCTACAAATACTCAAGAGAACACATTAAATTACGATATATGTTTCCGAAAAAAAAAAAAAAATCTAATTTTCTCTTTTCTCTGACCAGAAGTTTAAATTTTAGAATGTCTAAAACTTTAGAGGATTTTTCGAACTACTTATTAGTTATTAGCATCAGATATTATTAAATTTATACATTTATGCATAACTTGCAACTATCTTTATAAAATAGGAAAATAAATGTCAATTTATGAAACTAAACTCTTCGAATAATTTGTTGGATTCAATTAAAATATTCAGATAATTTACTTTGATTTTCAGGTAGAAATTAAACCTTCATAATGTGTGAAAGATTATTTTAGTACGTGTTTTGATACTATCTGTGCAGTTTCTAGGACAACTATAAAATGGAAGCACTATGTCACATGCTCCGAATCAGTAGCGGATCCAGGGGAGGGGCTAGGGGGCTTCAGCCCCCCCCAAAACAGATTGCTCAAGGGTAACAGTCTGCTTTATTATACACTTTAAATAGCTAAAATGATCATATTTTATTACTTAGCCCCTCCCAAAAGCCTAATACATTGGTTTAGACTAAAATTTTGTTTTATAGTGCATTTTAATTGGGTGAAATAAGCTTTTTAAAAAATTTAGCCCCTCCTAAAAAAAATTTCTGGATCCGCCACTGCTCCGAATACACAGCCTAAAATAAGATCCTGCGTCCACAACTAAAACGTATAAGTAAATTTTGAGGTAAATATATGTAAATAGTTAACGCAATTTTCTTCCTTCAAATTTCCCTTCTTTTCTTTTTTTCCTTCCTGAGACAGTGAGCGCACGCATTTTAAATTAAAATTAGCGAATTTTAAAATCGTGAAAAAAAAGAATAAAATATTAATTTTTTTTTTTCAAAACAAGCGATAGTAAGTGCGATGCTTCTAGCGTTTTAAAATATTTTTCTAAAGACAAGTTTTAATTATTGCTGCTGATAAAGGAACTCTTATTATACCCTTCCTAGACATCTCCGAATGACACTGGCTGGAGTAATTTATGGGTTGCTATCTTCCCGCTTTTGCCATCCCCACTTTAGAACGGGGGCCATCCTCGCGATATTTTCCTTGAGTCTAGATCTGCAGGGTCATGCACTGATCGTTCTTGAAAAGGGGGTGAAATTGTTGGCGATCTCTTGGCGTGCCGATGTGTGGGAAGTAACCCACCGTTTCGGTTCACCGTTTCATCTGGTTTTTCGCTTTGAGTCAAAATGTTTCACTTTCAGTTATAAATATTTAGATAAAGCAATATTTTTCTGAGATCGTAACTCACTAGATACAAGTCTCTGAAAAATATTTACTGGCATGAGTTATTTTAAGCATTCTATGCAGAAGTTATTCAGCTGTTCAAAAATGTACGTGATATTGAGGTGTAATTGAATATTTACTATTTACTTTTCAATTTTTGCTTTTTGTACTTGTAATGGTCCTTTGGTGTTGTGTGACTGGTTTTTACGGGGGGGTTTTGGGGGGGGGGGAGGCACAGGAAAGATTTGGGGGATTTTTCTTCTATCGATGGTTCCTTTTGAATTTCCAAAGAAATATTGAAAATAAAAAGATCTTGACGCAAAATTGGGAGCACGTGCCCCTTTCTGTATATTCTAACGGCATATTGCACTTTAACCCATATTATCGCAACAAATCTACTAATAATACCTATTACTTTCATCTTCGTTTCTTCCCCGTAAATGCACAATTTAAATATTTAAATCCTCCATGTTTCGGCAGAAGGGAATAGTTTACTTTAATCTCGTTTCTTTGAGAATTTACTTTGATATGACGTAAATTTTATAGCATGCCGTGTTTACTCGGGTAATAGTCGCACTTTTTTGCCATTTTTCTTGGAGAAATTAAACTATTATGCGAGGAAATATACTACACAATATTCTACACTCTAATGTTAAAATACTGGTATTATAATAAAATTACTAAGTTACAAAATACTTCCAGATTATCTGCCGTATGTTAAATAGTCCTTTCGTCAGTTGCACACAAAAAAGAGGCATTTTTCTTTTTATAGAAATATTTTTACAGACATAAATGAAGATCAAATACGTGGCTGCGACCTTTATGTAGGGAAAATATTTTGACGATTTTTTCTGCTTCAAAACGGGTGCGACTGTAATGCGAGGGCGACTACTACGCGAGTAAACACGGTAGTTTTAATCTCATGCTATTTTTAATTTAAGAAGTCACGTTCCTGACTGCCGTAAAAGGAAAACGCAGTTAATTCACCCAGTTAGATTTTTAACGAAGTATCATTAAAACTTACCAAATATTAAATTTAAAAATAAATCTTCTGTTAATTCTTAATATTTCACCTATCATTTAAACTATCCACCAGCACAAATATATGTATTTGTATACATTTAAAATTGACAAATGAAGTTATTCATGTGAACTTAATCATAATTTTCTTCTACAACAACATTATAGGAAGCATGCTTGAAGAAAAAAAAAATCAGTTTTCCAATATTTAAAAATCAACCAATACCGATATTCATATAAAGTAATTCATATAAAGTAAGGGTTTTATGGATGATGTACTACAAATATGAATTAATAAACAAAAACAAACAAACAAACAAAATGTAAGGGGAATAATAATACATCGTTATGTGACAGCACGTTAATTTGCTGCACTGTAGTTATTTCTCCGTACTCATTGCATCCATAATTGAACGATATTCTGCCTGCTCAGTTCGCACCCTTTAACAGGTAGAAATAAAAAGCGAAAAATAAAACTCTCCTGCTTCGCGAGTAACGGCCAACTGAGGGAAAACGGGTTGCCGTAGTTTGGATGATTTTCTGAGCATGCGCACTAAGACCGTGTCGTATCTCTACGAAGTTCAGTATCTCTATCTTATACAACTGGTCGACTCTCTCCTTTCCTACCCCCTTTCACTCCTCAGATTCTCCCCGCAGTTCGAAAAGCCAAGCTGATCTCTGACGAGGGGGGCTCTACGGAAGCTGACCGTTTTCACTCCCCCGCTTTAGTCGACCAGTTGTATAATGAATCGGAGCAAACGGAGCCCTTTTTCCCCAAAAAAAACCCAGGGATTTCCCTTGAACAGACCAGAAGTGAAAGTTACGAGCTGAAAACTTCTTGTCAAGCTTTCTAAACTTTCTATTTATGCAATTAAACAGGTTTTGGCACATTATCTTTTAATAAACATTTATGAACGTTTATTCACATTTTTATACATTTAAAATTCTCTGTAAAAAAAAAAAAATTATAATGTTTTTTAAGGCTGTAAGGGTATACTTTTCGAATTCCGCGCTCGATTTGTGTGCACATTTAAAATTCAAAAAGTTGTGCGCGCACAGGCCGCAGCGTGACACAGCTGGTATATGCGTACGGTATACATAAGCGATACACATTTTTCTCCACATGTTGTATTTTGTTCTATTTAATCAATAATTATGTACGTGAATTTATTAGTTATCAATAATTATGTACTTACGTTGTAATGAACAGTAATCCTGTTTATTTGTAATGAATGATCGATTTGTAATTCAAACTAGCTGTGTACCCTTCATACGGGAGGAAGCAGATATTTTTCTAATACACCTGATTAAAATTTATTCAATCAGAGCAAAACTATGGAATTGTTTCACTCGTAACCTGGCATTACGATAGTTGGAAAAAAAAAAACTACTTTACTTCGTGCAAATTTGTAATATAGTTTGTTTGTTTAACGTTTAGAGTTCTACCCACAACAGAGGAAGTTATTTGAACTTCATCTATGAAACCATAGCTCTTGAAACGGTTCGAATATTTCCGATAATAACCTAACCTGAATGGCTATCCCTGATCAGCAAATCGCAATTAGTAATCCAATAAGATTCCGCAAAGATATGGTTTACATCAGTTATAATTAAATTACCAATGATAATTCATTCAGAATTTTTAATTAAATAAATAAACACGTACATGCGATACCATTCTTTATTTTTATTTATTTATTCTAAAGTTAAACAAGTATCTCTCTATTCTAAAAAAAAATAAGGGCCGCTGTCGTCGCCGCTGTCAAAAGCTTGTTCGCCTATCTTCTCCTAAACCGTGGGGATTTGGAATACATTTCGACTAAGGTGCCCACAGATTCGAAAAATTCCGAGGAACCTGCTAAGCTGACTTAAATTTCGAAAATCGAATTATTTTAGAAGATATTAATAAAAACATAAACATAATGGTTGCCAGATTTGGCATAAAATTATTCATTCTTTTGCAACAAAGCGTTTCCAAGTATCTAGAATCGCGTGTAATTTACAAACATGAGTTAGAATTACGCCTATTTTACGCCAAAATAAAAACTATGTGAAATAAGTAACTCAAAATGTGTTACACAAAGTTGACAATTTTCAAATAGTAAGTTCACTTAGACAACAGGAGTTTAGAATTAGTCATTATTCGTTTATCCAAAACAAAATAACTAATATCTTGAAAATGAAAAATAATTAAAATGCAGATTATTTTAAAGCCGGTTCGGTCCACCTGGATTATTTGCTACCAGTAGAAATATATTATATATTTAAACTATGCCATTATAGCAGTTATAGTACACTTTGGATATTTGCTAGCGCGACGAGATGGTACATTCGTGGTGCTAAGTACGCCAATCTGCAAACGATTATGTAAATGAAAATATGGATAACGGTTTTCCGGTAACCTTAAATGAACAGTAATTATAGGTTGTGAGCATGTGTAAATCGTCAAATAATGAAAAGTCGCCATGGGTGGCAAGCTATCCTATCTGTTCCGTAGCTTTTATTAACTTTACACGTACGCGAGTCGCCAAATAATGAAAAATCGCCATGTGTGGCAAATTCGCAAGGTGTCCAATAGTTTTTACATTATTAAAAATACAGCTGAAACAGCTGTTCTGATTTTATTACGCTTTAGCTCCTAATTAATATAAATTTGAATGGCAAGCTTAAATATCATTGTGTTTCTGAGGAGTGCAAATAATTTTTCCAGCGATTATAAGCGGAGTCTGCACTCCAGGTGTAGTATAGCTCAGGACCCGTACAACACGGATTCCCATAACAACATACCTTCCGTGTTATGAGGGGGAGGGGTCTACTGTAGTGCGAAGTTAAAATTTTTATGTACCCAGGGGCGTAGCCAGAATTTTTTCATGGGGGGGGGGTTACGACTACTGCAACTCATATATATGTATACATATGTGTGATAATGTAGTGAAGTATATACATTTTGTATGGCAAAAAAATTCTCATGGCGGGGGGGTTATGACCCCCCTAACCCCCCCCCCTTGGCTACGCCTCTGTATGTACCAATGAACATGCAAGAACCAAGAAATGTGTAGCTCAGTAACATTCTATCTGATCCAATCTTCGGGTTTTGTCTGTTGAAATGATGTCTTTTTTACGAATAAGCCTGATTAGGGGCCGAATGCCTCATACGAAAAAGCGAGCGTAGCGAGTCTGGGGGCCTTGGCCCCTAGTATTATAAAAACATTCTCACCATTATCTATCTCTCATATATTTAGGCAGAAAATATTTAATTACAATCAATTTTCTAAGACATAGAATCCAAATGACCCCTGTCACGACCATGCCCATGCACTGCTATACATGATAAGGATTTCATTAATAATGATTATGAACATATTATTACTGTTCACCTCAAAATAGTAAAGGATATCTATTAATAGAAACTTGTGGGAAATGGTACCGAATATACGATTCCTTCTAAGTTTACTTTAAATCGTATACTATAATAAGTCTCATATAATCGAGATTATTTTATACTAGCTGTGTGCCCGTTCTTCGCACGGTAGAAAAAGAATATTTTCCTAAAATAAATACCTGTGACATAAAAAAAAATACAATTTAGGTAGTCTCTTTTGTTGAAACTATCACGGTATACATTAACGCAACGTAGGATTATACTTTAGTTAGTTGCAAGATTACCGTTGAAAAATGATGAAGAGACCACTTTTAATTTCACGAAACATTTATTAATGTGGTATACTGTGCTTCAATTCATATTAACCTAAAAAATCTAACTAATACTACCTATAGCTGTCTATTACTTATTAAATGTTATTGATCTTCGTTTCCCCCCTCTCTAATGCTCAATTTAAATAATCAGTGTAGGAATTTGAAACCAGTGGTGCCTTTTCTACTCTTTGATGATTCTTAGCAATTTATACATTAGCATAAACAATAAACATTATTTATAATGGTTGCCATTAAAACACCTCTCCTTATCTTTTTAAGCATAATTCTTGTCAGATTGGCGCAAATTTAGCACCGCAAATTATTTCATCTCGCCGTGATGGAAAATATCCAAGGTGTACCAATCTAAATATTTAAATCCTCTATGGTTCAGTTTTGTGATAAACATCAAACTGTGTAATCTCGTGGAGATATTTAGAATCGCTCAAATTGCGAATAGGGTGTTAAATTGTGTAGCAGAGTTTAGAATTTCACGCAATTTTTTAATTTATGATGTTACGTTCTGACCATGCTTGTTTAGTCTGGTTATTTATCACAGTTGTTTTCAAACGGATTAATATTGTAACTCACTTGCAACAGAGCTTATTAAAGTTAATTTTGAGATGCTGGTGTGATGCCTAACTAATCAGTATTTCAAATATTTTTCAGAGCTATGTTGCTAATGGCCTAAATTTTGTGGAAGAACTTGTTAAATTTCTGGATTTCCGCCAAAAAAATGTATAATTAATATATGTATACCGTCAAAAGTTGTCAAAACTTGGTGACATTTTGCGCGATTTTTGGAATTCATACTATGGCTGTCGTTAGGCCGATAATGAATACTATGTTTTATGTTAATTAGTATTTTCCCCCCTGTGGCCCCTTTTGAATTTCTCACTATTTTAAAAATTGTAAGTTTCCTTTCGTTGTTATGGTTGCTGAAAAATCATAGTGTTCAAAAATCGTCAAGGGTAGCTCATGCATTAAACAAAATACTTTTAAAATTTCATAATAGTAAATTTTTACTTAGATTTCTAACTCATTTTTAAACTCATGACGGCAAAATTCCTTCATTGTCAGTTGCGATATCTAACATGAATTAGTGAATGCAAGTGGGAAAAGACCAAAACTCACGTTAAATTACTTTTCTACAGCATCTGATAATAGGGCAGTTTCACATTACGTCACAATTCTATGCTGGTGGAATAATATGAGGCTTCTATTGGTTCATTCAAGTTCCAGGTGGACAGACGTCACTTCAAAAACGAGTTTTTATTGGCAGACTGCATTGCCGGTCACGTGGTTGAAATTCCTCTATACAGAAGTTTATTATTTCACTCGTGGTGTAATATTTTGTCTAAGCTTGGAAACCTAATTAAAAGAACCCCTATTATACGTCTCGAAAAGTTGTCCAAACCGAAACTACCCAAACCTATGGGGTTGCTATCTTTGACGCACTTCTCGCTACTTTGGCATATTAATCTGGCTAATTTGGCATTTCGTTGAAGTAAACGTAATTAGTGACAAACTTTAATATTTTATTATGATTGCGAAAATAATTGTAGGTATACAACGATATTCAAGATGCTTAATTAAATTTATTAACATATGTGTTGTCTATTGCTTTTTAAACACCTTTTTTAATGCTAAAGAACACGGTTTTGTTTACAAACACAACAAGTAGCTTCGGCGAGCTTTGGCGATAATGCAAAACGCACTCTTAACATAACATTTGCGTTTTAACAAAACTAAACAAGCTACGAACAACTTTGGTATTTTGAATTAAATAGCAAAGATAAACTTACAAGAAAAAGGCATTTTCTAAGGTAACAGTAAAAATTTTCAATATTAAAATCGAACTTACAAGGCAAATTTGAGCAGACCACGGAGGTGTACTATAGGAGTGGACACTCTCCATAGCTGTAATGTTAAACTTTTGGTACCCCAAATAAGTTTCAATTATGTAAACATTGGAAATCTAGTGACGTGCAGCGATCCTTGCGGCAAAAGAATACAGCATTTCCCGTGCTGATTGATAACTAATTTCACTTGATTTTAATTTTCCGAACTAGCATGTGAACGAGATTAAATTTACGGGAGCACCAAATTAAAAATATTTCTTTCGCTTTTGCTTACATGGTTGCCTTAGTAACAAATGAATAAAAAAATATTTAAAAAAAAATTTCTATTTTAAGATTATTAAAATATTGAGTTTATATTTGTGAACGAGTGTGTATATCGTGGCTCACAGAAAAGAAGTTTTCGTCTGCCGCGGTATATATTTACATTAGAAAATGGTGCGAATTCTTAATGTAACATGAATTTAACATTTTAACATGAGTTTTTTAGCGGCAATTTAAAGCTGTGTTAAAATGTGTCACAGCATGAAATAAATGTAAATACTGCTTGTTTGAGTGTGATCGTCATTATAAATAAACACTTTTTAAATATTCATTCACACATACAACATTCTTCTAAATTTACTATTATTTCTTAAAATACAGCTTTTGGGCAAAATAATAACACGACATTACATACATAATATTACTTCGCTTCGAAATTATTGCCTATATTATTTACGAAATAGTATTCTAAGACACACACACACACAATTAGGTAATTAAAACACACCTGAAGCCAGAAATTATTATATATCACGTTCATAAGTCTATGCATTTCATATTTTTTTGAAGTTCCGCTAATTCAACGATCTCCATTTACTTCTCCTCGATGGAAAAATAAACAACCTGGATGCGCAGAAGCAGGAGATGCGCAGTTACCCAGTGTGCGTAGCGCCATCTGTTTGCAACAACAGCGTTATCCAACTTTCTAAGAGAAGTGTCCCCTCCTATACATTTACCTTCGTGGAGCAGACGATCCGGGATCTCGTCGCATGTTGATCACCCATTTTCTTCTTTTTTCTTCAGCTTTAGAGAATTTAGCCATTCTAAATCCATTTCTTGAATGATTAGAACAATTTATGGCGGCACAACCACCCATAATAACAAATTTATTGGTTTAAAATGCAGAATAAGACTACCAAGCGGTGTCGCCAAGGAGTGCTGTGTTAAGCCTAATGTGGGCAATTTTCAGAAGGCGTAGGTCAGCTCGGTGTATAGGAGTCTTACTAATTAAGATTTCTAATGCATTTTTAAACTCGTGACATCAAAATGACGTCATTTCATTTATGATAAACCACTTTTCTTACAGTTATGTCTATCTCTAGCATATAGATGGTATATCACATGATCACTATTGCTTCCAAAACTTATTTGCGCTCCGTAGAAATACAATGATGTTTGGTGTTGCCATTGAAAAGGTATGTCAATTACAGGAGCTAAAGCGTCATAATATCAGAACATATGTCTCATTTTATCGTGCTGTACAAGTCTCTTTTAACGTGTTACACGAAAACGATCGTAATGTTTTCGCCGTGTTCCAAGAATTCGTGTTGTAGACCCATGTTATAAAGGGTTAAATTGTAATCTGCAAAAAATGAAATATGAAATTAGTTATTTATTTAGCGTGAATTGACAGTGAGATCAACGTCAGTTTTATGTAACAAGTGCGATACTGTATTAAGAGTTCAATAACGGTAATAAGCTTTTTTCTCAGAAGTTACATCACGAACGTTTTCATTTACGAAAGCGACATGATTTTCACCGGAGCAGGGTGCATTTTTGACTTTTAAACGTAAATGATGCATCCATTGTTTCATGAAGGTTTTTTAATTTAGGTAAAGTCGTGTGTAACATAACTGCGCTAATACATTGTCCACGGTTTGCGAATTGCAAGATAAAATTGTTGTCAACATCATGCAATGTTATTTATGTGGTATATACAGGGATGTTAACTCCAACACTCGATTTGGGAGCACCCCGGGAGCAGAAAAAAATTCATTTGGGAGCACCTCGGGAGCAGAAAAATTCCATTTGGGAGCAGAAAAATTCTATTTGGGAGCAGAAAAATTCCATTTGGGAGCACCTCGGGAGCACAAAATAATAGTTTCCGAGAGGAAAACTAAGATTCGAGATCAGAATTAACATGATTTTGGAGCATAAAATTGAAGATTTAGGAACACAATAAATGCATACAAGAAAAGCAAAGTTTGTCAGCAAACACCATTTGCTAAAAGCAAAACACTATTTGAAAGCACTTTAGGAAAGCTCTGGAAAAAAAAAGGGTGTATACAGGCTATGCTATCAGCAACTTGGTAAAAACAATACATGGATTTACATGGACGGAAGGAATTTTTTTTTGTGTGTGTGTGAAACTGCTCTTTTTAATGGTTTTCATATAAACGCTAAATGGAAAGATTGTGGGAGGGAAGTATTTCTTATATGTAATGGTACTTTTAATGCATGTTCGAAGGTTGTAAAAATACTAATATTTAAATGGTAGAATTAACATTTCTGCCGTTTATATCATTCTAGAATTATGTATTCAAAATTTAGTCTATTTTAAAATAAAGATTTTAATTACGGATCTATAAATGAAATTCGTAACACATTCTGAAAAATTTGCGGACGCACTTTGGCTGAACACGGGCCCAGGGGCGTCGCCCCGTCTGCCCCCCCCCACCCCCCTCTCGTAGAGCCTGCACACCCACAAAAAGAAAAACAGTGGTGTAGTTTTAAGAAAAAAGGTTTAGGAACACTCGCAACTGAAGACTCAAAAATCATGCGTCCATGATGAAAAGTGAAGAACGCTTACTTTTGCTGACATAAGCTCGAATGAAAAAGTAGTGAGACGGCATCTCCCCGCTCATGATCTTCACGGGCCAAAAATGTCTAGCCCGGCCGGCATTTAATCAAAATAAAAAATTCAGACCCGGTCCAGCTCGTATATTAATCATGATTTAAGGAAGGGGGGGGGGGGAATCACAAGCCAATCGTTTGGTCTTGTCCAAATTTTAGGAGAGCAAAAATTTCCGGAAAGGCTCGATTTTGCAAGCGCAGAGGACCGTCTTTAAGAGTATACGCTTGTTCCGGTCCATTCTAGAAAATGCTGAGGTCAGCCCGTGCCTTGAATGAATCGTGCTGCAAAAGCCTGGGCCCGCACAGATCTCTACCCCCCGCGACTACACCACTGGCAGCGCATTTCCGGATTATTTTGAAATGAAATATTCTATTAATTCAGACAGCCTAGATTCTGATTTCTAAACCGGTCATGCTTCCAATTTTCATTCTTACTACGGGCCGGGTCATAAACCGTGATTTTTTAGGGGCTGGGACGTCACCGTAATATACTGTTTTCTTTACGGACCGGTCTGGTTTAGATCAGGGGCGGCCCTGCGGTACATGACACCCACTCCACCCTGCAAACGTAGAAAAAGACGTCCCTTTTACTTTTTTCAAAATTGCTTTTATGATTTTAAGTTGGAAATCGTGCCCCTTCATAAACAAAAAACGGTGCCCTTTGCGATGATTACTTGTTTGCCTATCTGGCCGGCCCTGATTGAGGTGACTAACAAAGCCCGACTGGTCCGATCCGGGGCGGGTAGAATGGCTTCGGAATGCAGCTTTCGTACGCAGTTTGAATCTTGCTTTACTGCTAACTAGCTTTCCATACGAGCTTTAAAAGATAAATGAGCGTGGCAAAAATTTAACAAAGAGTCAAAATGACGTATTCGGCGCAGACCGGCGCAAAAATCGGCTAAAAGCACAGTTCGGCGCAATATTTGTGTTTCGGCGCACCCTGAAAGAGTCAAAATGACGTATTCGGCGCAGACCGGCGCAAAAATCGGCTAAAAGCGCAGTTCGGCGCAAAAATCGGCTAAAAGCGCAGTTCGGCGCAAGAATTTGTGTTTCGGCGCAGCTCGGCGCAATCGGCGCAGAATTAACATCCCTGTATATACTATATATTAATGCTATAAATTAAACCTCTCAAAAAGAATTATATGTTGTAGAAATCAGGCATTTTTCGAAAACTTCTTTCCTTTTTGATCGCCAAAATTTGCACTCATGACATCAACTTTTAGTCACGATTCAAGTATTTTTCCACGTTTTGAAATTCCGCATTACTGGGTTTAATTCGAAATATAAGTGCAAAGAAAATATTCGTTTCCCACCGTGCGGAGAACGGGTACGCAGCTAGTCAGATCTATTAAAATCCGTATGTTCGTATCGTGCGTGGCTGAATGACATTTTCGTACAAACTTTGTATAGTTTGACTTCGGATCGCGTAGAATATTGGCAATCTGTCCGTGAAAGTGAATCCAAATAAGCGGGTCGGGTAAAGCCAGCGGAGTGAATGTACGTGTTTCCTCTTGTGTTGACGTCCACGCTCAGTAATCTATAATAATCTGTAATGCACTGAAATATTGCATGCGGGACTTTTATTATCATTGTTATTAATGAGGATATCAGCGCGGAGTCTGAGCGGCACGTAACGGCAGTATGAATGTAGCTTTACTTCTTCATAACTACGTCAAAGTAACTGAGCATCAGTCGTACATCTGACTGCCATCCCCATCATCTAATGGACGTGCCCGTTTCCTACTATAGGCCGGAAGTTTAAGTTTCTACGTAATCCGTAGTCAAATAGTATCTGTCTATGCCTCTGAGCTAGAATTCTAACCAAGTTAAGAACTTAGCTGAGTGATCGAAGTATCTGCATAACAATTTCGTGCAAACCGTGACAAGGCGCATCTATTGTGGGATTTTCAATTTACGACATACTTATTCTCTATACATCGGCACGTTATCGCACATTTCGGTCCTGGTTTTCTGTGGGGCCCCAAAAGTGAAAGGTACCGAAGTATGTTTAAATGGAATATATCAAAATGTAAATAATTTAATTCATTTTATTAATTTAATTTATAATTCAATTAATTTAACCACATGATATACATTTTTCGGTACTGACGTAGCATACCGGTGGACCACCTAGACGAGCGATTTTTCTTTAAGATAAATGCCGGATAATTGAAACTATTGATGATATGGAATACGATTGGCAATAGTTTGCTAGCAGATTTCACGTAAAAATAGTTTGGCGCCAATGACCACCGGTATATTACGTTCAAGAACTGATTAACACTCTCTATAGGCCTGCTTTCATTTCGAGGCTCCCTCTCACCTACTCCTATTCCATTACCTAAGGTGCCCATTCGTTAAGGTGACCAAACGTCCCCGTTTTCCGGGGCAGTCCCCAATTTCAGGACGTTCTCCAAATTGTACCCACAGTGTAAAACGGGAATTGGGCACAATTTTTAATTATTGCATTGGTTTTTAATTAAATTAATGTTAATTATTTCACTAATTATAAAAATTGGGGACATGTCCCCGATTCTATGTTCAAAAATCTCGTCACCTTACAATACGTCCCCAATTTTTGAGGACAGTCCCCGATTTCTGCGGTTCTTTCGGGGCCATCGTGATTCTACCGGGCCTGCTTGTGCATTCCGATGACTCATCCAGAGTCCTAAAGATGCTCACGTATTGGTTCCAGCACTTAGATACATCATCTAACGGTCGAATCTAACCAATCAGGCCACGTTCGTAGGCCTTTTTCGGAGTGCACAAGCAGGCCCGGTAGAATCACGATGGCCCCGATTCTTTGGGATTTGTCCCCAAAATGCAAAACAGCATTTGGAGACAATTTATAATTATTACATTGTTTTTTAATTAGATTATTGATAACACTAGTCAACAAATTTGAACTTTTTTTCTGCCTCTGGTTTGTAAATGGGTGGATTTACTTAATTTCGGGGTACTGAATTCACTGGTAAAATCAATTTATGTCTATCACATCACATTTCCAAGAGGCACAAGAAAATCAGCAGCAATACCGACAAAATTTGATATAATTGAAACTAACAAGAAATTCATATTAAGAACTTAATAATTCAATATTATTTCATATGTATACATTAGTTTTTATATGTATACACATGCCAACATAGATATCATCTTTTTCCTGTCCAAAATGCCCTTCCCACTTGGTTTGAATGAGGTCTAAGCCGCTAACTCAATATTTGTCAGTCTGATATCAAAAGGATGGATCGTTGAACAATTTTTCTATTTGTGGTCCAATAAATATACTTTCTTTTAACTTTGCTTCACTCAGCTTGAGAAACTTTTCTTTCAAATAATTGAAGACCTCACCTCATTTATCCAGGCCTTTAACAAAGTTCTTCATAAAACCAAACTTGACATGAATCGGAGGCAAACTGATTTTATTAGGCTCAACCAGTGGAGTATTTTTCACATTTTCCTTTACAGCTACATGTGATTTCCTTTTAAGCCACTTTACTGTATAGTGGCCAAAGTTTCATAAGTTTCTTTCACGTCTACTGCATGAGCCAAAGGCACAGATGGAAAAGTATTGCCATTATGCAGTAGTACTGCTTTCAATCTGGTTTGTCCAAGAGTCAATAAAGAGTAACTATTTCTGATAGTTATGTTGTACACCTAGCTGCATCAGCAGACCAATGACATCTCTACATACACACATTGAATTCTGCATGTCAAAATATGGAGCGAATGAAGTATCTTTTGATCTCAAACAGGAAATTTTTGTACCTGGAGCTAGATCGTTTCATTGTTGCAATCTCGACCCCAAAAGTTCAGCTTGCTGTTTTGAAAGTTTTAGATCGCGAACCAAATTGTTCAACTCCTTTTGATTAAAGGGCTGAAGCGAAAAATCTTGAGAATGAGGGGAATATTTTCTACAGGTTCTTGATCAGCATCTTCAGATTAACTTGTCATTGTTTCTGATTCTATGTTTTGCAGATTACAGGCAGACAGGCAACCTTTGATTATGTCACTGGCAAATGCACTGAAGATACATTTTACACTTAATTTTATTTCTAGTTTTGATAGAGAATGCCCTGAAATATTTGTAAGAGAAAAGTTCTAGGCTGGAAAATTATCCTTAGGCTAACTCCACACCATAGGAATTGAGAATTCATAGCTCGACATTTTCCTTTCAGTCACTTGGTTAAAGTAGTAGTACATGTTATGCACGAATACGAGGCGCAAAAGTTTTATCTTGATCACCAAGAGAACTATCAAAATATAATTTATAGGCCTTCTTAATCAAATCAGTAATTGTTTTTTTGGAGCTTTTTGGGTGAATTTCTCACAGACATAACAAAAGTTTTCGGGGTGGTTAAGACAACAACTATGTTTACTAGTTGTTATTTTTAGTAAACGTAAGTTTTAAATATATGTATAAAGCAATTTTAAAATAAAAATACCTCTCAATAGAAACACTCACTTATTAAAAAAACAAAACTTATAATACATTCTTAGGCTGAGATAAATACAATAGTAATTGCACCATGCACGTTTCAACATTCACTAGGTCATAATGTTTATTTTGCACTACTGGATTATCTCTCCATCTAATGAATAACACTTGCCTGTGTAACATCTGACATCAAGTGACAATTTGTTGATCTTATAGCACTCTTGTACCAAACTTTAGAAAAAAAAATAAATAAAAATCCTTAAAAACTCAAATCTTACGCGCTAGAGCATTTTGAAAGGTTGATTCGGATTTTACACACCAAAATACATACTAATTGATGTATCACATTCCAGAGGCAAAATGGCTGTTGAGTAGTGTAATTATTTCATTAATTATAAAATATCCCCAATCTTGTTTCAGAATCGGGGACATGTCCTCAACTCTAAGTTAAAAAATATGGTCACTTTACCATTACCACATGTATGACTAACAAATACAGGGTGATTCATAATGAATGGGACAAAAAGAAAACATGATTGTGAACGTTGTAATTAATAAATTTAGAAAATTCAAATTTACCTCAAAACTACATTTATTGAAGTTTCTACAAGTGTTCAATATGTGCCCCTCCGGTGACACGGCGTTGATTTTGAGGTACTCTTCGCAAAAACGAATCACGAAATCTTTCAACCACTTCGGGTTTTGTTTCTTTTCGTCCAGGGCTTTTGTTCTTGCCAGTCAAGAAGAATATATTTGATTTGTATAAAAATAGTTGCGGGTGACATAGCTCCAAGAGAATCCTTTACTTTTTAGCACGCCCCGCAAAAAAAGTGTCACGATTATTTTTAACAGCACTGACATCTGCTGAAAAATGGAAGAATGCGAGAACAGCTGGATAGATTGTCCAATGCTAAAAAAAGGGCAGCCATTGCCGTCGCTCGACTTAACTACCAGCAAGATGGCGGACGGTCAAAACGTTCATCGCGTGCCACAGATCTAGAGACCCCTTTTTGACGCAGCTGGCTGTGCCCCACAGTAATTTTGTGCACTGTGCCGCACAGCCAGCCGCGCCAAAAAAGGGTCCCTAGATCTGTGGCACACGGTGAACGTTTCGACCGTCCGCCATCTTGCTGGTAGTTAAGTCGAGCGATGGCAACGGCTGCCCTTTTTTCAGCATTGGGAAAGGGTTGCGCCTCAAAGGGTTAACCACAAAGCAAAAATAATTTTCATCATTAAAGTAAGAATTAAAGTAAGAAGTTTAATATTTTTTTATATTAAATAAAAATCATAAATCACTTCCAATCCATAATATAGAGGTGCCTAAAAAACACTAACCTAGTGTTTTCTTCATTATATATCGACCTTAGACATATGGAATTAATTATAAAGTTACTTTATGGTGCCGAATAAAAATTTCAGGATATTAAATGTAAATAAATACAATAGACCTCTATACATTAAAGAAGTGATGTAGGAGTTTCAGTTTTTCTCATAAAAAGGCTTACAGATTCAGTACAATATAGATTATGTTTGCCATATTGGAAAGAAGAGAAATAATTAAATTAAGAATAAAAATCCAGCATAACATAAATATAAAAATTACTATATGAAAATTCAGGGAGGCGCAGGTGCCTCCATGCTCTATGCTGCCGATGCCCATGGTTAAAAAACGAACCGTTAGAGTTTAATTTTTTTGCTTAAATCGAACAGTCTTTAACGCTCTAAGTAAATTACTTTTTACAGGACGCGCCTCGACAACTTCTACATATATACAGGGTGTCCCGAAAAGGTGGTAACGGGCTTTAATTCCTTACTTATTAGAGATAACTGGGTAGTGTAAATTGGAAAAATGTTCAAAATAAGGTCGGAAATAAGACTCTGTTAAGAAAAATATCCTCTCGTTACCCACTTATCTCTCATAGATAAAGAATTAAAGCCCATTACCACCTTTTCGGGACACCCTGTAGAAATTTACTATGTTTGAAAAGTTTAGGTGGCACGAATTATTTCTAATAAATATGTATTTACCGTGAATGTTTACGTTATGAAAACCTATTTTTAAAAACTTGTATAGTATTTCTCTGTAGCTATTGAAAATGAGCAACGTGAAATTTTAAAATTCGACTAGACTAATCGACATTTTAATTATTTTTAAAAAATGTATTGTAAGTAAACCAGTTCAATAAGCATCTTCTAAATTGCATTCCAAACATTATTAATTTTTTTCATAAGGATAATTACATCATTAACATAACGAAAAAAAAAGCATTACTTCAGCAAGCTATTCATTCTAAGAATTATTATTTAAAACCAAAGAGTTAAGAAGATAAATTACCATGAATCAGATTAAACTCTTGCACTTATAAAAAGAAAACCAGTAATAATAAGCCATAGCTGATTACAAATCAGACTGAATGTGATTACATATTACAGAGAATGTGCATGTTAAATCTGTCTAGTCTTAGACTCTTTATTTGCCTGTTAGGTGAGAGATGGTATTTAAAATTTTCGAAACTGCTATAATATTTGTTACTGAATGACTAGTTCTGAACTTTGTCCTAAGAATACAATATATATATATATATATATATATATCCCTCCGTTTATTAAAAAAAAAAACGCCATATCAATAGCATTATCTCTAAAGCTTACAAAAAACTTGGTTTTCTTAAGTGCAAAACTAAACAATTTTCTAACCTTCATGCATTAAAAATCTTATACTTTAGTTTGATACGCTCTAATCTTGAATATTGTAGTCTTGTTTGGGATCCGTATTATAAAAATAAAATGAAAATTCTTGAGCGGGTGCAGACTCGGTTTACTCGTTATTCATATTACAAAAGTAATCCTATTTACATTCCGAATATTTCTTCATCTTACTTGAGAAGTGTTTTTGGTCTTCCTAGTTTAAGTTCTCGTCGTGATCTCTTTTGTTTATTATTTTTTTATAAAGTTGTCAATAATATGGTAGACTCCAGTGATATTCTTCAAAGTATTTGTGTAAATGTACCGAACAGGTCTCTTCGTAATAGCCATTTATTTGTGGATCCAATTATAAAATATAATTACATATACTTTTCGTTATCTAAATTTTATAAAATTTATAATAAGTTTTCTTTGGATTTGGATATTTTTAACATGTCTTTTAAAGTCTTTAGAGTTAAGTGTTTTGAACTTTTGCAGTCATGACTGGTATTTATTTTATCTCTGTATTTTATCTTTTTTAAATTTGTCTTATGTAATTTGTCCTTTTATGCATCACTGTAATTGGATTTTAATCTGTAGTGTGCATTTCTTTTATGAAATAAATGAAATGAAATGAACATTTTTAATAACAAGAATACGGCGATATACTTCAATTTTTCATACAAAAATAATGCAGTTATTAAGGCGATTTTAAACGATCTATCTTCAGAATTTTCACCAAATTAAGTAAACTGATTTTAAATTAGAGGAATTCCTTAGTTAGATGTTATTTTTTTTTCTAATTTAAACAAAAAATCATTTAAAACTAATAAACCACCGCCACGTTCCGATCCGATCTAATAAAAGCAATCTTCTCCATCTTATGAGCCCAACTGGTAAGTAAATGAGAAAGAAAAGAACACAAAAATGCCTAGTCATGGAGCTGTGCCTGGTAAGATTTTAGGGAAAACGACACCCTTCGCGCCTTCACGGCAAACGAAGAAAAGGGACAATTTCGCCATGTGGTGACGTCCGAAAAGTGACCTCAATGCCCTCTCATTGGGGAAAAACCCCATCGTTTAAAACTATCGTCTTTTTTGCAGTGGTCAATGATGGCGGCACTATCGTACTTGCAAGTTAGGGTACGCAGGAAGTTGGGAGACGGCTAGCCCCTCTCCTCTAATTGCTTTTCACTCCCCCATTTTAGTCGACCAGTTGTATAATGAATCAGATTGCCGGCTTGGGGATATCGCCAGTCGACCCTCAGGTCAAGCCTCATATGCGTCCCCTGTGTGGACGCAGTAGCGGATCCAGGGGAGGGGCTAGGGGGCTTCAGCCCCCCCCAAAAGAGATTGTTCAGGAGTAACATTCTGCTTTATTATACACTTTAAATAGCTAAAATGATCATATTTTATTACTTAGCCCCTCCCAAAAACCTAATACATTGGTTTAGACTAAAATTTTGATTTATAGTACATTTTAATTGGGTGAAATAAGCTTTTTAAAAAATTTAGCCCCTCCCAAAAAAAATTTCTGGATCCGCCACTGTGTGGACGCTTATGGTTCAGTGTAAAATGATTTTCATTAAATTGGGTGTAATTCTCTTAGATCTTGTGTGAGGGAAAAAAAAAAAAAAAAAAAAAACGGGTGGCTGCCGCCGCCCTCTAATTTTGCTTTCAGATCCCCCCTTGCTACGCCACTGCATTGAAATATAACGAGAAATTGTTTGGCGTTGATCGCATAAATATTAGAATTCTTTAATGCTCAGTGTTTTCCATTTAAGTTTATGTGTATATGTAGTTTGCATAGCTTAACTCCAAACGCTAATTAGAAATTAGTTTTATAAGCAAATCGATTTTGAAAATTTTGCATCTACGTATGTCTCATTACATGGGCCTGAGCTCAAATTCATATTACGCCCACTGTTGCCTTAAACACTACAGTCAGTGAGAATTTAATTAAGAAGATTAGAAAAATTGGCTATGAATGAAAAAAGATCTGGTTGTACTGTTGGCGTCTTAGTTAAAACGGGGTGGGAAAATCCGTTTCTGCTAAATTCTTTGCCATATTGAGTACGCTGGGCTTTAAAGATTAAATTTTGTTTTTAGCTGTCCAGAAGTAGTTTCCTGGTTTCCACTTTAACTATGTTCTAAGTTATACATTCAATAATATAATATCTAACATATTTTTCTTTATTAAATTTGAATGAGAAAAAACTATTTTATAAATATTTTACTGCAAAAGAAGTTGAATTTAAGTATATAAACCCTTTCAAAAATTTAAGGAATAGATATGTACCTATTTTATGAAAATTAGGAAGTGTTTCTTTTTCTTTTGAGTGTATATAATATATACAGGGAATTTCTATCGGGATTACCATGGTTCATTTTAATGTTCCACATATGAAATAAAGTGAATAAGTAATTTCTGAATATGATAGTGCAGACTGGGATAATATGAAAATGTCCAAGAAAATTGCCAAACTGGAAATCAAATAATTTCCAATTATTAATTTTGCTTTGTATGTACTTAGCAAACGAATGTGTAAAGTATATGGACTTCAATTTCCAAGGAAAATGTGTACATTAACTGTGAATATCAGGAAATATATCTACATATTAATGTATCCGTTGTAGTTACCTGTTTTGTAAGGAATATGAAGCTCATGCCATTTAGAACGTCAAGTAATTCTACTCTAACATGACTGAAATTAACTTTAAGCAATTTCTTGTTTTATAGCAATTTTACGGATTTCTTATTAATAATACTAAAAAATATGGTTAATTTTAAAAACAGCTGACAGGGATAAAATAAACTTGATGTTCTTGAATAAATTAAGGCTTTTGAACAGCTTTAAAAACAATATTGCTTTACAAAAAAGCGATTTGTTTTTTCATAAACCAGAATGAATTATTAACAGTAAACTTGTATATCTCATGAAATTTTCAGAAAAAAATTTTTAATCACAATAATTGCTTAATGATCAGACTCTGCCAGTGTATGGAAATCCCCCCCCCTTTTTTTCAAAACTTTGGAAGTTTGACAAATTATTACAGTCAATAGTAGAAACTGTGAAGATATATTCTCAAAATTCTTTATCAGTGAATTCATTATAAAGTTGATTTCTTAAAAAAACTTAAAGTATAGATTTGTAATATATATATAAAATCTCAAATTACTAATATTATTGGTTTCTTAAAAATATATCATGAAAGGTTGCTAAATTACTAAATACTGTTTTATAGATTTTACATACCCTGATGATTGAAAAATCACTTCATGCATTTTGAAACTTGCACTTTTCTTCCTGTTTCAACAAATCGCACAAAACATGTAGCACTTAAAACTACCAACTTGAAACTAAGTACATCAGAGGGGTTTATTTTAATAATTGTATGGAGGATGCGGGGTAATATGAATTACCCGATTATTAATATGAATCCGACATAACTTGCAATGATGGCAAATAGAAAATAAAGGTACGAGGGCATTGACATCTATATAAATAAAATTAGACTTTTGTCTGTACATTTCTTGGAATTCAAAAATTTTGCGATTTCTATCCGTTTCAAGCACCCAGGAATCCTTTGCGACCCTCAAAAAAAAGTTTGTCTGTCTGTCATTCTGTCCGTGACGCTTTTTTTGTTTAAGCATCACGTAGAAACGACTGAAGCGAATGATATGAAATTTGGTGTCATGGTAGGTGGTCACTCAACTTAAAACATAGGCGTCGAATTTTTAAAAAATCTTGATTAGATTTTCAGATTTTGCGAAAATCGTTTCAAACTGCGTAAATTTGTGTTCAAGCATCACGCAAAAACGACTGAAGCGAATGATATGAAATTTGGGTGTCATGATAAGTGGTCACTCAACTTAAAACATAGGCGTCCAATTTTAAAAAAATCTTGATTGGATTTTGAGATTTTGTGAAAATCCTTTCAAACTGCGTAAATTTGTGTTCAAGTATCACGTAAAAACGACTGAAGCGAATGATATGAAATTGAGTGACATGATAGGTGGTCACTCAACTTAAAACATAGGCGTCGAATTTTTAAAAAATCTTGATTAGATTTTCAGATTTTGCGAAAATCCTTTCAAACTGCGTAAATTTGTGTTCAAGCATCACGTAAAAACGACTGAAGCGAATGATATGAAATTAGGTGTCATGATAGGTGGTCACTCAACTTAAAACATAGGCGTCGAATTTTTAAAAAATCTTGATTAGATTTTCAGATTTTGCGAAAATCGTTTCAAACTGCGTAAATTTGTGTTCAAGTATCACGTAAAAACGACTAAAGCGAATGATATGAAATTGGGTGTCATGATAGGTAGTCACTCAACTTGAAACAAAGGCGTCGAATTAAAAAAAAAAATCTTGATTGAATTTTGAGATTTTGCGAAAATCCTTTCAAACCGCGTAAATTTCTGTTCAAGCATCACGTAAAAACGACTGAAGCGAATGATATGAAATTGAGTGCCATGATAGGTGGTCACTCAACTTAAAACATAGGCTTCGAATTTTTAAAAAATCTTGATTGGATTTTGAGATTTTGCGAAAATCCTTTCAAACTGCGTAAATTTGTATTCAAGCATCACGTAAAAACGACTGAAGCGAATGATATGAAATTGGGTGTCATGATAGGTGGTCACTCGACTTAAAACATAGGCGTCGAATTTTTAAAAACTCTTTGTTGGATTTTGAGATTTTGCGAAAATCCTTTCAAACTGCGTAAATTTGTGTTCAAGCATCACGTAAAAATGACTGAAGCGAATGATATGAAATTAGGTGTCATGATAGGTGTTCACTCAACTTAAAACATAGGCGTCGAATTTCTTAAAAATCTTGATTAGATTTTGAGATTTTGCGAAAATTGTTTCAAACTGCGTAAATTTGTGTTCGCACATCACGTAAAAACTACAAAGGTGAAAAAATGGTATTTGGTGAAATGATAGGTGGTCACCTTAAACTATAAGCATCTGAAAAAACCGATCCGATTTTGGGATTTTGCGAAAATCGTTTCAAACTGAGTGAATTTTTGTTCACGCATTACGTAATAACGACTAAAGCGAATGATAGGAAATTTGGTCACATGATAGGTTGTTGCTCAACATAAAGTATAGGTGTCCAATTTTTTAAACATTTTTATTAGATTTTGAGATTTTGTGAAAATTCTCCCAAAATGCGGTTATATTTTTTCAAGCATCGCGTAATAACGACTAATACGAAATTTGGTGATATGATAGGTAGTTGCTAATCTTAATTTATAATTGTTGAATTTTTAAAATATTTTGATTACATTTTGAGATTTTGTGAAAATCGTTTAAAAATGCTAAAATTTTTGTTCCAGCAGCACGAAATAAAGACTGCGGGGAATTTAACGAAATTGGGTGACATGATAGGTTGTCACTCAACTTAAATTCTAGGCTTCCAATTTTTCAAAAATGTTGATTAGATTTTGAGATTTTGCGAAAATTATTTCAATATGTGTAAATATTCGTTCGCGCATCACATGATTACGACTAAAGCGAATGAAATGATATTACATAGTTACTCTCTAACCTGTAATATTTTAACAATGCATAAAAATTATAATTTCGCTTTCTTTACTTTGGCAACATACTACATCCATTCTGTGTACTCCTACAATGCTGACGAAAGTTCTTGCTTTTAGAAATTTGTATTCAGTACTAACCCGCCAACGACGGGTACTTCAGCTAGTTAAAGGTATAGAAGTTTAAGCAGCTGACTCTGACAACAAACTGAACAAATGAAATGACACTAGATGCCAATAACCCCTGCAATGCTGCTGCTCTCTTGGTTTGCATAGTTTCAGAAGAGGAAGTTTCAAAATACAAGGGATGATTTTTCTTCAATCATCTATGTAAATTCCATCTCTGAAGTATTTTGGATTACTAGGATGCATTGGATATGAAATAGCCATCTAAATCTGGGCAATTTTAGATTACTGGGATATTCTGGATATGATACAGATATCCATTTATGGGCTATTGCAGATTGCTCGGATATTCTGAATATTGAGTGGATATCCATTTCTGGGCTATTTTGGATCATTTGGATATTCTAGATAGGAAATAGATATCTATTTCTGGGCTGTTTGAGAAATCTTGGATATTTTGGACGTCTAATTAACATCTATGCTACTTGGAAATAGATCTCTTACAGACATCCTGGATATTATAGACGCTGTCTAGTCCTTAGAGAGATCACACCTCAAATCTCTAATGCAGGTCCATTTTATGTTATCTGGAGGATCTTGTACTTCTAATAGATATACCCATTATCCAACTCTGATGGCTTATAGATGAGCAATAGATAACTTTGTGCTGTGCGGGTAAAACGAAAGAAATAAACTAAGCACATGATAGGCGGTCAGTCAATTTAATTGTAGGTGTCGAAATAAAAAAAAAAGTTTAATTAGATTCTGAGATTTTGCGATAATCGTTTAAGAATGTTAATTATTTGTTGCCCATCACATATTAACGACTAAAACGTATGAAATGAAATTGGTGACATATAAGTGGTCACTCAACTTAAACGTCAGCTGGCGAATTTAATGTAAAAAAAAAAATGACCAGATTACGAGATGCCAACAAATTTTGCACAAATTTATTCAGAATGTGGAAATATAAATATTTGTCGATTACGCATAAACCACTGAATCGAATGAAATAAACTTTAGTATCGTCAAAGGTGGTCACTTAAACTGTAGGCGTCAACGTAGTTAAAAACTGTTTACAGATTTTTAGAAAACTCAGTACAGGTTTGTTCCATTTCCGACAAATTGCAATGGAATAGAATGAAATTTGGAATTATATTAGATGCAAATTAATTTAAACTCTAGATGCCAAAACTGTTTTGGGATTTTGTGAAAATCGTATAAATGTTTATTCTCACAGCCCTTAAAAATGGACTACGAGAATACCATGAAGTTTTGCAACATTTATCAGCAACAACTGGAAAAACAAATGTTGGAATTTTTAGGAAAATTTGAATGAATTTTCAAACTCTTTTTAAAATGTTTATTTGCTTTTTTAGATTTTCTAAAAATTGTGCACATTTTTTTAAGTATAATGTTAAAATATCTACAGTGAATCTAACAAAATTTAGTTACAGGTTGGGAATGACCTCTTGATTTGTAAAGCTCATTCAAGCAGAATGAAATTTTAATTTTTAAAATTAAAAGATATTCTCTACTGTCAATTTTACTCATCACTTTGTTACTCTCGAACCTGTAATCTTTTAACAGTACACAAAAGTTATAATTTTGCTTTCTATACTATTGCCAATATACTAATTCCATTCTTTGTACGCCTACAGTGCTGACGAAAATTTTGACTTTTTGAAAATTTGCATTACATACTGACCTGTCAACGACGAGTACTTCAGCTAGTAACAACTAAAACGAATTAAATCAAATTTGGTGACACGATAAGTGGTCCCTCAGCTTTAAGTATAAGAGTCCAATTGTTATAAAATTTTGATTAGATTTTGAGAATGAATAAAATTTTACTTATTTTACAATCCCATATTTTTTCTCATACATGTTTGATAATGATGCATTTGTATACCATTTAAATTTATTTACTATTTTTTTTAATCCACCGTGCGACTCAAACTTCATTTTTCAATGTAATCGTTCAGTTCGGGGAGGGAGGATAGCTCACTTCAAGTTCTTTAAACTTCGGGGCAATTGTCCGATGCGAGTAGTTTTTTCGAATGCATGAAGCATTCCCCTTTTCTCTTCTCAGAAATTGTCATCGTTGGTTACGTGAGTGAATGTCTTAGGTAATATTTCAGTCTACTGTGACATTTCATATTAATAAAAAAATAAATAAACCCCTGCCTCTTTGATCCTCCGTAACTGCATATTATAAACAAATTCATTTCCTGTCGTCTTTTCTTATTATTATTATTAGTACGTTCTCAATTCATTTTGTTTAAATAAATAAATGAAGTGTTTCATTCTTGGGCGTTTGAAAGTCATGCTCTGTGAAGTTGAAAAAACATTTCAAGATAATTTTTCTGACGGTGTGGAACGAAAACAGGCCAGATTTAGGAGTTTGCTACAGTGAGAAGGACATCTCTGTACATACCTAGCTGAAAGCTAAGGATCAACTATCACAAGGATTTTCTAGTAAGTTTTTTTTTTTCCTTTTTAAACAGCAACTAAGAAGTAGAGCTATTCTCGTTCTTACACTTTCGGTGCACGTTTTATCAATTAAAGTGTAAAAAATAAAGTAAAATACTTTTAAAAAATTCACATTTCTACTCAGGGTGTGTTTTGCTCGACTGCCACAAATGATGCGCCTATGAAACTCGTAAATAAAAAGTTCTTAAAAAACAAAATCGCTACTTGGGAGTTCCATTCGAGAAAATTTAAGTTTGTTTTCCGTTTATCGATTTCTAAAAATGTTTTAAAATTCTCCTGCGTTTGTCGTTTCTAAAAGTAATATGATTTGTGAAACACCACTCAACTCTTTTAATATTTATTTATTTTTAACTATCCGCAATTTAGCACGACTTTTCCAAATAGCATTAAAGAGAATTCAATTGTTAATCAACTTCAAAAAGTAGGAAACTAATGTATCTTGTGGAGCAGCATGTTTTCCGTTACCTCATTTTTATTTTTAGAATTCAATTATTTTGATTCGTATCCACACGCAGGACCACAACTAGTGAGGGGCAAACGGGGCATTTAACAGGGGCGCATTTTGAGGGGGATGCCAAAATTAAGGCTTGCCCTGGGTGACATAAACTCTAGTTGCGGCATTGTCCGTGCGCGACTGAACTATTTAAAACATTTGACTGAATATTGAATAAATTGTATTATCAGCGATTGCCCCCTAAGTTTCTTACAAAAATGCTCCGAACAATATCTACTGCTTTCTGATCTTGAAAGAAACGTGTGAAATTCTATTTTATCTTATCCATAGTCATATCTATGATACCTAATCGACTAATTCCATATCTCATTAATTTTAGAAAATCAAATTTCTATATCACTTGCATCAAATGATGAAATGTAGGCTAAACATAATAAGGGACTTAGCTTCCCACCCTCAAACAGAACGTGGGCATGTTTAGGCCTTTTTAACTCTCATCAACCACAAAGAGACGTAGGAATTCTCAGAAGGTAACTTATTCTCTTCTTATCGACTCCACTGTCGTCTATGTAAAAGAAATAGGCGGGCTAAGGTCAATCGTGCCCCTCTTATATTTGCTCTTGGCCATAAAGATAATGATGTTTAACTGTTTGATACATATATACCTACATGTATACAGCATCCTGTTCCAGATAGTCTTCCTGTATGTATGTATATATAAATAAGATATATATATATATATATATATATATAGAGAGAGAGAGAGAGAGAGATTTATTTGGGGGGGGGGGAACCTAGAAGAAAGAAATATTTATTGAAGCCTAACTTTTACTCTCATGATTGAATTCAATTATTTTAATTTCCCCTTCTTTGTAGGTAACCGAAACAATGAATTTACACACTTTAGTAGTAGCAATTATCACTGTTTGTGAAGTATGTCTTGCCGCCCCTGTGGACTATGAGCTCACCTTCTACGGGCCTACCTCCTATGATCCTAAATATGGTACATACCATTATCTTCCTGTTCCAGATGTGCCTGGAGTGCTTCCTATTCCGTTCGAGCCTACACCAGAGAGTAAATATTACCTTCCTTTTTCTTCATGATTATACACCTGACATAATATAGTTAGAATTTTTTTCCAAATGTCATGAACCAAGATAAATCAGACTTTAGGCAGATTGAATCTTAAGGATCACGATTAAATTAGATCTCAAATTAAAGTTCAATAAAAATTCCTTTTCGAACAAGAGTTTACAGCTAAAATTAGAAAAGCACATAAGGATAACAAAAATGCATTTACATTTTCCAATAACTGACTTTTTAAAATAGCTCAGATAGTGATAAAAAGTGAATTTCTACATTAAATAAATAAAACATACATTCCCAATTAAAAGAATTTTTTTTTCTATTTAAAACTACAGATATTAGTAGTGGTGTTAAAAATACTCAGAATAAAAGAAAAAAAAAAAAGGAAGAAACTGATGTTAGAACATTTTGGTCAGGGTTCATTGTTAGATGTATTTTGCATCTAGAAACTAATGTCTGATGGCCATAAAATTGCAAACAGTCTACATTTTGAAGCCTAAGAGTTATTTTCTTTTTTAAGAAAGTCTAATTTATGTTACTATTGAATTACTCATATTTTGATGTTTGTTTATGCATTTCTTTGTTGCAAGAATTGTTAAATATATATTTTAATTCTGTAAGTGTTCGTCTGCATATCAGTCGAAATTTCAAGCAAATAGCTCTGTTAAATAGGGTTTCTTATAAAGTTAAGAATTGTGGACAAATAACTAAAAATTGAATGAAAAGAATTTTCCTGATATTTAAATGAGTAAGAATTGTGAATTCCATTCTGTATTTTTCTGCACATGTTTGCAAAAAATTGAACCAGTTGTGTCAATAGTATAAACAGGGCCGGCGGAAGCGAGCCTGCAAGGCCTTCTTTGCAGGCGGGCGCCAAACACAGAGGGGCGCCAAATTGTCCCCAAGCAAAAATTTTCAAATTTTTATTTTTTTTAATTGACAGATTTTAGGAAGATATGTTTTATATTAATAATGATTGCAGTGTATATGTAATTTGTTTATTTGTCTGATAAAATGTGTTGCAAGGCCGTAGCCAAGAGGGGGTAGGGGTCAGGAACATATATTACATGGTCCGTACCCAGAAAATAATTTTGGTGGGGGTCCGACATTTTGTAGAGGGATAGGGAGAGGGGGAGGTCAGTTTGATTGAATATCATCATTTTATATATAAATACTCTCTCTCTCCCACACACACACACACACACATATAGGAGATATATATATAAAATGTGATAATTTCGGGGAGGGGCAGGGCCCGGATCCATAGGACCAACCCCCTGGGTATGGTTTTGTATATTACTATATGTAAAAGGGAAGTAAAAACTTTTAGAAACATATATTACTATATGTAAAAGCAGGGGCGGCCATAGGGTACGTGCCCCCCCCCCCCGCTGCAAATGTAAAAAGAGGTGCCCCCTTTTACGAACATCAACCTTTTCTCAGCTTTTGAGTTTAGAATGGCGCCCGATGCTACACTCCCCACCCCCCCGAAAATTCCGTTCGTGATATTGATTTTGAAGATCCTGCAAAGTGGGCAGTTCTTAGCGACAGAGTGAGAATGACTTTGTCTGAAAATAGTCCTATTCAAAAGAAAGGTTTAATATATCCGAAAAGTGACAATGGGCGTAAATTTAGTGAACAACAGAAAAATGGAAAACAGAGAATTAGTTCCCCGTACATGGCTATTATATTCAATGAGTAAATTCTGTCTTTTGCTTCTGTTGCAAGATATTTGCATCGATTGACAGTAGTAGCCTCGTAAAAGGCTATAATGATTGGATAAATGTATCTAAAACCTTGCATAGGCATGAGACAAGTAGAGCACATATGAAAAATTTCTTAAAATGGAAAGATCTTGAGAAAAAATTGAAAACTAAAACAACAATTGATTCCGAAATACAAGAGATCCAGAGCTGCCAAGTCTCCGGCTTTTTCCGGGAGATTTCCCACCACAATTTTTAGACAGTTTTATTTTGGCTTAAATATTTGGACTTCAGTGGCGGCTCGTGGGATACAGCTAGTACAGCCGGGCTGCACTGGAAATTATCAGCACATACTTTAAAATAATTTATTCTACTAATTTTCCTAAATTCAGATTAGAATTGTGGAATTCCTACGGTAAATTAAAAAAATCTCCGAAAAAAACCAAACACAAAAAAACGTATTGTGGCCGGATCGCTCATTCAGAAAAAAAGCACTTTAATCTTCCCGCAATTCAATTGGGAAAATCTTTGGTAAAAAAATTGGCAGCACCGTTGCCATGACAACGACTACGTAAGCAGCCTCTCCGGCATAGGGAGTATGCAGCTGATACAAGATTTTTTAACGGCGGCTGAACTTGAGAACTCGACTAACTGATTGGCTCGGACGAGAAGGAGGGAGGGGGTAAGGAGAATATATGTTTGGAAAACTCCCGACTTTATATTGCAGAATTTATCAAGAAGGTAAGCCTGAATAGACGCTTATGAATGGACAATTACCCATCAAAGTAGTATTGTTTTCAAGTAAGCAAGAACTGGCATTTAGAGGACATGGCGAGCGAGAAAATTCTTTAAACATGGGAAATTTTAAAGAGCTTTTAAAATTATTGATATCTGAATTAAAACAACGCCTTTTTATGGGGACATCACTGACGGATTCGCATGTTTAAAAGAAAGGAGGAATGATTTGACTTATAAAAAATAAGTAAGTTTTCTTTTTTTTTTCTTTTCTTCTCAAGTTATCGTTACAAAAAGAAAATTCTAAGGAAACTTCGAATCCAGGCGCGTAGCCAGGAAAATTTTTCCGGGGGGGGGGGGGGATATGAACTTATATGTGTATAAATAGACGGAATTTCATCACTAATCCAAAAATTTCGGGGGGGATATATCCCGATATCTCCCCCCCCCCCCTGGCTACGCCCCTATTCGAATCAGACACGGATTAATGCAATTTTGAGGATAAGAGCGGCTGGTTGAAATTTATGTCCATTTTATGGAAGTAAAATAGGAATTCTTACATTTTTTTTTAATGTCTTTTTTTTTTTTTTCCCTCGGTGAGGGCTTAATCCGCCAGCTTTCGAATTCAGTAACAAAAGATTTTCTAATCCTGTCCAGAGGAAAGGGGGGGGGGGGGCTCATATGCTTCCGGCTGCACTAACAGTTTTGACCACGGGCCGCCACTGTTGAACTTATTTTAAGCATAAATTTGTAAGTAAAAATTAGTGGTGGGAAATCTCCCGAAAAAAGCCGGAGACTTGGCAGCTCTGAAGAGATCTATGAAAATGAAAAAAAGCATTGGTCAAATGTATTAGGAAAACTGATTGAGATCACAAAATTTCTTGGCAGCCAGAATTTAGCCTTTCGAGGCTCATCTGATGGGCTGTACGAAAAAGACAACGGAAACTTCTTAAAATTAGTGAAATTGTTTGCAAAGTTCGACCCAGTTATGGAATTTCATTTCACATAGAAATAGCATTACGACCTAAAGGTAGCAACAATAAAGTTCAGTATCTAAGCAAAGATAGTCAAAATGAAATGTTACAAATTATTGGCAGTAGTATAAAAGAGAAAATCTTACTATCTCTTCGAAAAGCTAGTACTATTCTATAATTTTGGACTGTACACCTGATGTTAGCAAAACTGGACAGATGAGTGCCATCATAAGTTTTGCCGTCTGCAGTGATGGTGGGGTTGAAATCAAGGAGCATTTTTAGGCTTTATTAAAGATGATGATTAGGCTTTATTGATGATTCTACAGGTAGCGGCCTATGTGAAACAGCAATGGAAATGTTGAAAATGTGGAGCTTTCCTCCAGATGATATGAGAGGCCAGGGATATGATAACCGGGCAAATATGAAAGGGAAGAAAAATGGTCTTCAAAATAATATCCTAAAAATAAACCCTTGTGCTTTTTATGTTCCCTGTACCGCTCATAGCTTAAATTTAATGATTAACTATGCAGCAAAGATGAATGCAGATACTGTTAGTTTTTTTTTTTTTTTTTTTTGACAGTTCAAGAATTATACAATTTATTTGCTTCTTCTCCTAAATGACGGGAGTTCTTTTGAAAAACATTTTCTGTTTAACATTGAAGCCACTCCCAAACACTCGATGGGAAAGCTAAATTGAAGCCATTCCACCTTTAAGTTATCAACTAGGAGAAATCTATGATGCTCTTTTTGAAATATCCGAAGGTGAATGCTTTTCAAAAGAAGTGCAACATGAAGCACGAAGTCTGTGCGCCAAAATCAAGGATTATAAATTTATTTGTCCCTTGATACTTTGGCACGATTTGCTTAATAGAATTAATCCTGTCAGCAAACAATTGCAAGAAAAGGGCTTGAATGTCACACTAGTCTTACAGGCAATAAGTAATTTAAAATCATTCATTCAAGAACATAGAAGTGACGTCAATTACAAAAATATTCTTGAGAAAGCCAAAGAACTTAGTGAAGAAGTGGATGGCGAGCACCATTTCAAAACTGTTGAAGAAATCCGACGAAGAAAAAAGAAATGTCACTTCGATTACGAACATGCTGACGAATCCCCTCAATCTCCAGAAGAGAAATTTAGGACAAATGTCTTTTTTAGAATTTTGGATACAGCTTGGGCATCATTAAATGAAAGATTTGACGCAATGAAAAATCACTGCGATAATTTTAGTTTCTTGTGTAATTTATCGGAAATCGATAATGCAGATTTGAAAAAAAAAAAAAAATGCAGTAATTTAGAAAAATTGTTACAATATGGGGATAGTAAAGATATTTACGCAGAAGAACTTTTTGACGAAATAGTAGCTTCCAAAGACATTTTTATAGCCGGTATGAATGACCCATTCGATATTCTGAACTTAATTGTGTCAAATAAATTGTGCTTCCCGAACTTGAATATCATATTGAGAATACTACTCAGCATTCCTGTTAGTGTTGCTAGTAGCGAAAGATCATTCTCAAAATTAAAATTGATCAAGACGTATTTATGGTCAGGTATATCTCAGGAAAGACTCATAAATCTAGCTTTGATTGCTATTGAAAATGAAATCTGTCAAAAGATAGATACAAAAGAAATTATAGAAAAGTTTGTAAATATGAAATGCAGAAAAATTAATTTTTCCCGATAAATAAATTTATTATTATTATTTTTCAACAAATGCTTTCTTCAAAACTTATTTCTCCTGTAAAACAAAAACAAAAAAAATTGGAGAGAGAGAGGGGAGGGGGGATTTTAGCCTTTTTTGCAGGCTGGCGCCGGATAACCTTGCGCCGGCGCTGAGTATAAATTTAAGAATTTCTGAAAAATGACTAAAAAATGGATGAAAGGCAATTTCCTGACATTTAAATGAACTAAAATTTTTTAAAATATCCTTTTTGCTACATTTCTGCACATCTTTGCTAAATAGCAATGCTTAATTTGACTACTAATTACACTTTTAAACATGACAAAAAAAATAAAATCATGTCGATATAGTATTCGATTTAAAAAAACAGTTGAAATGGGAAATCTGAGAATTAGCAGAATTACTTTGCTTGTGACATAATTTTTAAGTCAGGAACAATTAAATTTTTTGAGTTTTTAATGAAATCTTAAACTGGTGACATAAAAATTACTCAGATTTCATTCGCAATTTAAAAACAATATGCTACTATTACACAAACTTGCTTTATATTTGTTAAATGATTGATCTAAATACGTGGGATGCTCATAAATCCAGGATTCACTTTACAATGAAAATGGAACAATTCTTTTTCCAAACATAATTTATTTTCTAATTTTAATTACAACTTTCTTTTTTTTCCTTTTCCACTTTATGAATTTTTAAACAAAAATGAAGTTCCTGACATGACTTATGGGGAGAAATCTTGGTGGCAGAAATGAGAACTGGCAGATTGCCAATTTTGAGAACATAAATTCGCTAATGTCCATAAGAAAAACATAGATGAAGAATACTAAATCCATATTTAAAAGATGATATCTTTGGTAGTAAATGCTACATTCTTTTATTGTGATTCCATCCAGAGGAAGTTCCAATAGGAGGGAGGTAATGGGGTTATAACCCCTCAAATGATCATATGTCATTTTTTTCGAAAATGACCATAAGGCGAATGATACAACTAGAAGGGGCAAACAGGGCATGTCCCCCCAGGTGCTACATTGAGTGGACCACTTATATCAGTTATGATTATAACGAGTACACCAAAATTAAGGTTTGCAGCACGTGACATAATCTGCAGCTGTGACACTGGCACTGTTCAGGGGCCTGGGTTCCTGCCCGGACTAACCCCCCTAGACCCAAACTCGTAATAATCTCGAGAACTCAAGCTTCTGAAAGGCCTTGATCATGTACATAGATTTCACATTCTGTTGCTGTAAGAGAGCTCCTGTTTAGAAAACCATTGATTTTTGAAAAAATTACGACATTAACTGTAGAATAACATGATAGTATCTGCGAAATTTTGACTATTTTTTCAGACTTTGTTTATTGATAGAAAAATATGGAGGCAGTTTGTATCGCATGCATTCATCCTTACAAAGGGGGTTGTGTTTGTGTCACATAGAGGCTGTCTGAGGCAGAGGGCATAGCTGTCCCGAAAGATGATCCTCAAATTAAAAATGACACTATTGTCTACAGTTGAAATTACACTGTGTATGTGACACCATTTACGGGATGAGAACCATTTATTTTTAGTAGTCATTTATTTGTCTAGGAGCTGCCGACACCAACAAAGGGTAAATACCCTTTTTATGACATATTTTTAATTGCACAAAGTTCTTTTCAAAGCAAATGAACAACGGTAGTGAATTTTCTTTAATCAGCAAAAGCAACACTTCTTGGTTGCTGGAGGACCATGGTCACAATATTAGAAGTAGAATTCAAGCAGTCAAAAATTGATCTTAACCAGCATTATTCTCTAAGCTGAGCCTAAAAAAAAAAGGGTTGGGGGAGTGGCCAATGGTTTGGTAAATACACATTTTCCTGATTTTATTAATTCAATCAAACTATTTTTAAGAAATGAGTATAGTATGATATTAAGTAATTTATCAATGTCAATGAATCAGAAAAACAAGTGGTTTTGAGCAATTAGTGATAAAATCATTAGAGCTTTCTCCCCATACCCAAGGCAATAATTTATGATAAAATAAACAAAATATCTTAATAAAAATTGTAAAATTTTTTATTACTTGCAGATAAATTACATGACAGTGTAACTCTACTGTTAGTTTTAACTTTTTCAGTTACAATGAAATTTTTAAGACAACAACAACAAGATTTAATGAAGAAAATAGGAATTGTTTTAAATTAAATATACTAAAACAGTGAGATTGTGTCATGTATATTTTCTGTGAGCATTAATATGAAATTTTATTTATGTGATTATTAAGGAAATCAAATCAAATCAAATTTAAATTTTTTTGAGGACACTTAGTTGAACAAGCAATTTTCCTCCAGATTAATTCTAAAACCCTCAGATTAAAACTAAAACTAATGAATGGATATTTAGGGTTCAAGTTTGATTACTTTATTATTAGTTGTCTTTGGCAATTTTTTTTTCAAGATGCGGCTTTAGATGTGTGTTGCCTTAGTGTTCAAAAAATTAAATAGACAATTTCACACATTCTTAGAAAAATTGGAAATTTCCTTAAAATATGGAATTGCAAACAAGTATTTACAAACATGCATGTAATGTTTAACAACCTTCAAATCTATAGCTGTTTTTTCAATTTTTGTACCACTGGTAGATACATTTGTACCATACTAAACATTTTTGAAATGTTTGTGAATATTTTAAGATGGAAACTTTTCAAACAATCAACAGTACTATTGCAATAGTGAGCATTTAACATTTCAAAGTTCATTTTAAAATACAAATTTGTGTAATATACTTGTGTTGCCTTTCATAAGCAAAATTACTTTCATATTTTCATTTATTATTTATCAATTTCCCAGAAAAAAAAATGTGCAGAAGTTTTCTTTCTTATGAAAAACTAGTAGGTCCCCCTCACTAGCATATATGGGGAATATCAAACTTGTACCAAAGCTAACTCTTTAAGGGAACTCAGCATTTTACAATTTCTGTTCTCTCAATAGTTGCCATTTTCTATCTACAGAATTATCATTTGTATAAAAAGCTATGGTTTTATTACAAAATCGAAATTAATGTTACTAGAACAACACTAATAAAAGTTATGATCCAAAAAAACTTTCCACAATGCTGTAATCAAAATTCATAAAGAAACACTTTACAAACAATAAGAACAATCTTAAGAATGCACTTAAAAACAAGAACAATTACAACTAAAAATCAGAGTACGATTTTCCCAGAGATTCTCATAAACAAATTTGAAATTCGCAGAACATGAAACACACCCACTATATTTTAACAACTACATGGAAAATTTTTTGGATCTCCTGAAAAATTGGAGCCCAGGGGACACTCCCCGAATACTCTCACAAAAATCAGTCCTTGAAAATGAATGTTTTTCTGAACAAAGTAGGGTTACCAGCAGTGTATCGATGATAGTGGTGTAACTAGAGGTGTTTAAGCAGTAATGTAAGGAAAAATCTTGAGAACCTGAAGCATGAAGCTCTTAAAATGTCTTTTTGAGATAAACTGAAATAATCTAGTCAAGAGCAATAAGGCAGGCAGCCCTTATGCAGCTTTGCCTTAACCAAAAACAAACTGAGTCAATTTCACTTTGATTGTTAACAACTGTACATGGAAAAACTTAGTTTTTCTTAAGCCACTGCTGATCAAAATGATTTCATTTTTATAATTAACAACTAATTAACTATACGAAACACTATTTATACTCATGTATATAAAATTTCGTACTTATGATGTGTATAAATTCTTATTATATGAAATTAATTTTCAGTCATGAAATACCTTTGGTTAATGGTAGGAGATGGAGATAACAATCAACCAGTTCCTGATTTTAAATCTGTTATTAGAACAATGACGTAAGTTCCATTTCATTTTGTTCCAATACTAACATCATGGATTAGTGTCATAAACCAAACATTAATGAAAGTACAAAAGCTTATCAGTCTTATACAATGTTCTGTATGCTTTGCTAAGGTAAATTTCAGACTTTAGATTTAGTTTTTAGCAGAAAATTACAACAGTTTAACAGAACAACAGTACAACAGAACAACTTACAACAGTTCAACAGAAAATTACATTATTAATATCAAATTCTTACAAATCTAATTGCAAAATTGAACTGAAGACCAGTAGACTGACTAAACCAATTAACTTTAAAAAAAAATTAATGCATCATATAATAATGAAAATTGATATTTTTTATATTGGAGAAATACTGTCTCTCCAATGTGACATTAAGCAGAAGTTTGTCAAAATTAAAAAGCTCCAATCCTTAAACAGATGTAGAAAAATTGACACAGAGTATCATAAAACTAATAAAAAAGGCACTTTTGCTTCAATACTACTAACATGCATACCATACTTGCCAACTTTTAGAAATGGCTATCAGTAAAATCATGCACGAACAACATTTTTCAAATTTTCATACTAGATAACACGTGGGCATAAATATATCCTTTATAATACACATACCTACATACATATATATATTATACATACACACTGAAAACATACAATAAAAATATTTAAGTGTTTTAAAAAGTCATGTTTTTTTTTTTTTTTTTTTTTTTTTTTTTTGACAAAATTACATCTTACCCCTTCTCTTCATTTTAACACTTCCAACTCTTTAATAGCTATGTTTTTTCTTTTATATACAGGTTAATACACATACTTTGTGTACATAATTAAACTATGCATTTTAACTAAATTATTACAGAGCTAAAATACTTAATTTAGTACAATTAAATTTAAGCAAATAGGTAGTTGTTGGATAACTTAAAATTATAGTATGATATCAAAAATGAATGATAAAAATTAAGTCCATTGTGTCCGCATGTTGTCCAAAAAAAGTTAAAATTTATAATTCAAAAAGGAGAAGAGGGAGGAATCAGTAGTAGAAAGTTATTCTGGTACTACAGAGAAGGAAAAAAAAGCTAAGTATTTGTGAGGAGAACTATGAGGAAGCATCAGAGTTTAATTCAGCTTTGGTGACATTTAACTGCAAATCACTCTGGAAATACGAGGATATGCTTTTGCTGTTTTCTGAACAAGTTACGTTATTCTGGTGCATTGCCTCATTAACATGCCACGATATATCATTGCGACCACCATGGGATATATTGAAGTCACGTCGACATACCTCACAAAAAACAAATTTTATCCCTTTTGACGACTTTTTAATACAGGGAAATTCATTTTGTGTACGAAACTTTATAAGTTTGAAAATAACTTTTAGATGGTTTGCTTAAAGACATTATCTATCAGCAAACACATGCACAGAAAAAAAAGCTAATGAAAAAAGTATACTCCTCACTACGACTGAAAAATCCAATGACTAGAGACTGAGAATCCCACCACTGACATACGCTTGCGCTTTCCTTTGGCAGGGAGAAAACGGAGGGATATCGGCTATGACGTCACCAGGCAGAAAGAGGAGAGCCTTTCTTTCCCTCCTTATGAGGAAAAAAAAAGATTACATTTGCAGCCACCACCCTCCCCTTCTCTCTCATCTAGTGAGAAAAAAAACCGGTCTCCCGTCCATCGCGAGGGGGAAAAAGAGTACAGGGGAAAAACTGACATAGCGGCTTACGTGCAGAGGAAAGATTTTCTCGCCGATCTCTAAGCGTGACGTCAGGCTGCTTGAAATGTGTAAAAAAATAACCCTCTTCAGTAAACGCGTAAAAAAACTAGGAGAATCCGTAAATTTTATGGAAGATCCGTAAAAGTTGGCAAGTATGACATACAATTACTACACACTAGAGGAGAGGAGGATATTATGAAATACCATTTACATTAAAAAAAATAATGTAAGTTTTTGGGATAAAATTCCCAAAATCATCATGAGTACATACTACAACTAAATGTAATAAAATGTCACATGTAAAGAAAAACACATTTATTTTGTTGTTATAGAAAAAATTATTTTTAAAAAAGTTACAAATAGAGGTTTATATAAAATTGTTGAATAATATGAAATAGGTGGTTTAAACTATTTAAAAACTAATCATACTTCATAGAACTATTATTTTTAATTACAAAACTAAATTTATGTTCAAGTCATTTCTACTTCAAGTCTATTTACAAAAGTTGCAGACATAATCTTCTTTCTCTGATTCAATACAGTAAAGTAAGTTCACAAAGAACAGCTGAAGCATTGCATGCAAATTTCCTTCGTTAATCTTCGGAGAAATTTTCATTACAGAAGATATATTCAGTATCTTTTTTTTTTTTTTTTTTTTTCTTTGGTTTTTTAGCTGATATCATGAAATCTATTACAATATTACCTTGTATTCCATAATACCTGACACACCATCTAGGAAAATGAATCTTTAAACTGATGGGTAAAACACTGTCAACTAAGAAATGGATACAGTACAACAAACTACAATTCTTTTACTATATGTTATCTGTAACATCAATTTTCAAGTCACATGTATGCTAGTAGGCTAAAATGTTTATAAACTGAACAAAACAATGTATAAAAAAATCAACGAAACATTTTTTCAATATTTATTAAAATGAATTACTAATGAGAATACAGAGTCAGAAATAACAAAATTTTCTAAAAACACACTAGAAGAAATATGTTATGAAGTATTACAATCATTCACTTCTTTTGAAGATTAATACTTCATATACATATGACTTATATTTAACTAAATATAGAAAGGGTGTAAAATACACATATATCATTTTCTATGCATATATATTTTTAACTGCTTACAAATAATTTCATTATTTAAAAACATTTACAAATCTGATTTATAAAAATTACAAAAAATTCTCAGTTTAAATCTGTAAATGTTTTTATATTTTGTTTTATATAGAAGAGAAGAGAAAGAAGAAATAAGAAAACTTCTAGAATTCTTCTATGCAACAAAATCCAAGTGCAAGTTTTTTTGTAACTATTGATAGGCCCCAATCTGCTCTTCTATTCTATGTGTGTTACATTAGTATTGCTGTGCAACCACGTCGTCTAGATGTAAAATAAGATGTTTGTGTTTGTGATGTTCAGAAATAAATTACTTAGTCTGGAATACCAATTCTTTATGCTTTATTGCTGAACACAAATTCAGAATCTTAAGATAAATTGAGAAATCAGTAATAATGCTGAGATAGAATTTCATAAAAACTTAATAAAAGAATCAAATTGAAAATTATCAGGAAATTGAGAAGCTTCTGGTTGTCAATAAATTTGAAACTGGAATAAAGAGAACAAATAATGTCATCTTTAAGCAAACAGAAGCAGCACCAGATTCCCCAAAAGGACAGAACCTGGACAGGACTCCATCTCCATATAGGATAAGAGACAAGCAGCTGGACTGGCATCTCTAAGGTCTCACCTCAATACGGAGGACATTAGAGCTATGGTAGATTTTATGTGCACCAGCTCTTTGGAGATACATGGTCCCATAACAGTTCAGTCGAGAGAGGTTTCACCCTTCTAAGTGCTGACCAAGGTTGGTGCTACTTCACTTTTGGTGTTCTAATGAGAGAACCAAGCTTCAATCAAGGAAGCCAGTGCAGGACCGTTCTAGTAATAAATAATGAGATTGTGCATACTACACAGTCAATAGTTTAGGAACAACTGTACAATATCACATTCAGAAGTAGAACTATTGCTAAGTTACCTGTTGAACAACAAAATAACTAACAAACTAACTAAAAACATTTACAGTCGAACTCAGTTCTTTTGACAATTGCAGTGTTTATAAACACAATATATATATATATATATATATATATATATATACACACAATCACACATACTCATATATATAGGTTGCAATTTATTAAAGCAATAAAGAAATTAAATTAAAGCAATAAAGTATGCAAATTTTTTTATGCTTCATCTTACCTTTCAACTTTACTACAATGCCACCATCGTTTAAACTTTAAAACTACAGCAGCAAACAAGTGACCAGCTAGATTTTATCCTTGAGGCATAACAAAAAATAATGTTTATGCCCCTAAGGCCAAAACATAGCTAGATGAACCACCACCTTCCTAAGATGATTTCCTGAAAATGATAATGAAACAATGACTATATATTAATAATACAACTTAAGGGTGTTCTTTTAAAAACAGAGGCAATTTATAATTGGGTTTGAAGAAAATAAAGCATACGACAAGCACTTTTAGGAAAATAAAAAAGAATTGGTCATTTCACAAGTTGTCCAACACATTCTTACAAACTCTAAATGTGTGTAAACTATTAAACTGTTTATAATTTTTGAATAATTAGAAGAAAAAATTTCAATAGAAGTATATAAGGACTAGAAAAAAATCTTAACAAGCTATTTAGTTACTTTAGGAACAATAAGTAAACTAAAATGACACAAATTTAAACATTTAATAGTTTGTTGTGCTTTAGAAAAATTTGCTATGAAATTATAAAGTAAGAAATTCTTCTGAAACATATGAGTTTTGCATTATAAGAGTGTCTAGTGTCTTTCGGAATTGCAACTTTATTTATAATAATTCATACAGAGGAACTAACATGAAGTGTTCATCCCAAATTCAGCTGAAACTTTATTTTTTCCTAGATTCTATTTTTTAATCTTTCCTTTTAGTTCATTATTGATGTATCTGTACACAAGACTATTAAACAAAATACACAAATTTTAAAGCTAGGTGACAAATGTTCACCTTTTCAGATTCTGTTATTTTCATTCATTAATATTTCTCTTTCTCTGTGTATATGTGCACACACACATACAATAATATACAGTGGTAATGGGCTTAATTCCTTATATATTTAAGATAAGTGGGCAATTTAAATTGAAAAAAAATGTTCAAAAATAAGGTTGGAAATAAGACTTAAGAAAAAATCCCACTCTTAAATTTTCAAAAGGTTACACTTTAAATTTGTGTACCACCCCCCATACAAAACAGTTCAAAACCATTATTTTCAAAGAACAGTTGTTCACCGTTCCCGTTCTTTTTTAAAGAACAGTTCTTTTTCCTGTTCTTTTGAGAACAGGTTCTTTGATTTATGGTAGCTTTATTATGACTATTTTATTTAATTTAAAAATGAAAATATACGTCTTTTTTAACATGCATTATACTTTAGTACAATTGTAAAACCCGCAATGGTCTGGGCACTAAACTCCGTTCCCATAAGAACACGAAAAGTGAAGCAGCATCCGGATTGGCCAGTGCTTGGGAGGGTCAACTTCCTCTCGGCTCGACTGCTGTGGGACCGTGTGCCCTAATGGGAGCTGGTGCACGTAAAATCCGCTGTGGCTTTAATGTCCTCCAAATTGTTAAACGATACCTCTGGGGGTGCCGTTTCAGGGGGTGGGTCCCTCCTCTGGAATTGGTTCAAAATTAGGGGACCCCAAGCTGAGTTGGAGTTCCTCCCACTGGTGCTTATTAAAATGGAAGCAGCCCCTTCCGCCCATCGCCTGCCTATTTGAGGGATCTGGCACTGCCCCATGGGTTGCCAGAGAACATTAGCAACAACAACAACAATTGTAAAATGTTTAAAAAAAACTTTGCAATCAACATTCTGGCTTTCTTCAATCAAGTATGTTAGCAGATATGCACATCTTTTTAAAATCAAAATTTTTTCCGATGCTTTTTATTTACTTTTGTTATCCTTACTCATAGCACGTATGTAAAAAACAATGGAAAAACTGAAATTGTAGAGAGAATTATTTAGGCCAGGCTTAATTTTCGATTACTTACCTGAGTAATACAATATTTGTTAGATTAGTAAAAAATATTTGATTCTGAAAGCTCCTAAAATGACATAATATTCATAACTGTTTGATTAGACTTTTCGGTATTTTAATTAAATATAATGAAACACTATAGAAGAGCTAAAGAACTAGTATACTTCTTCTCTGTGTCGCTTTCATTAATTTAAAATCTGTATTTAGTAAAAGACAATATTACAAAATCTTCATTTTTTAAACATTAATTTACTTGAACTGAATATAAATTTAAGTACAGTAATGGCTGATTCAATGTACACGATATAGATATATGATTGTATATACTTCATACACAGCATGATAAACAATATTAGATTCACTTAAAAAATATAAATTACAAATTTTTGTTCATTTTTGACTAGATTAATTTATTTAGATAATTGTTATCATTATTTACAAGACATAAAAATGATCCAACCACAGAAGTGTTTATTCAACGATTCGATGAACAATATTCCAAGATGCTAATGCAATAGCTAAATCTAAACTAAGAGAAAAACCAATTCCAATGAAACACCAGTTTTGTTTTTGTTTTTTCTGCTTCAGCACTACTACAGTAGCTTCAGCACTACTACAGCAGACCGCCGAAGCTGATAATCTGCGATGAATTCCCCCCCCCCCTTCTTAGTCTTATTCCCAGTCCACACCATAAATTTCATGATAAAGCAAACGGAAGATGCAATTTTCAACACCGCCGCTTTGGAATACATTCGGGAAAGCTTCCACCCTATAGTCAAAGTTGTAACCCTTGGAGGAGTGGAAGGGGGGAGGGGGTAGGGGTTGTAGGACCGCTGGAGAGGGAGTACCCCCTTCAAGGCCGTACCCAGGGGTCTGGTTCACCACACCCCTGAAATTTAAACTTTTGTTAACAAACTAATAAAGATGAAGTCTTTGTGAAAAATTCAACCTTTCTTTCGCTTGGTCCCCCTCCGAAATTTTTGTCTGGATACGGCTCTGACCCCTTGTACCCGAGGAGGTGAATCAGGAAGTCTGCTCCCCCCCACCCCCCAATTTAAAATGTTTTTAACAAAATAATAATGATGAAATCATTTTATAAAAAATTCACCCTTTTCCACCGTTCAGTCCGCCTCTTTACCTTAAAAAAATTTTATTGTTCCAGGTCTAGCTCCAAAAGGTTATGGATCCGGCTCGAATAATAATAATAATAATAATAAACATTCATTCTTTGGCTGCGACTACAAATAAAAATATATGTCTCGGGCTCCAGCTTAAAAGATATGGCTTTGGTTCCAACAACAAACATTTTTAGCTCTAAAGTTTAGACTCTAACTCAAAATAATAAATAAATCCATCTCAAGTTTAAAAAAAATCATTGTGTAGCCTTCAGGTTAAAAACATACGGCACGGACCTGCACATTTCCAATGAGGGAGCTCACAAAAGAGTCGATACACTCTTAGAGCTTAAAAAGAGTAAAGTTTCAGCTTAAAAAGTACATGCTCCAGCTTAAAAATTAAAGACTCCATTTAAAAAGCTGTAAGTATTAGGCTCCAGATTAAAAATAATACGCGTGTATAAATATGTCGATTGCTTCAACTATGACTTAAGAAAATGAATACGACTTTGGCATATAAAATTACATGGCTCCGAAAATCCAGATTAAATGGCTTCCGACCAGTGCCATACCTAGAAAATAATTTCAGAGTCGGGGAGCATGGTATATCGGGATAAAATTTTCAGGATATATCCCCCACACCCAATTTCTGTCTAATTTAGCAAGATTAAATCTTTTTTTTTATTATTGCGCAAACATTTCGATACATCACTGCATTTCATACCCCTCACCATGGGCGCCGGCAGAATATTTCCCAGGGGGGGGGGGGGGGCAAAGACTACTTCAACGTATAGTTACCATGTTGGAAAGAGCAAAAAACAAAGGATAACACCGCATACAAAAATCCAGGGGGAGGGGGCATTGCCTCCCCTTGCCCTATGGTGCCGGCACCCATGCCCCTCACCATCCCCACACAGAAAAAAATTTCTGGCTACATCCCTGTATAAATACACCATGTACATATAATGTAATAACTTCGGGGGAGCGACGTCCAAACTCATAGGACCCCCCCCCCCACCCTCCGTCTAAGTACGGCCTTGCTTCTGATTCCAAGTATACAACTTTGACCCTAGCTCAGAACTTAATTAAAGCAAAAGAACAAGGAACAGATCAATGAAAGAACACCTTTCACCGAAGAACAGTTCGTTTAACCTGTTCAGCAAGAGAACGCCTTTTACTCCTTCCCTCCGAACTCCTTACTTCCCTCTGATTGAAAGTAATAAACACAAATTTAAAACTAAACAGTGTGAACAACATAATTTTGATACAAAAGCTTAAAAAAATCAGTTGTAAATGTAGAAATGCATTAGGTTGGGTAAAATAAAAGAAACTTGGTGAAAAGTGCACAAATCTTTTAAAATTGCAAACTGGACCCATCACACTTCAGTTCATCTAATTCTTACTTTAGTAAATATAAAATGATAAAACGAATAGGAATGGTGCATGTAGCCAAGTAAAACTATGAAAATAATTAAAGAAACACATAAGCATTGTACCAAAAACATTTATCTGATTTTTAAATAAGTTTTGCTAATGGAAATTTCTGATTGCACAAAAATGATATACAACTGCATATCATGAGCTACCTTCCTTAATTAATTTGATTTTATGAACATATCAATATTTTTCAAAACTTCTGCTTCATCTGCTAATTTATTTGCTTTTTGTTTACATCTAAATTATATTAAGAATTTTTTTTTTTTTTGTTAAGAAAATCAATATTTTCTTCTAGCTGTTTTCTTTTTAATGTTTCCTTTTCAGACATTTTTATTGTTTTCTGCTGCTCTAAATGACACATATATCTAAAGCGAGCAGAAGATACTGCTGATCACATTTCTTTTGTAATTGGAACATTTATAATATCCTCAGAAAATTTTATGTTTTGATAAATTAGTCTTTGACAAAAATAAGCTCTTTCATTCATGTTTTCTACTTCAATGTTTTTATTTATTGAAAACTCCCTCTCTACACTTGCTTGTCCGTGTGACAGGTTTAATATCCTTTTGATTACTTTTCATACTTTATTATAGTGGCTGCCCTTAAAATATGCAGCAAGGAAAGTATCAAGCGATAGAGAACTTGAATTATAGCTGCATTGAGTAGGAATTCACCACTTTGTTGCAAAATTCCCCTAACAGTCGCAAAATTTCATCACATTTTATTTTGGGATTACGTTTTTTCTTTGCAAGCATACGTAACACATTTTTAATTTTTCTGACAGCCTCCTTGGGTTTTCCTGCCATTACTACTGGATCAATGAAAGAAGAGTTTTGTACAATTGTATAGCTGATTGGACATTTATTCATCAAATGTTCAATTATATTTAATATGCATTTCTGTACTCCATGCTTCAGTTTAAAGATATTCGATTGGGAAATGGTCTGCTCCTGAAACTTCTCTTTTACTAGCTCATCACCAGAAAATCCTAAATTAAACTACTTTTATCATTTAAGAAGTTTATTGTCACTGAAGTGAAAATTTATAAGATTTTGAACAGTCAATATCTTATTGTTTTCAGGTTTGAGAACTAGAAATTGTTACAAAAAATCATTAACCAGTTTTAAAATATCTCCAGAAAAACAACAACAACAACAACAATGTCTTATCTGATTGGTACAGGGGTATAACCAGGGGGGGGGGTCATAACCCTCCCCCACGAGGAATTTTTTGCTATACAAAATGTATATTCTTCACTCCCTTATCACACACATATGTATGCATATATGTGAGTTGCTATTCTTCACTCCCTTATCACACACATGTATGCATATATGTGAGTTGCAGTAGTCGTAACCTTCCCCATGAAAAATTTCTGGCTACGCCCCTGGATTGGTACAATTTCATAAAAGGTGATATTAATTTGGAAACAGAAAGGAAGAAATGTAACTTAATAGTAAAGGATTGATCTTTGACAGATTCCACTTTCTTTACGTACAACTCTAGATCACTCCATATTTGTAAAGCTCTTTCTGCAGTGGGTACATTTTCCAACTGCCTGTAGGTGCAAAAGTTTACTGGAGAAAGTTCTTTTGAGGGGCATTTTAAAAAAACTTCATGCCGAGCTAGAGAGTCTTTAAACAGCCAAAATAAGGACAGAAATGATTTCCACTTTATAGATGACATGCCATGTTTAAAAGCATTATTATAATATATGTAAACAAATCAGTTTGCAGCCATAAAATTTCCAATTAATTGCTGGTCCATCCATAGACACTTGTAAAAGTTTCTGCAAATCAAAGTCTTTCCAGACTGACATTCATTATTCTAGAATCTTACATGAATGTCAAGTTGCTTCTTTTGAGTGGTTTTATTTAATGTCTTATCAAAAAGCAATTAGAAAAATTCTGCATCTCTGCATAATTTCATTAACTTTGATTAAAAATATGGTCCAAGACCAAACTGGCAAATATAAGTGCATTTCTTTTCTCCACATGAAAAATTTTTGGCAATATAGCTATCAGTGAACATTTTCTGAAATAACTGTCCAGAACCTTCACATGACTTCAGGGGCGTAGCCAAGGGGAGGGGGGTTAGGGGGGTCATACCCCCCCATGAGAATTTTTTGCCATGCAAAATGTATATTCTTCACTACATTATCACACACACATATACATATATGAGTTGTAGTAGTCATACACCCCCCCTATGAAAAACTTCTGGCTACGCCCCTGCATGACTTATAACTAAAAATGATTGTTGATACATTTTAGGACCCATAAAATTTCGGTGTCTAAGAGATCTGTTTTGAGGACAAAACCTTCAACTGTTGGTCTTTTACTGGTGCTAGCTCCTGCATTAATTTCTTCATCTCTTTGACTTGCACTTGCTCCTTCATTCATTTTAGTTTCAGACGATAGCTTTTCTGTGCAAAAATTTAGAATTGTTGTGCTGTTTTTTCTTTTGAGCAGAGAGCAATGTTTCTTCCTTGTAAGCAAAAATACTCTTAAGAAATTGAAAAATTTAATAAAAATTTTTTTTTAAATAGGACCCACTCCCTTTTTCTTTTTTAAAATAAAAAGTTTATGAAAACCTACTATTAAAAAAAAAAAAAAAAAAAAAAAAAAAGCAATACATTTTCCGACTACAGCCTGACTTTCATGGCAGGACAGACAATTTTTTTTTAAAGGTAGAATGATATTTCCCTGAATTTTGGCACCTTTCTGCAAAAATTTATTTACATTTTATATCCAAGATTTACAAATTAAATTACATTACAATAAAAATACACTGGGGGTGGTGGGATTACAATGCAAAAAATTAACAAGGAATACCTTGAAAAATTACCGTACATATATATATATTTTAATGTAAATTTGTGAATGTTTCACTTGTTATATTTATGACTTGTACAAATTAAAATAATATAATAATTATTAAAATTAATAAGGATTAAAAAGACTGATGCACGTAATTTAATCAGCTGTATAATACTGTAAAAAAAGGGGGGGAAACGTTTTTAAATGTGGGTATTATTTTAAAAAGAGCAAAAATATTCAATATGCTAAATATTTAATCCTTGAAAGTTTATAATGCACAAAATGTTTCTCTTAATCTATTAGTAGTACAATTATTAACTTTAACTTAATATGCGACTGCTGAAAGGGAAGAAAAAAGGGAGGGGGGGCTTATTCCAAAATACTGCTAGAAAACAATTTCATGATTTATCCAAAAGTTCGTAAAGGTAGAACTATGGGAGAGAGGCTTGACTATCATCATTTCATTATCAAAAATCAAAAAAATTTTTTTTTCGGGGGGGGGGGGGCACCCTCACTTAAAATATTTTAAATTAAGCTGGACTTAATGACCAATAGAAAAAAAATAATGACTAAATATATGGTAGATTGTTTTTATCTCTGTTATTTTTGTTCATAAAGCCAAATTAGATTAAATGTGTGGAGATAATGCAAAAGCCAAATACATTAATTATACGGTAAAAACACCTTTAACTGCCACCTCCAAACAACGGAATTTTTCAGAGACTGGTCATAAAAAAAACGGTACCGAAAGATTATTCTTTAAATAAAGAATTTAATTTTATTTTTAAATATCATCACAGCTAACAGCAAATTCCAAATAACAGCCACTGATTGGCATTGTGAAAAAATCTAAGTCATCTAAACGTGCTTTTCAATTTTTTTCAACCTAAAGCGTGAGAATTTAAAAGTTTGTTTGCTACACCACAAAATAAACATACTACTAATATCTAGTGCCGCAACAGAGTTTACGTCACCCGAGGCAAAACATAATTTTGGCACCCGCGTCGACAAGGCACTTGGGACACATGTCCTGCTTGCCTCCTGCAAGTTGCGAGCCAGCTAATACCGAAACATATTCCAATGTTCTAAAAAACTTTCAATTGCTGCAAAATTTTGCTTCAATCAAAAATAATAATGAGTTGTATGAAGAAACAACAAATATTATTATTTGTTTGCGCTAGCCTAATAAAACTAAGACACTAGCCTAATAAAAAAACGCAATTGCAAATGGCCCGTGTTTTAAATGTAAATTAAAATAAATGAGGTTTAGTGTAGCTAAAATAACATGTTTGTGTTTGTTTATTAATTTTGTTTATTTTTTAAATATTAAACCTCTATACAATAACCACTTCCGACAGGGGCCTATTTAAGGGGGCAGAGTGGGCCCCGGGTCCCTCCGAAATCATAAAAAGCACTTATTAAAATACAGCTATATTAACTATAACAGCTATAGTAACAATAAGGTTCAACCCCTCCCCCAAATCAAAACCTACATTATGCTACTGCGAATAGTTTTACGGATGGCTGTTACTCAGATGTTTCAATGCTTATCCAGTAAAAGAAATAAACTTACCTTCCATGTGAGCTTTCAAAGCACTCTCTCCCATACTGCTAAGATCCAGAATACGTGAATAGACATTGCATTACGCTTTATGTCGATTATCTTGAACAACTAGAATCCAACTTCCATATTGCTCATCTCCTAGTCGAAGTTTATTAAGCATGTAATTTCCAGGCATTATGCCTCACATGAAATTTATCTTTATAAAAACAGAAACAAATAATAATAATAATAACGATCTGTAAACTCTACGGTAAAGAATTTATACTCCACAACATAAAGCAGCTCGTCTAAGTAAATTCTGTTCAGTGGTTTATTTATTTATTTATTTTTTGTCTGTCATCATAGGTGAGTGAAAGGAGCGAGTTCACCACCCTCTTTGTTATCGCTAAAATCTAATTGGTCCGCTGCGATTGCAGACAAACTGATACCAAAAATCCATTAATGGAAGTCTTGGCCTAAAGCGAAACTAGAAATTGAGAAATACACAAAATCATGTGGACAAAGGAATGGAAAAAATAAGGACCTTTAGCTGTTTCAGGCAAAAATAAGGTCTTTTAAGGACCAAATTTAAAACTTCATAAATCTAAGGACTTATAAGGACCGTACAAACCCTGTATTTCTCCTAAAATGACAGTATTACACAAAAAAAAAACACATACTCAAAGGAGAAAGTAAAAAAGGATTGTCATTCATTGCAGGAAATTTTAAGAATTGTCATTTTAAAATTAGCTGCAAAAAGATTGAACATTAAGTCTGACAGCTCAAAAGATATGAAGAGCATTTTCTTTAACTTAAATTGGATTTATAATAAAGAATATGCTCTTCACATCATTTGAGTGTAAAACAATTTTTTTTTCAGTGTACTACAAAAATTCTTGAGATAACATGCATCTAAAGATTAAATATAAAAACCTTTTTTTGGTACTATATTTGAACACTTTCGACACACACATCAGATGGCCTTCTTCATGTTGGTACTATCTGATATAATAGCTGAGCAGAAAGTGCATAAAGATAGAAAATGTAAATATAAAATTTAACAAGACAATTAAAATATGGTTATGGAGGTACACTGATTATGTGTGTACACAATAATTTAAAGAACTAACCTAGAAAATCTACTTGAAAAAATAAATGCTATTGATAAAAATATCCAATTCATTGATGATAGTAATCAAATGAAATAAAAACCACCTCATATAAAGAACCTTCAAATAATCATGAAATGATAAGCCCCATAGCAGAAACACCGCGACAATGTCGCGGACACAGAAATCTGCTTACGGACAGTTTTTGTCGACGTATTAAAAAAAAATGTTTTTAATTGTCCACAAATTTTGGGCATGATGCCGTGGCTCGTTACGCTGCCTCCTGTCTCCGTTCTGCGATGATATGCAGCACAGCGGAGTTCACCCACGGAGATCTTGCGTAGCAAAATGGAACAGTCGAGTCCAGCTTTTACACATTTCTGCACCCCCGTGGTTTCACATTTGTATTATTATTTGCCTAGAATCACCATTTTTCATTTCTCATACACTATTTTGGGTTGTTTTGCGGTACATCTTGAAAATATGTTTATTTAAACGGTCCCTTCACAGAAATACAATTCATTACAATAACCCCATCATAAAAATAGGATTGATTGCAAACGGCCCTTCTACAAAATTACCTTCGATGAAATCGGACCTGAATTAAAATGCCTTTTTCAAATGTCCTACTTTTTTCGAATCGAAATATTCTAATTGCATTTTTAACTGTCTTTGTTTTCATTTGCACGAATTGAGTAATCTAAAAAGTGCCCCCTCTGGCATATTTTGTTTTTTGCTAACTCAACTGAGAAAGAACCTCGATCCAATTTGCAGAACTACGTGTGCATTTCACTAAGGAGTTGAGGGAAGAAAATATGGTTGGGAAATTCATAACCTTTTAGTCACCTAAATATTTTATTTCCTCAAATACCGGTAATTACGTTTGATAAATACATAGTTGCAAATTATTAACAATTACTATTCTAGAGTTCGTTGCCAGCTGTACAGTTATTGCCCTTCTCAATGTTTTTAATTGTTTTGCACACTTGCAAGTTTTTTCTTTTCTTGGTTTCTTTTTTTTCTGAAAGATTTACCCAATTTAATCGGCTTTCTTATGCGTTATTCACAATTATTGCAGATATTTACTAACGGTATTAATTAGGATGATATAGAAAGTATCTTAGCAAAACGATGTTTGTGATTATGAAATTATGTGGGATTTTCAATAACTGATCTGAAAATCGAGCGATTCGCGACATTTTATGAGTGCAGCTCTTGAAATATATTATGTTTTTGTCAAAATTAAGCATAATAGTGACATTTTAAGTGTAAAAAAAAATAGCCTAGCGGTGTGGTTGGGGTTATTTGTGCCCGATGCGGCCCTTTCGTTTTCTGCTAAGTATCAGCATTCTGCTGGCCGCCTATCTGTTTTTATCCTGCCGCCTTGGCGAACACTCTTATTACCCTTTTATAAAAAGTGGAGTAATTCCAGAATTTTTTAATTCAGACTATTGACAAGATTTGGTATTCAAAATATTCAAATCATATTTCTGAAATTTTGAAAATTTTCAACGTTTTACTAAAAGAAAAAAAAAAAAAAAAAAAAAAAAAAGGCAAAAGCAAAAGTAATTCTGGGAAAGTATGTCATTAGAAAACAAATTGTTAATAAGCTAATAGTTAGGTATTCTTAGAATAAAACTATTATCAATTTAAGAGTATTTTATTTTCAAAAACTTTAAAAAAGAATTAGAAATTTCTGTAATTTTTTTTTAATTGTTTGAATACTTTCTGTAACAGGATGTCATTAATTTTAATCAGCCAATTAAAATACTTGTTGGTTGAAATAAAGTATGTAACTTATACAATTTTAATATATATTTTTTTACTTTAAAAATTAAGGTTTAAGAAAGAAAATTTAGTGCTGTTAAAGAGCTTTTTTAAGTACGACAAAAAAAAAAAAAAACTTTTTTTTAATTTTTGTAAGTAAGTTATTAAAAATATTTTAAACATTTCCTACCTTTTGAGACTAATGCAAGTCTAATTATTTTTATTATTGTCTATTTATATTTATATCGGTTAAAACTTACATATCTAATTAATAATTACTATTTATTTATTTATTTTAAGGATGAAAGAAGAGTGCTTTTTAAAAAACTTAAATTCACTTTTCATGAATGAGCAAAAATTAAATTAGAAGTATGTGTGTGAAAGGGAAAGAACAAATACATTTCAGTAATTTGATTTTAAATAGTGTTGTACATCCAACAGTTGGATACAATACAAAATTCGTATGACTATCATTTATTCCAGTAATGTGCTCCGAGTTCAATTTTTCTAACTTCTATAATTATCAATTAATGGATGAGTTTAATTGTTTGTTACACTTCTAAATTAGGTCTAATAAGGGTTTATTAAAGTTGCTGAACATAAATCTTTGCTTGGTACTCATTCAAAATTTTTTTTCAAACAAAAGAATTAAAATTCTGAATTATTTTATTACTTTGATAACTTTTATACATCTAGCATTACAGGAATTTTAATTTTTATTATATGCTAAATAGATCTACCTTAATCTACAATCCACATGCAATGAAAGTCCTTTGTTGTTTTGAAGTTTGTACCAATAAAGGTACAATATCAAATATGAATGTGACCCAGTATGAAAATTTGTGGCCCAGTGATAGTATAATAAAATTGAGGAACAAGAAGTAACAGTCCCAAAAGAAATTACTCCAAACTTTCTCCAAACGAGAAAAGAAACTGAGGTATGCTTAAAAAAAAAAAAAAAAAAAAAAAAAGAGCGAACAATGTATTTTAAGTCAAAACACACATTACAACCCTACATGTTAAAGTTTTGCCGATAAGCCCTAGTCATTTTGAGATTGCTTCAAACCAGTTTCTATATTATGTTATCTACCTGGACTTTCTTGTGGAACTCAAAAGTGCCCTTCTTAAAAAAAAATTTCCTTCATTAATTCTGGCTTAACCCCCCTTTTTTTTGTAGTCAACACTATTTAAGAACAACAGTGATTAAAAATTGTTGATTTTATATATGAATTATCCACTAAAATTACATGCAAAATTATGCAGACTGATTATGAAATTCTAAAAGCTTGTCGCAGACTGCCACTGGGATGTGTTGCTGAGGTTTTATATTTTATAGTTGTTTTGAAGCTTAAACTCAGTTTAAGCTTTTCTCAGTTTAATGTAAAGCTTAAACTAAGTTTAAGCTTCAAAACAACTATAAAATATAAAACCTCAGCAACACATTGGAAGTGCCATTAAATTGTGTTCTAACAAAAAATTCTGAAAACAGAAATAGACTGCATTACAAAGCAATGCAAAACTACAAGTTATCGTAACAAAATTATCAACAGACTCTATAAAGAAAGAATTAAGTAAATATAAATACAATAGAAAATCCCCCAAAACAAACCTTCACTGATTCCATCGCATATTGCAGAGGTATCACAAACAGAATTTAAAATACAGCCACAAGGAAAGCAATTCAAATACCCATAAACCCTAATATAAATATTTCAGAAGAATAAAAACCGATAAGATATAATTGATCAAGAAGACATTGCCAAATATAAATTAAGCATAAAATATAAAGAACACAAACCCCAGGATGTCACATAGGTGTAACAAACAGAAAAATCAAATATCGGAAAAAAGATCATGAAAACAACTTACAATTTGGAAAATCTAGCGCAGCTCTTTCATGTTTAGGCCAAAATGTATCCATATCAATAGATTTTAAAAGATAAAAAAACTGGTTAATAACGAAAATAGACATTACGGTTATAAAAGAGAGGCAATCTAAATTTTAACTGATGAAAACACTGTAAATGACACCATACATGAGCAAATAGACAAGGGTGGTAAAAGTTTTAACAAAATGTATGAAAAGCAGACACCGAAAGCAGAAAGTGAGTAAAAGTGCGACGTACGTCGTAGAACATTTAATCTTTTAAAAGAAAGAAGATATAAAATGATATGTTCTGCAGAGTAATTAAAGCTATGTGCCCTTTATGCCATGCCTTCTCTCTTCACTTTTTGCACAACTTTTATACCTATTTTGCATTTTATCGTGGTCTGTCAGACTTGGACAAAATGCCTGCAGAACAATTGCAACTTTTTAAAGTTATGTTGCAGAACACTGGATATAATTCTGCTCCTGGGAGCAGACAGTACCATCATGAAGAAGGCCATGTGATGTGTATGATGAAAGTGCTCACATACAGTAGAAAAAAATGTGTTTTTATATTTAACTACAGATTAGGTTCTTAAAACTATTAGAAAAAACATTGCATCTAATGTCTATATGTTTCTCTCACAATTAACACTTCATAAGTAAATAGGGAAAAACAAATTACAGTACTTTTGAATTTGTAAATACCACAATCTTCTGTATTTCTTGTCTTTATAACTTTGATGAGTGTTGACAGTTTTAACTGTCAAAGTGCACAAAATTTACATTTTCAAAAATTCAAGTTGAATTTTTTTAAAGGCTAATAAGGCTGTGCACATTAATACTTTCAAAACAGTAAAAATGTCACTATTCAGACTCTCTAATCTTTAAGAGATCAGGAAAATTTGCATATTCAGATGAGCTATAAACTATGAAAATGGCACATTTTATACCAGCTAAAAAAAAAAAAAAAAAAAAAAAAAAAAAAAGTCAGGCATTTGACTACAATTGTGGAAGCCTTAAAATTTCCAAAAAAGCCCTACAACATTCATAATTCAATTTTGTCCCACAGTGGCTTAGTTGCTAAGCTCCATTCACATAAGAACATAGAAGGTGAAGCAACACCAGCTTGGACAGAGCTTCGCAGGTTAAAAACTCTTCGTTTGGACTGTCGTTTAGCATTGTGTACACTAATGGGAGATGGTGCTCATAAAATCTGTTCATGGCTCTAATATCCTCCATGTTCAAATGATATCTCTAGAGGTGCCAATTTTAGGTACTAGGTTTATCATCTGGAACTGGTTAAAAATTAGGGGAGACCCCCCAAGCAATAAGCCGGACTTTCTCCTACTGCGGCTCATTAAAAATTGAAAGCTTTTTCATTTGCCTATCCTCATCCTATATAAAGGAACTGGCATCACTTTATGGTTGCCAGATGGCAGAAACAACATTATACAATTTTTAGGGAATCTTGAAATGTTCAAAATCTTTCTCTTCAAAAAGCTGATGAAATTTTTTAAAAATCTCTAAATGAAGCAAAGGTTAGCAAAACAAATATTTTAAATTTTTTATTCATATGAAAATAGCTATGAATTTTCCGATCAGATAGCAAAAATCAGAAAAAAGCAAATAAATTTATTCTTCACTCATGTCAAAGAGCTATGAATTTTCAGATTTATAGACTTGCAAAATGTCCCACTAATTCAGATATTAACATTTTCTTTTCTCTTACATCCTTTTGAGTTTTAAATACCCTCTCACATTTTAAGCTTTTCTTGTATTTTATGAATTAAATTAGTCATCAATTTCACAAATAAGTTTCTACATAGTATTACACAAATAATTCAAATCTGAACTCACGGGATGGTCAGAAAATGGAGTAACACCATATTTTCAAAACACTGGAGTGTTAAAAGTTTCCACCATTCTCATTTCATGGCATCCACTTAGCCCATGTGTTAAAGCAATGTTTTCTGAAGTTGTGTTATCTGAAAAAAGATTAAAAAGATGAATTTTAAAAACACTATAAAGCAAGATCAGTGGAACAACAGCACGGAGCATTATGGGGTTTAGAAATATCCCCATAATGGGGATGAAAAGAAGAAAATGAAGAAAAAAAAAATGTTCCTTAAGAATTTTTCTTAATACTACCACAATAACAAAAGTTATTTTAGCACCCTTTTCAGGCATATTTGATTTTTCTTTAAAACACAATTATAAATATTATCACCAAAACTTATTTTCAACTCCATTGCTTTGTTTGTATTTTTTAATGCTGTCGAAAAATCATAAAATCTGCACTAATGAGAGCTGAGTGAGTGATTATAAGATACACTTAAAATTAGCAAAACCACAAACAGAGATGTGCACAGCCATACAAATAATTACAAAATTAGTTTTTAAAATCTGTATAGATCTTATCCAGTTTGAGCCCAGGTCTAACCAGTTCAGTTTCATCAGACATAGTGAAGAAAACTACTGAGATCAGTGTTACTTTTCAGATTTAGTCTGAATGCTCTGCTGTAGCGCAGCACTGCACATGCTGAATCCCTTAAAGAAAGCATTGAAGTACTTAAAATGGAAAGTAAAATTAGTTACAGGGAACCAAGGTTTTATCTACAGACATATTTTTTTAACTATGAGAGAAAAAACTTACAATGAGAAAAAATAAAGCCAATAATCGCTATAATATAGAAAGTTTTCAGTTTTTTATACCTACATAAAATTTACTTATTTTCCATAAAATGCTTTGCTTTGCTTAACACCCCCAAACTTTAAACTTAATTGAATCGCTTACAGCATAAACTGAAACCACTAGAGAAATGCTACGTTTCCAAAACCAAAAAGCCTAACATCTCCTGTTTTTTACTGTCAAATACCACGAGATGACTTTTGCATATATTTTCAGCATCAAATGCACACATAACCCTCAGTTTTCTTTAATGCCATGCTTGTCCGTATGAACTTAGCAATATCCCACTACTTGTGTTAAATAATGTCTATTTCAAAGATTGGCCAAAGAAATATTAGAAAATAAAAAGCATCTGTCAAAATAAATGCAAGATAAACTATTCCAATCTAAATATCTAATTTTGTAACAAAAAATACATTTTTATTAATCCCCTACAGCAGCCTTTCTCAACCTGTGGGGCGTGCCTTCAAGGGGGGCGCGGAGCATCTGCAGAGATGGTGCAAGAAAAACCAAAGAGCAAGCAGTGATGCATGTTTTTAAAAAATCATCTTATTTATTCTCATTTTTACTCAAAAAATATCTATTTTCGGTTCAAATGTTCATTCAAACTTTACTGATAGCATTATTTTGTAGAAAATTTGACTAAATTTTCATTGTTAAAAATTAAAAAACTGAATGTATGCTGAAAAATGTGAGGGAGGGGGGGGGGGGCACCACTGTAAGTTCGCCTCTGTTGGGGGCGTGATGTTAAAAGGTTGAGAACCGCTGCCATACAGTTATAAAATTTCTAAAATATTTCTAGATAAATAATGAGTATAACATAATCAGCATTTATCTATGTAATTTAGTTTCTTAGAACAACTTTAGGTACATTATTTCAAATCAAATGCTCCCACGTAGATGAACCTGATCAGCATAAAAGGATCATGAATTGATTTATCGAACTGATGAAGAAAACTACTCAAATTAAAGCTTTTCCCAAAACTAAAAAAGCCCAAGAAAATGAAGAAAAATTCCGATACCCAAAGTAGGAACAAAAACCTGAGACTCAAGCCAAAATCCTGAGACATGACACATTTCTCACTGGTATCCAAACCATAGAATCAGTGAACATTTTTTCTCAATCACTGCATGATTTAAAAAAAAAAAAAAAAAAAAAAAAATGTTGATGGGCAACTTAATTAAATCAAATAATTTTAATTTTAGCATATGTGCCAATTACTACACAAAATTTAAAAAAAAAAAAACTGCACACCCTAATATAACATCATTTGGAAAGAATATGAAACTCCATATTTATTGCAATTCTAGCCATTTCTCAAGAATATTTTTGTGTATATACTTTTTTACCCTTTTAAGCTATATCTATAACATTCAATTAAATTACTGTTACTTCAAATGTCCATGTCTATTACCAAGTGTTTTAATAAGTAGATTCTCAATGGGATTAAATCAATGCATACCTGCCAACCTAAGAAAATTAACATCAATAAAATTATGTCCTCATTTCAGTAAATTTTTACCTCCCATCAGTAAAACTGAGTTCATTTATTTTTTTTTTTTTTTTGGTACTAATAATTTCTGCTCTTGTTAAGCTAAGTTTATTTTTGGCCAAAATATTTTTTATTTTTATTAAACCATTTTCATTCATAACTGAGCCTGCTCTACTTAGTGTTAGTTTTCTTACCTGGTTTAATTAGGGAGGGGGGGGGGGGGAATTTAATTTAAAATAGGAATCAGTTTTCATCCTTACGGCATTAACGCTTTAAATGAAAGAGTTCTAAAAGAAAAATATTTACTCACAAGAGCGATGGAAAAAGATTGAATTCAAAATCTGAACATGCCCCATTCAATAAAGTGTTTTTTCTATATTGGTTTCCTTGAAAGAGGAAGGAGAGGGGGGGGGGGGGGGGTTAAAAATTATTTTAAATTCAAAATGGTAGTCAATTTTTACTCTTATGGCATTGGATATTTAAATAAAGGAGTGCTGAAGGGAAAATATATATTCTCTAGACGGATGGAAGAAGATTGAATTGTATGAAATTGCGAACTTCGAAATTAGCCAAGCAATCCGTAAAATTACTCCTTATCTCCGTACATCAGTAAATTAATGGCAAAATCCGTATATTTTACGGATAATCCGTAAAAGTTGGCAGATATGTCAATGACACTTAGATAAAATCATCAATTTAAAATTCATCAGTTATAAGAAAAAGCTCACTTAAATTATTTTCAAAAAATATATACTGAGAGACAAATAATCAAATAGGAAGAAAACGGTATTAAAATTACTTCATGCTAGCTAAATAATCAAACAAGTATACATATTTTATTTTTCTCACTAAAATTCCCTTGTCCAATGAGAAAGATGGATTTAACCCTTTCCTAACGGCTGCTGAATTTTGCAGGTTACTGCAAGATAGAAAAGTGACACTGCGCAAATTACCCTGGATGACAAGAGATTTTCACTGCTAAGAAAATCTGTATGAAAGTCATCAAAATCAAATTGCATTCTATATTTTTATTTTACATGATAAGACAAAAAAGAATTGCATTTTACATTCTGCTTATTATTATGAGTAGTTTCAACATTAGAAACAGAAGAGATTGCGTAAAAATAGTGCTCGGCTTGAAAAAATGTATTCCCTTAGGCAAATGAGGATAGAACTTAAAATGTACCCCTGTTTACTTTCATTTAAAAATGTAATGAGAATTTATTCTCAAAGGAAGATTTAAGTATAATTAAAAAGTGGCATATTTTAAAGACACTCTTGTGTGTGACACTGGTGATGTAAGTACAATAGACTCTGAAAACAAGTAACAACATCATTCAATTCATCTAATGATGAATGAGATGAAGCCAAAGAATCTATACTATCTTTTATACTTTCATTAGATATCTGATTGCTCCAACAGAGATACAGTGAAACCTCTGAATAGTTGTCACCTGCAGGACTGTCCAAAATAAACTGTACTTCAGGGACACAACACATTATTTAAGCTGCACTAAATAACATTTATAATGATTTGCATGTAAAAAATCGGTTATTTGTAAATTTTTCATTTTTTTTTTTTTAAAGGAAAATATCTCTTTTCAAAGAAATGATAATAGTATTTGTTGTTTTCCCCTTATCTTTTATTAAAACAAACTTTAATATCATTCAAAAGTTTCTAAGAACATACTAATACAATATTAGTAGTACTATGTGTATCTTGTGGCTGTGGCAAATAAACTTTACAGTGTTCATACTTTGGGTGTGGAAAAAAAAAAAAAAGAAAAAGCACATTTTGGGTAGCTGTTAAAACTTTTTTGTGATGCTGAGAGGTGGCTGTTGTTCAGAGGTTAGGTCTAATGATAATCCTAGGGAGCAAGTTCTGTACCATTCATATGTGGCTGGTATTCGGAGGTTTTTGTTGCACAGAGGTTGTCATTAAAGGAGGTTTTACATAAAATATTTTCATGCATTAGTCCTCCTTTTCTTTAAACCATATTTTCACCTCGCTTACTCTTAACTTTCTGATCCCAGACTACAAAAATACTATTATAGAACAAATATTCCCCCATCCCCCTGAAAAACTTAAACATAAGCAGTCAACTGGGAAAGAGTGGAGTGGACAGTCCAATTAATAACATATATTTTTGTTTTCATTACAAAAACACTTTGGTAATGTAAAGGCAGACTTCTTCCATAGAAAAAAAATAAACAAATAAATAAAATATTTCTGAAGGCTAGTGGTATCCAAAAAACAGTTTGGAGATCGTTTTAGGAATTCAGCAATATCTTTTATTTAAAATACGAAATATTCCACTTAAAAATGCAGGCATGAAAACAGCTGAAGAGCAAAAAAGAGGAAATACACGTGGACATATTTTCCAGCAAAAAATTGAAAAATTTACGTGCACCTATTTTCAGGCATATATAACAAGGTTGATAATCAGGGGCGTAGCCCAGGGGGGGGATATCAGGATATATCCCCCCCCCAAAATGTTTGGATTAGTGATGAAATTCCATCTATTTATACACATATAAGTTCATATCTCCCCCCGAAAAATTTTCCTGGCTACGCACCTGTTGATAATGCAAAAACATGGAACAGGGGAATAATGTGTGAGCTTAAATTCAACCACTGTTAAACTAAATGGTGTACTAAACAATTTCTACCATTTAAATTTCAACCACAAACAAATTGACTGTGATCCTGAAGAAAATAATTATGCACTGTAAATGTTTAATAATCAGTTTTAGATATACAATATTTATTAAAAGAAAACAGGCTATAATTATTTAAAATAATTATCTTAAACAATATCGTAAAATCCTAGATCAAAACAAATCATAAGTCTCACATCCAAATTTCAGATTATTCTTTTGATATGAAAATAAAATAAAAAATTGATTCTCAAAAATTTTAAGACCTATCTTTTTTTTTTTTAATTTTGATCAGAAATGGAATGAAAAATTATACATATTGCATTGGCATTTTCTAAAATAAGCATTCAAATGATAGAATAAAAGTGGAGTTTTCTTGTTTTATAGGAAAAAGAATAATTCTTTAATAAATGTCTAAATATTTTCTCCGGTAAAATTTTAGAATCTTAGCAGTCTTGCAGCACATCAGCACACAGAAGTGGAACTTATGACAGGGACATATGTTCTGCTCCTTCCTATATATGCTTTTTAAAATTAACTGTAAAAATAATTACCAAAGAAAAACCTGCACATGAGAATAAAACGAAATAGCGATTTTCCTGATTTTAAAATTGAAGTGAAAATGTTTCAGAAATCAATAAACATATTATGGGGAAAATAATACTTTTCTGTTGAGTTACTAAAATGCCTTAAATTTTAATTTAACAATAGAGTATTAAAAACTCTGTTTTACATCTTGTTTTTAAAATTATTCATTTACCAAAAGGCTGCAAATAGATTGAAGTTCAGTTGGCAAATATGGAACCCGGAGATCGGGGATAGTTAGTTACCATAATTTCGCTAGTATAGTCCGCGGACTATGCATGTCAAAAAGGGATTTTTTTCCAGGACACGGACTATCTGGCTGAAATAAATTTCTTTTGCAAAAAAATTTAGTATATTGATCTTGCTTTTTGATCTGTAGTTAGCGCGCAAGCTCCAGTGAAGCCGATGCTAACAAATTTATTTCTGTAGAAAATAAAGCACATAGATGCACTTGAAGTGACGGCACGTCGGCATGCAGGGAGCATTTGAATTCCCCCCAGCCCCATTATGTCATTTAAAGCATCGACGTAGTTACAGGTGCGGACAAGCTTAGTGAAACCATTTTAGAAATATTTCCGTCCGATATGCAGAAGAACCACATTTTGAATGTGCTTAAAAAAAAAAAAAAAAAAAAAAAAATTATGTAATACCGGGGAAAACGAGCCTTCACAAACCGAGGTACCGACGCCGCGTCAACATCGAGAAGGTTGTTATTGTTTTGTCTTCACTCAGCGAGCTGGCTAATAAAGCAAGAGAGCGAATTCTGCTGAGACGTTAAAACATGACTTGTGTCGCCTCAATTTCTTTCTATTTTTTTTTCCCAATTGCGAATGCGAATTTTTAATAAAGAGCATTTTTAAATTTCATATTTTGTTAACTTTTAACCCAGAGAGAGTATCAATTGAATGTTGTTTAAAATTAAGTAGTATGTGGATTGACCCATGAAAATTAGTAATGATCTTTTCTTTTCTTTTTTTTTTTTTTTGCTTGGTTATGTACATTTTCATAAATGATTAATAAAAGTAATCTTTTTCTTTATTTAAGGAGGCGATACGTCTTGCCTAAGGACAGATTAATGCAATTTTATGGTCGGTAAGTTGAAATTTGTCTAGTTTATGGAAGTAAAATAGAATTTCTTTTTCCTGTAGCGGAGGAGTAATCGCTCCCCCCCAATCCCTTTAATCCGTCCGTGGTCTTACCATTAGTTAACTTTTCACGAAGTTACGATACATATTTTTAGTAAAATCCGCGTAACTGTTTAAAAAAGAAAATGCAAAAAAAACAACAACAACAACCAAAACTCGGAAAATTTTGGTTTTCTTTTTCTTACGGATTTCTTAACATTAACTCACATTTAAAAAAAGCATTAGTCTTTTATTCAGCATAAAATTAAGATGTGTATGTTTTAATAGCTATAAATATTGAAGTATTTATTTATTGGAATTATTATTAATTATTTATTTATTTAAGAAAAGTATATTTAAACTACCATAAATTATTTTACTTCCTTTGCATGTTGAAGACCTAAAGGAATACGACAAGATTTATATTTTAAATACCATTACTAAAAGCTGCACTTTTATACAAGTTTTATTTGCCGTGTAGACCGTCAGTTTGCTTTATTTAAACAAAAATTCCAGTTGACATTTTATGAATTAGCATTCATAAAATGTCTGGAAGTTCTCGTTCGGCCGACGATTTTTCCAAAAGCAAGCAAATTTTTGGATCCGAAAATGACCACAAACATTTCGTTTTCAATCCACGTTTTCTAATATATTCGATAAATATGCCATTTTCTCAATAATCCACAATAGAAGTATCAGTTAAGCTGGTACGTGTCCGTGAAAAAAATTTATAGATTCATCAAGTGCGCAAAACAGCAATAAAAACACGTCGCGAGTAACAATAGCTCACTGACAACGGTTTTCCAGTGGCGAAAGGTCTCGATAGATAATTATTGTTGTGTAGTAGTTCGCCAAGTACATAATTATGTATCAGATGCCTTTCGAAACATGGAAGATCTAAAATAAGAATTTGCCCCTCTGAACTAAGTTTTGAATTTACCAACTCAGGAAATCAGTAACATTGCACTCTAGCTGACTTTAGTCTAGGCACAGTGCGAGATGCAGTGAAAACGTACATCCCAGGCGCGCATTATCGTCCTCTTGTTACTCTGCTATGTCCGCTATGTTTTGCTTTAGGTTCGGTAATCACTGTGTTTTTTTTTTTTTTTTTTTTTTTTTTTTAAAGCGGAAAGGTTTTAAAACATTTTCGGAAAGCGGAGGTCTTCCAAAAAAAAAAAAAAAAAGCGGAAGATTTTCATGCCTGAAAATGTGTATATCACTGTTCTCTGCAACAAATTTTTGGCGAACCAGCCCTTATCCAGAAAGGGCTAAATACTATCTCCACATTCTTAAATATTGAAATTACTTTCAACAATTCAACATGCTGAGATCTACACAATTATTTATTGAACTACAGGAAAATTATTTCAATAAAATAGTGTTAAAAGATTAAATGTAAATATTGTTCATTATTAATGCTTTGTTATTATTATTATTTTTAACACTAGAAGCGCAGTTGGGGTCATTCTGACCCTTTTCCGAATATCTTATACTTAATTTCAATTTACAGTTTAACACTGCAGTTCATTTTTCTACTTGTCCTAAAAATACTTCCACGCGTGTTGTGACAACTTTTTTTTTTTTTCTATTTTAAATAGTAAAATAAATAATTACAGAAATATACCTAAAACAGCCAAGAGGGGTCATTTTGACCCTCCTCTCCAGCTGTTCTAGTGTTAATGCATTTTCAAAAGAAAAAATTCAGACACCCTCAGAGTGACAAGCCTAGATAAAAGAACTCTCAATGTATGCACAAATGGATTCAGAGAAGCGTCAAAACTTGGGTGATTATCATAATGTAGTATTTTTTTTTATAAGAGATGTGGTACACCACAAAATAGACATACTTATTCATAGACAGAAGTCCAGTTGCAAAATATTTAGAAAAGTTTTTACACTGCCACAGGTCAATGTTCAATGCTCAGACTGGCCAAAGTTGACTCAAATTTTCAATGCCTTGTTAAGGCATTAAATTTTCATAGGGCTTAAAATGCCTTACATGGAACAATAAAATGAAGATCGCCAGAAGTTTTATTTAAAAAAAGATTATTACTATTATACTGTATATTGATAATCGTAAAATTAACAAAAGATTAACTGAACTTATTTTTATCCACACTGAAATATTTGTACCATTTAATGCAGACAAAGAAAACTGCATTTCAAAAGTACAACTAATGAGAGTTCACTGTATGTGTACAATAAATTATAAAAATGTGTAACACAAACATATATTTGAACAATACTTTAAAGAATTAAAAAATGAATTTTTAGAATGAGTGGTGTTCTAAGGCACTTGACCAAACAATTGAGTCCAGTTTCAAACTTTTATAAGTCACTTTTCTTTTTCTAAATAAAAAAAGGGGGGAAATCAGTGGAGAAGAGTTATCTCTGAAAGTGTTGCCTTCAGCTCTAGTCGAAATATTGTGCTGGGTCCAAGGACTGTACTTGTCAAATCCTCCAAAAAAAGCATTCTATGCCTCATTATAGAAGAGAAACTACTCCTAAAAAAAAAGTGTTCTCTTTTGCCTTTTGGTGACAACAACATACCAAGTTAGCCCTAGTTTTAAGATTAAATATGAATAGAAAAATAATGACAAATTTCTGGCAAAATGCTTCAATATAGTTTTTTGTCTTAACTTCAAACTCAAATGAATCTCTCCTTCGGTACACTGAGATCACAAGTATAAAGACTTCAAACTCAATACAATTTTCTTTTAATAAAATTAAATTTTATTTCTGCAGTAACCCGAGTAGTACCCTATTTCTTTTAGGACAGCTTTATACTAATAAAAACACATACCATATTCAAAGGAAAAAATGAAATATGATAAACATTTTAAAATTAGCTGCAAAAAGTTTCAACTTTAAAGAACACTTACTTTCAGAATAGCTGCTTATGTATTTGAGCAATGTGTTTCTGAATTTAAATAATCTAATCTAAAAAACAGTAAAAGATAAATTGTAAGAACAGTATAAAATAAGATGAGTGAAAATTCAGAATGGAGTATTGTAGTATTTAGAAAAATCAGACACAATTTCGATCAAATAATTTTCTAAATTTTACAATAAAAAATGAGTTATTTTAGCATACTTTTCATGCATATTTGATTTTTCATTAAAACAGAACAATATATATTATCAATAAAACTTATTATCACACTTGCTGCAATGTTTGTATTGTTTAATGAGTTCAAAAGACAGTTACACATGAAAATCTGCACTGAGAGCTAACTCATTGAATCTGTAAGGTACATAAAAATTAGCAAAACAAAAATAATAGATGTGCACAGTCTCAAAGGTAAATCCAATATAAGCTGTTAAAATCTGCATAGAATACATGCAGGTTAATTCCTATTTAAACCCAGGCCAAACCTGTTAACTTTCATCAGATCTTGGAGAAGACTACTGTCTTAAGTGTCAACTTTTCAGCTTTAGTCTGAATGATCTACTGGCATCAGCAGTACATTTACTCAATCCTTTAGACAAAGTATAAGAGCTCATAATGGAAAGTAACACTCGTCACAATGGAGCAAGGTTATTCAAGTAATATATTTTGAAATATCCAAGGGGAAAAAAAAAGGCAATTTTACTATAAAGTAGAAAGGCTTTTTTTTTTTAAAAAAAACTCATTAAATTTCTTAATAATTAGAATAAAAATCCCTCTATCATTAAAAAAAAAAAAGAAAGAAAGAAAGAAAGAAAGAAAAGATAGCCCAGGAAGAAAAAATAATTCATGAAATTGGGTATGTGAGGGATGGGTTCATTTGGAATAAATTCTACGTTATCAGCATGAGTATTTTGAAAATATTAATGTTAGGTTTGGGTTTTCATTAATATTGTTTGGGCAGCTAAAAAAATGCAGATTTATCTGTCACTTTTAAGAGTTTATTGACATTTCAGCATTTTTTTGGGGAAAAAAATCTTTCTGAAGGATTTCCTCTAGTTTGCCTATCAAAAGATAATATGAAAGCTTGAAAGATTTTTACTGTACAGATGATATTTCCAGGGAAAAAAGATGCCACTTCCATTAAAATTTCCCAAACCAATGAGCAAGAACTCTTGCCGAAGTGGCAGCTAGTAAATGATTTAAGAGATTCATGTAAAAATACTCAAAATAGATAATCTTGACATTAAAATTGGGCTCTTAAATTTTGTGCGGTATGTTGTAAGTGCATAAATCAGTGGGAAAAGTGCAAGCTAGAAGACATGTTTAATTTAAAAAAAATTATAAATGAGATGGTTATTCAGTCATCTAATATTTTAAAAAATATTTATAATTTTTACCATCAAGCAAACAAGCCAAGTCAAAAAGATAGTCCAATTGCTAATAGAAATTCATTTTTCAATGAATTACATAGTTAAGCATCAAAATGAAATCATGGATGCTTGCTGGAAAACAGGCCATGATTTATCTGTCACTATATACACAGCTGTAATGCATTTTAGAAAAGCCAAGAATGACGATTTAAAAGCTAAATTCTACAGAGTTATAACATCAATCAATATACTTTTTCAGGTGTCAAAATTTTTAATCAACAAATTATTGAAGCTGTGCTAGAAAACCTGTTTTCAAGCTAAAAAGTATTTATTTGGTCAGACGGTCAGCAGCCCATTTCAAGAATAATAACAATATGGCTTTGATGCTTTCTCTGTGTTTTCTAAATTGAATTCCTTCACTGCTTTGTATAGCTGCCAACTGTTCCAATTTTATCAGAACATTTCTCACCACTAATTTTTACTTCACAATTAAAATTAAAATAAGTCCAAATATTTAATGTAAAATGAAACTGATTAAAAATAGTGGTGAAAAGTATTTGGATAAAATCGGAACAGTTGGCAGCTATGGCTTTGTACCATGACAATGGGGTTGGGGCTCTGTTTAAACACATTGTATAAAATAAGGCATAACAAAGGCAGTGACATAAATAAAACTTTGTAAATTAACACACGTAACAAGGTACTTATCTTAATCAGTAAAGGTGAAAAGAAACATAGTATAATTAATTGATTATGATAATTAACAGTAGTAGAAGTATTAGGTTTATTAAATTTAGAGAGCCTTATGAATAAAAGAGGGGCAAAAGCCACAAGACAGTTAAGAATTTTAAGTAATTAATCTGATTATTAAGAGATGATGCATGAGAACAAATTTTGATAGAGCAAGACACATAAGTGTAAAAAGCAGAAAGTTTTTGCTGGTAAGGATGATTAGACAAAGCATGAGGAGGTAAAGAAATAGAAAAGGGTTTGCAGAAAACTGAAGTATAGAAATCGTTAGCATTCCTTGGAACAAGAACATCAAGAAACTTCTGAGTAACCTGGATAGAAGGATCAACAGAATTAACAATCAAAAGTAAATCAGAAATATCACAATTTGAATTCACTAGAACGATAGTATCGTCAACATATCTGACCCAGCACAAAAAATTAAAGACCTTGTAGAGCTTCTCTTCAAAATAATGCATATAAATACCCCATAAAAGAGGTGAGAGAGGATTACCCTCAGCAAGTTTGTTTATAGAATGAACCATTAAAAATGAAAACAGCTTATTTAACACAAATGCTTACTAAAGAGATAAAACTCCTAAATCTCAACAGAAGAATAATGAAACCAGGGTTGCAGTGATTTAAATCAGTGATGTAAATCAACCGACTTTTTGGGAAAAAAATCACTGATTTAAATCAATTTATATCAAATGCCGAAAGTAAAAAAATTATTTTGATCAATAAAAACTGATCATGTGATTTTAAAAGTTAATCTTTAAACAAAATTTTAAAATATGAGAATGAAAGTAATAATTTAGAACAGAGGATGACCAAAGACAACTGGTGTTGTGCAGTTGAAAGCTCTTTAACGATGGAAGTAATGTTGCAAAGTTCTACTTTGGATATAATATGTACTTATACTTTTCATCTTATTTTAAAAATTTTATGAGGAGATCACCAAATTAAGTATGATGTATAAGACAGGGAAATATTGGGGCTTAGATTCTTCCTGAAATTGGGATTTTTTTGAATGGATGTCAACCATCAAGCTTTTGTGAGAAATTCTGCCATTTGGATCCTCCATGAATTTCTTGCAATATGTTTAGTATAAAAACATGTTCTAAAAAAAAGAATGTAGTGCTGGTATGATTTTTAGGTGACGTTTTTCAAACTGTGCCACAGTTCTACTTTCCTACCAATGTCTAAAGTGAACTAGAGATGTGAATCATCACTAGTTTTTGAGAGAAGGTACAATTCAGATTTTTGATGACAAACTTCAATATTTGGTTGGGCATGATTTAAAAGTAAAAAGTAAAGTTGAAATTAGTGATTTAAAAATAGTTGTAAATGTATATTTTGAAAAATAATAAAGGAGAGACGAGTCAAAAGTTACACGGGTCAATTCTAACATTCTCTATTTAATGCACAAAGTAGTATGATGGCTGTGTAGTATGGTACAGCACCCTCTAATAATTCAAAGACAGAAATTGCAAAGAAATGAGTTAAAATGTCTTTGTGACATGATGAATAATGTGTTTTTGTTGTTTTGGAGTAAAAGGTTGTTCTGTTAGGCTTTTGTTCTATAAGTACTGTCCTTCTATAATGTAACTCATTAGATGATATCATTTTTCTGTTGCATGCTAGCTTAAAGAAATGCTGTTAGAAATGTTATTACAAATACATATGCACTTTCAGTGATACAAACTTGCATATTACAATTGCTCCATGAATCTGTCATAGTTGCTACAGGTTAGGACAATTGTAACATTGCATTAATTGATGCATATACATTAAAATTCGACTCATGTGTCAACTGTAATTCTAAAATTGCATTTATGCAAATGTTTGCAAAGGTTCTTTTGACGTCTAGCTTAAATTTGCATTGAATTTTTGCGTTAACTTATGAAAATATTGATAAAAATGTGCAAAATGTTACAACTGGCCCCAGACTACCCTGCACAGAACATTAAAAAAATATTTCACTGAATTAGTGTAAATAGATTACTTTCGATATCTCTATTTTTGAGAATACAAGCAAATTAGATTTTAAATAAATCTCGAATGAGCAACACAATAAAATGCAAAGTATAAGATACACCTTTTTTATAAAATGAAATAAATATTCCAAAAGGATCATATTTACAAAAGAAATAACATATTAATATGAAGATACAATTAGTATTAATAGGATATAATAATGAGGTTATAATTAGTGAAAATGAAATGAAATTTATACAGGGTGTCTCAGAAAGGTGGTAACACATTTTAATTCTTTATCTCTTAGAGATAAGTGGGCAATGTCAATTGAAAAAATGTTCAAAATAGGTAAGAAAAGACTACATTAAGAAAAAATTATTCTTTTAATTTTCAGAAGAGTTACACTTTTTTAGTTTTTATATGACCCTCATACAACAAAGTTCCCAATTAGTAAAATGAGCTACACTACTATGAGGTGATGCCCACACACTAATGAGGTGATGAACAAAGTTTGAGAATTATATTCTAAAAAGTGTCAAAGATATAAAGAGAAACATATGCTGATTTAAACCACTTTTTAATGGCTCTGGAAGAAAAAAATCATGTCGGAAGGTCATGTTTTGGAGGTTCAACAGAAATTAATTTTTTTGCATAGTAATACACGTTTACATTCAAATGTATAACACCAGATCATCTTTGTTTGAAGATATCTGAGACATTTTATGATGAAAGGCTCAAATTTTTCATGCCACCTTATTAGTGTATGGGGCACATTTTACTAATAAGGAATTCTTTTGTTAAGGGATCATATACAAATTTAAAATACATAACTTTTTGAAAATTAAAGAGAGGAATTTTCTTTCATGTAATCTCTTTACCTACCACATTTTTCTCCATTTACATTGCCCACTTATCTCTTATAGATAAAGAGTTAAAACATGTTACCAACTTTTTGGGATATCCAATATATATGTTAACTATAGCTAAATTATCAACTGCCAAAAATCAAGAGAATTTTTTCAACATTTCAAAATTATGTAACAAATTAATAGCAGAGAAAGCTTTAAAACTTGTGTTTGTTATGAAACAAACACAATTTGAATTTGAACAGCTGAGTTTAAAATTCTCAAATATCCTAACAATATATCTACAGTTAGTAAATTTAATTTTCGTTATATTTTTCCTTTGCCGAAATAAATTGTCTAATATTTCAAAAGTTAGTATTTTATTTTCATACTTGGCTCACAAAGATTTTTTCATTTTCTTTAAAAGAAATACAGCTTAATGACTGGTATTTTTTTTTTTATAATGACTGCTTTCCTGTCTAACATATAAAAGTTACATAAATATGTATGTATATATATACACTTAAAAAAAAATCATTAAAATCAAACAAATCATGATTTAAATTTTAAAAAATCAACAACCCTGAATGAAATTTGCATAAACATTTTTCCAAACAGTGAATCGCACCTTGGATAGGAACGCTAGTAAATAAAGATAAGTACTTATAGATAATACAGGGTTTCTACAGATTTAACAGCTTTTGCTTCCCTGACGTCTATCGCGCTCTTCCCTGACTTTATCTAGCATGTTTTCGCGAATTAATTACATCCTTTAATTAATAATTTTTTATATATTTTGCCCCCCCTTTTTTTACAATAATAATAATAAAATTAATATATAGTACAAGAATCTTTTTTGACATCACTGGATTCAAACAAAAACCATGTTTGATAATAATTTAGGATAAAATTAAGCATATTTCAACTGCACAAGATATGCTCTCGAAACACGCATTTAAAAATTATTTATAAGGTTGAAAGAGAAAATGAAAATAAAACAATTTCTATACTTAGGTGCAAACAGCAAATATTTCCTTGATTTTACCGCAAAATTCAATTTTTCTTGCATTTCCCTGACTTTCCAGGTCTGTAGAAACCCTGTAATATACATAAAGGTAATATAAGTACCAATTAAGATAAGTACCTTCTTATGTGTGTCAATTTACAAAGTTTTAGTTATATTATCTTTTAATACCAGTTTTTTGTTGTGATTATTCAAAGTGCCCTAAAGCTTTTCAATGAAGTGAGCACTCCACAGATAAATCTAAAATGCACTTTTCTAGATGAACAAAGAATAATTCCAGAATTAAAATTTGAAGCGTCATTTGAGAGGATACATGAACTAAAGGAATCTTGCCTTGCCCCAGTACAGACCTGACATATCATGTATAGAAAACATCAACCAATTTGATTCTCTCTATTATGAATTTCCTCATTCTATGATTGTTTAATTGATATTCCTTACATTACATTAGTCACGTTATGTCAGTCACATTACTTAAATAAAAGAAGTAAATGTAGACAAAAAATGTAGACAAAAAATTAAACAAAAACAAATATTAAAAAAAAATTATATACTCATATGATTTTTGTACATACTGTTTAAAGGTATAGATCAGTGCTACCTTTCTATTTCTGCGGATCAGTTAACGTTTGATAATTTTACAGCGACCTGCTGGGGGAGGGGGGATACGTGATTGTTTGTATTTTAGATTGTTTTGATTTGATAATTTTAATTTACTTAGTTAAAAATTGAACACGGAAATACCTTAGTAATTAGTTAAAAACATCAAAAGCCTAAAATTTCCGTAAAAAGATTAAAACATGCATAATGAGCGCTTTCGACAGCTTAGCCCGCTGTCATCATCAGAACTGAGTTAACTACTCAGTTCTGACTTCTACTCAGTTTCAGTCATCATCAGAACTGACTGAACTAATTACTAAGGTATTTCCGTGTTCAATTTTTAACTAAGTAAACTTACCCGGAGCCGGGGTTATTATCAAGAAAGAAGAAGATCTGGAGTTGTGTGTATATTGCCATCGCCGTGCGTTCGATGGTCTCCCTCAACTACTTACAATAAGTATTAATTCTCCTTATAAACCTCTTTATTGCTGGCTATGATTAAGATTTTTCTTATAATTAACTTTTTAACTATGGCATATAATACTGATACATTATATACAACCTTCAACTAAAAAAACGTCTAACCCGTGAATTGGAACACTTATTTTTTCTAAAGGATTGTCAGTACTTCAATATAATTCCTAAATGTCTCCAAGTAAGAAATAAACTTATAAACAATGCCTTCCATTTTGATATGAAAATTTTTGAATACAAATTATTAAAAAAGCTTATAAGAAGCAAATATGCCAACATACACCAGCTCAACACTAAAATAGAAGAAATTAAAGAATGTTTAAAAGCAAATACCAACTATCATACATTTGAAAACCTTGTCAAAAAAACAGAATATTTCTGCCGGAAACTAAAATACAAACTACAAACTACACACAAGAAAAAACTCAACTTCTGGATTAATAAATATGGTACAAACAAAACAATAATGAAGTCTGACGATCCTCAATTCATAAACCTCTCCTCCTTCAAATTAAACAAACACCAAGAAGACACTCTAAACCTCGGACCAAAATTCATACTTGATGATAACATAAACTTAAAAGACACAATAGCTGCTTATGAGACCGCAATAGAACCATTACCAGACAACAATAAACAGGAACTATGTCCTTTCACTCAAAAAGAACTTATTAAATTAAAAAAGAAAAATACGAGGGACAAGGAAGACAAAAGATGTTTAAAAGAACTGAGAGATAATCCTACAATAACCTGCCTTAGTTCAGACAAAACAGGAAAAATAGTTATTTTAGATAAAGACGATTACATTACCAAAATGATAGAAACCATCAATAAACTAGATGTCAATATACCAAACAAGGATCCTACCACCAAAATTAACAATATCCTAAAAGAACTCATAAATAAAGGAAGCTGGCCCAATAACAAACCACAACAATTACATAGTCCTACTGCCTTTGCTCCACGCATATTTGGAAAATATAAAGATCATAAAAATCTCCCATCCCTTCGCCCAATTGTCAGTAAATGTGAAGGCCCTACCTACCTACTTGAAAAATACCTAAAAAACATATTACAACAAATAATTCCCTCCTCAAATTCATCTCTAAATTCCACTACCAATTTTTTAAAAGAATTAAAGAACATACAATTCTCAGATTCTGTTAAAATGGTCAACTTCGACGTCACCAACTTATATCCTTCCATAGACACAATAGAAATGTACAATACAATAAGTAAAGAAATTGAGAACACATTTAATACAGATATTTCAATAACCCTATAAGCTGCCTTGTCCCTCATCCTCAATAACACCTACTTCCAATTCAATAATAAATTTTACAAACAGAATAAAGGTGTCCCTATGGGCTCCCCGATATCTGGTATAATAGCAGAGTGGAAAATGCGAAACCTTGAAACTTTAATCAATACAAACCTCCACCCCCATATTAAATACTGGTTTCGTTACGTTGATGATGTTTTAGCAATAGTAAATAACAATAGCATAAAAAATATTCTCGACGAACTTAACTCACTTGATGAAAATATACAATTTACTATAGAACTTGAGCAGAATAATAGCCTAAATTTCCTTGATGTAAAAGTAATTAGAATCACCCCAGACAATATAGAAACTACCGTTTATCGTAAACCTACCAATAATAATAAAATAGTCAATTACTCCTCAAAAACTACATATAACTACAAAATATCAATCTTACGTTCACGTCAATAGAGCCCTGGAAATATGCTCCAACCAACAATTACTAAAGGAAGAAATACAATTCATAAAGCAATTTGCGCGCGAAGCTAATTATCCTAGCAATATCATCCCCCGCCTAATCAAAAATAGAAGAAAGAAACTAAACATCATCAACGACGCACAAAAAGAAAAATCCACATTTACTCATCCGATTCCCTATTGTTGCGGTCTCGCTGTAAAAATATCCAACAGGGCACGTAAAATGAACCTCCGTATCCCAATTAAACCCAATAGCAATATATTTAAAAGAATCCGGTCAGATAAAGACAAGATTAACCCTCTAGAAACCGCAGGTATTTATAAAATAAATTTCACATATAGAGATTCCAACCTTCCCGGATACTACGTTGGGGTTACAAAAAGAAAAATTAAAGATAGAATTAAAGAACACATAAACGACATAAAATACAATAGACAAAGTACCGCTCTATCCCGCCTAGCCTTAAAAGAAAATATAAATATAGATTTCGTAAATGTCAAGAAAATAGCTAATTACAATAATTACAATTATGGCTTAAGACGGGAAACGTTGGAAATAATGACACAAGAGGGAGCTGTCAACAACATGGCGCATGTGCAAATCGAGCAATCGTGGCAAGCCATAGTGAAGAAGAAGCGGTGAACGAGCCAAGCAACTCAGTTCTGATGATGACAGCGGGCTAAGCTGTCGAAAGCGCTCATGGTGCGTGTTTTAATCTTTTTACGGAAATTTTAGGCTTTTGATGTTTTTAACTAATTAATTTTAATTTAATTGTATTTCAACATGTCTTCAAAATAAAATATACTTACACAAAAATGAATATAAAGTAATTTAACATTTTATCTCACTACAATGCTAAATCAGTGAGAACCCTGAGCTTGTTTCTTTACAATAAGTCAGTTCCATCTGGGGGTAATAGGAAAATGATATATGAAGTATTTTGCTAGTATCCAGTTTATTCCTTGTTTTGTTTCGGTTGTTGTCACTTAGAAAACTCTGCTTCACACGAATAGGTTGATGGAAATGGCAATAGGGATTTAAGAGACTGCAATTTTAATTCATATTCTTGAAATTTTTGATAAACAATAAACTAATTTAAAACAGTTACAAGATTTCTTTTGTTACAAAAGAATAAATAAACACAAACCCGAGAAAGTTGAAACCCAAGAAAAATATACCACAGTAAATAAACTGGAAATAATGTAATTTTCCTTGGGCAGCAATGTACCATTACCATTTGATCCTCGGACCAGTACTGGTCCATGGACCAAGGGTTCTAAACCACTGGTATAGATTACCTGCAGATTAATTAAAAACAGAAGGACGGACTTGCATTAAAACATTAAAAGGCTAAAATACACATTAAAACCCGACAGTAGCAGCTTTCGGTGGCGGCCACCTTCAGCCTCTGCTGTCTCCAGACTGCTCTGCTCTCTTCCTAAAGGTTCGCTCCATCCCGGATCACTTTACGTATGTGTCATATCGTTTATAGCGCCATCTGTAGTTATGATTTGCAGGGCCTACATGTAGCATTCAATGCTACATAGGAATGACTAAAAGAAAAATTAAAAACAGAAAAAAGGAACCCTTTAAAGATATTAAATTCAATAAACCCAGCACTGCACTTTCTAAAATAGCCCAAGAACAACCCATAGAAATTAACTTTAATGAAAGCCAAAAACTCGCCAATTATAAAAATAACAATTATGCCCTTAACATGGAGGCCCTGCAAATCATAACTACAGATGGTGCTATAAACGATATGACACATGTGCAAATCGATCCGGGATTGAGCGAAGCTTTGAGGAAGAGAGCAGAGCAGTCTGGAGACAGCAGAGGCTGAAGAAGGTGGTGGCCGCCACAGAAAGCTGTTACTGTCGGGTTTTAATGTGTATTTTAGCCTTTTAATGTACCTGCAGATTTTTTAGATTCAAAATTCAGAGAAATTTAAAGTTGGTCAAAATGTTCAGTTTTCATTTAAATAATTAAAATAAAAATATTTTAATACTTTTCATGTATTAAAACAATGATTTCTTTTACTTAATAACTAAAGCTAATTGTTTTCTGAAAATCTCATTTTAGAGCACTGTTATAATTAAAGGTATGGAATTTTTCGTTTTTATGAAATACATACTTGCCAACTTTTAGAAATGGCCATCAGTAAAATTATGCGCGAATGACATTTTTCAAATTTTTATACTAGATAACATGTGGGCATAAATATACCCCTTTATAATACACATACGTACATACATATATATATTATACATACACTCTGAAAACATACAATAGAAATATTTAAGTGTTTTAAAAAGTGATTTTTTTTATTTGACAAAATTACATCTTACCTCTTCTCTTCATTTTAACACTTCCAACTCTTTAATAGCCATGTCCTTTCTTTTATATACAGGTTAATACATATAATTTGTGTACATAATTAAAGTATGCATTTTAACTAAATTATTACACAGCTAAAATACTTAATTTAGTACAATTAAGTTTAAGCAAATAGGCAGTTGTTGGATAACTTAAAATTATAGTATGATATCAAAAATGAACGATAAAAATTAAGTCCATTGTGTCCACATGTTGTTTTTGGCTTGTGTGCCCGTAGTCAAAAAATTGCTAAGTTTTTTTTTATTGCTTATTATTCCTTAAAATTGCATATTTTTAAGGCTTTTGTATGTGTGCCAATTTTCCAAATACAGATAAACATCGCGTATTTTTGATGTTTTCGGCTTGTGTGCCCGTAGTCTAAAAATTGCTAAGTTTTTTTTTGCTTATTATTCCTTAAAAGTTTAAATTTTTCTAGTGTTTGATTATGTGAATATTTCTTAAAATTGCATATTTTTACGGCGTTTGTTTGTGTGCCAATTTTCCAAACACAGAAAATTTTTTTCTAAGTTCTTTCTATTTTTACCGATTTTTCAGGTATTCCTCTAAAATATTGCTAAGTCTTTTTTTTTTTTTTTTTTTTTTTTTTTTTTAGTGCCGTATTTTTCATGTCTGAGGTTAGTTTCGCATTTTCAAAACACGGGAAAATCCAATGACCAGAGACTGAGAATCCCACCACTGACATACACTCGCGCATCCCTTTGGCAGGCAGAACACGGAGGAATATCGGACATGACGTCACCAGGCAGAAAGAGGAGAACCCTCCTTAAGAGGAAAAAAAAAAAGATTACATTTCCAGCCACCACCCTCCCCTTCTCTCTCTTCTAGTGAGAAAAAACCGGTCTCTCGTACGTCTTGAGGGGGGAAAAGAGTACAAGGGAAAAACTGACATAGCGGCTTACGTGCAGAGGAAAAATTTTCTCGCCGATCTCTTAAGCATGACGCCAGACTGCTTAAAATGCATAAAAAAATAGCCCTCTTCAGTAAACGCATAAAAAACTTGGAGAATCCGTAAATTTTACGGAAGATCCATAAAAGTTGGCAAGTATGGAAATACATGCAAAATATAAGCAATTTGAAAATAGACACGAATTTATGTGAAAAAATGGGAATTTGTGGGAAAAGTCCTTTACAAAGTTGTTCAGCATCATTGCTTTAGTAAGAGAAACCTAATTTTGTACATAATGATCATTAATTTGCAAAATAATGATACGGATGAAAGGCATAAAGTACACATTTGTTTGGTAAAATTTTCCAAAACCGCACTCACCCAACATTAAGCTAAGCCCTGTCAGCAACAATACACATCTGGACTCTGGTCTGCAATTCCCACTGGAAGTCATACAATATGGCTGGTGAAATGTTGAAAAAAGCATCAGTTTTTTGTTTTGACGCCTTGCATTAAACTCATTCAATTTTTAACATTATTGTGTTCAAGATATCTTTTTCAATAAATCGGTAATGTTGAAAAACTTTGTAATTGACTTTTTCCAGTACACTGAGGGTTTTTTTTTTTTTTTTTTTGAGATAAGAACGCTAACTCCAAATTTGGCTAGTAGGTGCTGCTCTAAGTTGCTTTCTTTGGTAGTGGATGACAATTTTACTATACCTGTACCCCAATTTTATGAGTACATATAATCAAAATTCGTAAAAGAGAAATATAAATTTGAACACTACTCAGAAGAGTTGGAAAATGAGTTATCAAACTCTGTGGAGTTCTAAGGCTGATTGAACCATAAATGAATCCAGTTTTCACATTATCAGCATCATCTTAAGAAACTCTGGAGAAGAATGGCCAGAAAATAGTATTGCTTTTTGACTTTAGCTTGAATTGCAGTTGTTCCGAGCATTGAACTTGCCGAACCCTTTAAACAAAGCATTTCAAGTCTCATTGTAAAAAGTAACACAAGGCACAAAAGACAAGTGTCTGATAAAAGCATAAAAGGAGATAAAAACATTAAAAAGTTAGAAGTACTCTTAAAATCCTTTCATTGCACTTTTAGTGGCCACCTAACTACCATCCTCAGTTTTTCGGTTACGCACTGATCTACTTTCCTCTAGAATCACTTTCCATCCCGGATCTATTAGGTCATGCATGGTACCATTAAATTTGATTAAAATTAATGTGCAAATGCAGGATACCCTATTAACCTAGCTAGTTAAGCAACTTTATAAAAGTAGACTTAAGAAACTAGAACACATTGGGCAAAAGGGAAAACAGAAATACACCTAAGCCATACCTCACTGCAAGGGAGCAGTTATTAAAATATTTAATGAAGCAGCCAAAAAACATATCAAAATACTAATAAAACCAAAGAAAATATTTTCAAACGTATCTGTGGCGACAAAGATGGAATAGAAAAAGAAGAAACTACATGAATATATAAAATAAATTTAACCTACAAAGACTAACGAACCGGGCTGTTATATAGGAGTAAATAAAAGGAAAAGGAATAAAGAACACATTGCTGACATAAAATTTAATAAGTACAGCACTTTCAAGAATTGGCCAGACCCATAGATATCAACTTCAACAAAATGGAGAAATTATCAGACTTCCGAAATCAGGATTAGGATTAAAAATGGAAGCTCTGAAAATCATAACAACAGATGGTACAGTTTACGATATCATGCATGAACTAATACATCTGGGATGGAAAATGATTTTAGAGGAAAGTAGATCAGTGCACAACCGAAAAACTGAGGATGGTGGTGAGGTGGCCACTGAAAGTGCTATGAAAGAACTTTTAGACAAATGTCTGTTGCTTCTTTTTAGTGACAATAATTACTAGGTTAAACATGGTTTCAGAATCAAAAATACATAGAAAACATTATCCACCTCTAACAAAATGCCTTGTTGTAGTTTTTGATCCTTATTTTAAACCTCAGAATTTGCTAAAAATTTTGGGAGTACCCTTCATATGTTCAAAATCTTCCTCTTGGAAAACATGGTTTAAGAAAAAAAAAAAAAAAAAAAAAAAGTATCAGTGACTGCTGCAAAGATTAAGAAAAAGAAATATTTTTTATTTTTATTCACATAAAAAAAGTTATAAATTTTCGAATTTATAGACTTGCAAAATGTCCCACTAATTTAGGCATTCACTTTTTCTTTTACATTCTTTTGACTTTTAAATACCCTCTAGCATTTTAAACTTCTCGTGTCTTCTATGAATTAATTATTGCTTTTGCAAGTGAATTTTTAACATAGTATTTACAAAAATAATTCAAATCTGGACTCACGGAATGGGTCAAGAATAGAATAACATCAAATCCATGAAACATTTGAGTGTTGTACGTCTTTCAGCGATCTGATTTATAGCATTCACTATAGTTGCTTATGTGTTCGAGCAATGTTTCTGATCTTGTAATCTGAAAAAAAAAAAAAAAAAAAAAAAAGAGTTAAAAGATGAAGTTTAAAAAGAGTACAAAAGAAAATTAGCAGAACAGCAGCATGGAGCAGGGTTTAGAAATCAGAAATACAATTTCCTTGAAATAATTTTCTTAATACTATCACAGTAAAAAAAAAAAAAAAAAGGCTTATTTTAGCACACTGTTCACAAATACTTGGCTTTTCTTTAAAACAAAATCATATGTATTATCAATAAAACTTTTTTTCACCCTCATTGAAATGTTTGTAATGTTTAATGTTGCCGAAGAATAGTTACATTTGGAGGTCTACACTATTGAGAGTTCACTGAGTGAAAATAAGGAATATGAAAATTAGCAAAACAATAATACGAGATGTGCACATCCTTAAAAGTAAAGCAAATATAATTTTTAAAAATCTACACAGAATATATGGAGTTTAATCCTTACTCAAACCAAGGTCTAGCCTGATCACTTTCATCATGATTCATGGAAAAGACTACTGTGTTAAGCATTACTTTTCAACTTTGGTGTGAATGCTATACTAGCACCCAGCAGCTCACTTGCTGAAAGTATTTTTTTTTTTTTTTTAATCTCACAACGATAAAAGAAAATAGAAGCTGATTTCACTGTAGTGCAGAGAGATTTTCTTTTTTTTTTTTTTTTTTTTTTTTTTGTTAAAATTTACTCTAAAAATAGAACTAACTTTTTCTAAGTTACCTATATCCCAATAATAAGAAAAAGAAGATCCATTAAGAAAAATAATTTGTAACAAATTTATGAGCAGTGAGATATTTAAACAAATCAAAATCTCAGCTCTAAACATAATATTTAAAAATATAAATACCGTATTGCCCCGAATATAACACGGCCTTAAATGTAACGCAAGCCCTAAAATTTTCATCAAAATAATTAGAAAAATCCTATATTTAGGACTTGAATTTAGCGCAAGTCAGGTTTTTCTGTTAATGGGCAATGATCAATCAAAATACACTGCATTATATTTGGGTGAATACGGTATATAATATACTGTTAAGTTATTCATTGGTTTTCATTAATACTGTTTGAAGCAACTAAAAAATTGCAGTTAAAGGATTCACTTTTAGGAATTAACTGACATTGTTCCTTTTTTTTTTTTTTTTTTTTTTTAACTAAAGGTGTTTTTTCTACCTTAAACCTTGGAGAAGAGGAGTCTTTTCCCTTGCTTCATTTTCATGACAAGAATTTTTTTTTTTTTCAAATTTAAAAATGAAGAGAAAAAGTACGACAAGTCTCCACAAAAATGCTTTATTTTAGCTTCACATCCTGAGCTTTAAACTTAATTGAATATAACAAGGGCTCTTCCCTCCCTGCTACATATATTAGCTTGGATTCTCAACATCACTGGCCTGAATAGAAAGAGAAAAGGACCACATGCAAATTCCCCCAATTGTCAAGATTACACTTATGTGGCATCAATGGTGGCGCTAGACTTTCCCTGACGGGGGGTCACCACTCCCCGACGAGGGGGCACAAATATACATGCACATATGCTAAGTGGCGTATCCAATTTGACCTCCCTCTTGGATGACATTTTTGTCACCAAGTATGGAAATTTGCAACTATTTGCACCACTTGAAAATATTTTACTTTAGAAAGTGATTTGTTCACTATAAATCATTTTCTAAACTAAAATATCCAGGATCCAGATAAGTTTAGAGGAGATGGAGGAAAATATAATGTTTTGTATTGTGAAATATTTCCAGGAATCGGATCGACATACATAATCGGACATCCAGGCCCCGGATATTTTCAAAAACCACTGCACAATCTTTCCTGGTAGATTATTATGTAAACTGACCCTAATAAACGTATCTCAAAATCCTTTTACATTACACAAATATTTCCCCAAGGCCTCAGCAAGCAAAAAATTTCAGTGGGTGGAGGGGATCTGTAGTGCTAAAATTAAATTAACTGATCTCTAGAATCAACGCAAATAAACTGATAATGCATTTACTGAAATTTTGGAGAGGGGGAGGGGGTCAAACCCACATGATCCTGCCCCCCCCCCTGGTAATGGCCTTGCACGTTCCTGTAAAATCTCCTTTTAATCTACTTTTAAGAGTTCTTCAGGTTAACGCTTAAAGTATTTCATATGAATGAAATTCTTTGAAAAAAGTTCAGCGAAGAAAGTTCTACGCATTTTTTTTTTTTTTTCTTCCCGCAGAAAAAATATCAGAAACAAAAGTTTTTGTGTGCAAGAATATTGCTGTAAATTCACTGAAAATTCCTTTTATAAATTAAGCATGACTAAATTTGCACGCTTTTACAAAAATTGCAGTTATTTTTATAAAATTAAGAGATATATGTAAATTTAATTACAGTTTAACTTCGATATCTCAAACATCGAAATTCTTGATATCTCAATAAATGTGTTTTCCCTTAAAAATTGAATCCTGCCCCACCAGTGGCATCTGGAAGACGGAAGGTGCCTGGTTTGAAACTAGGTCCATCCGCCGACCTAACCGTTCAGAATTTTCCGAAACTTTGCATAAATACGGGTTAGGACCTCTTGGAAAGTCCCCCTCGGAGGGCAAACCCACCCCCGGCCTAGATCCCTAGCGTAGATAATTGATCGTAATCTACATTTCCATTTACAAACTGATTCCCTTTAATTTCAACTCGTTATCTCAAAAAGTCTAGTGTTTCTGGCCAACATGTTTTGCTGTAAAAATATTAATCGAATTGTTAATTTATGCAATATTAATATTTTAATTCACAATAAAGTGAGAAAAATGCAATTGAAATATTTATAGGTAGAACCACTTTACAACAAAAATTTTCTTTTGAGAAACTAGGGGCTAAGGCCCCCAGACTCCCTATGCTCGCTTTTCGTATGAGGCATTCGTCCCCTAATAAGGCTTATTCATAAAAAAGACAATTTCAACAGACAAAACCCGAAGATTGGATCAGATGAATGTTAATGAGCTACACATAGCTTGGTTCTTGCATGTTCATTGGTAGATAAAAATTTAAACTTCAAACTACAGTAGACCCCCTCCCCCTCATAACACGGAAGATATTTTGTTATGGGAATCCGTGTTGTACGGGTCCTGAGCTATACTCCACCTGGAGTGCGGACTCCGCTTATAATTGCTGGAAAAATTATTTGCACTCCTCAGAAACACAATGATATTTAATGTTGCCATGCAAAAGTTATATTAATTAGGAGCGAAAGCATAATAAAATCAGAAGATCTGTTTCAGCTGTATTTTTAATAATGTAAAACCTATTGGACACCTTGCGAATTTGCCACCCATGGCGATTTTTCATTATTTGGCGATTTGCGTACATGTAAAGTTAATAAAAGCTACGGAACAGATAGGATAGCTTGCCACCAATGGCGACTTTTCATTATTTGGCGATTTACACATGCTCACAACCTATAATTACTGTTCATTTAAGGTTACCGGAAAACCGTTATCCATATTTTCATTTACATAATCGTTTGCAGATTGGCGTACTTAGTACCACGAATTATACCATCTCGTCGCGCTAGCAAATATCCAAAGTGTACTATAACTGCTATAATGGCATAGTTAACGCCGCCAAATATTTCTACTGGTAGCAAATAATCCAGCTGGCCAAACCGGCTTTAAAATAATCTGCATTTTAATTATTTTTCATTTTCAAGATATTAGTTATTCTGTTTTGGAAAAACGAATAATCGCTAATTCTAAACTCCTGTTGTCTAAGCGAACTTACTATTTGAAAATTGTCAACTTTGTGGAACACATTGAGTTACTTATTTCATATAGTTTTAATTTTGGCATAAAATGGGCGTAATTCTAACTCATGTTTGTAAATTTCACGCGATTCTAGATACTTGGAAACGCTTTGTTGGAAAGGAATGAATGATTATATGCCAAATCTGGCAACCATTCTGGCTTTTTTTTCCATTTTTTATTAATATCTTCTAAAATAATTCGATTTTCGAAATTCAAGTCAGCTTAGCCGGTTCCTCGGAATTTTTCGAATTTCTGGGCACCTTAGTCGAAACTCAAATCCCCACGGTTTAGGAGGAGATAGGTCAACAAGCTCTGACAGCGCCAGCGCCAGCGGCCTTTACTTTTTTTTAGAATAGAGGAAAAGGATTTTGAAGGTGTGCAGTAAAGTGGCATACCAAAACTTTATCGCTTGTTTCTACGGCTTTAAAATGATTCTACTTTCATAACAATTCATGTGGTGATAGTACTTATTGAAAGCTAAAAGATGGCACAGTATCTCAATTTTGAAAAGAATTGTTGTGAAGTGTATCCCTGGAAGCTTCAGTTAATAATAATAATAAATTATAAAAATCTCCGAAAGAGAACGTAAATATATGCGCTATTATATTTTTTTTATAAAGTCAAGCACTCATGAAGAAAATTAACCACTTTCTTTTAAAATCTAAAATCTAATAAAATAAAAAATATCGTCAGAAAAATATAATCTGTCGGCTTATAATTTGCCAAGACACACACACACACACAAAAAATTATTTTTAGCGAAACTAACCTTGATAAAAATTCACTTTTTTGTAATACTCCAAGATAGTTTTGAACGAATTTTCCACAAACGTGATGAATAATTTTATAAAGCAAGCTCAGCTCATTTACTAATAATTCATAGTGAAAGTGTCAATTTTAAAATTTCAACATTAACAAAAAAGAGTTTAATTAATAAGGCGAATAACAAACATAATTTAAAAGGAAAGTGACGGATAGTTAAAATCATTTAAAAACAGGTAAAAACACATTAAAATCCGTATGTAGCACTATCGGTGGCGGCCACCACCTTCTTCAGCATAGGTCTTGGTTCCAAATGGCCAGCTCTCTTCCTCAGCAGGGCGTTCCACCCAGGATCGATCTGCGCATGCGTCATATCATTCACAGCGCCATCTGTGGTTATAATCTGTAGGGCTTCCATATTTAGGGCATAATGACTGTTTTTGTAATTGGCGAGTTTTTGGCTATTGTTAAAGTTGATTTCTATGGGGTGTTCCTGGGCTATTTTTGCGAGGGCAGTAGTGGTTTTATTGAATTTAATGTCAGTTTGATGTTCCTTTTTTCGGTCTTTGATTTTTCGTTTTGTCATGCCAATATAGTAGCCCTGTTTATTGGTACTATTGTTTGTAAAGCTTAGTTTATAAATACCGGCGGTTTCATCAGGATTGATATTATCTTTATCACTGCGAATGCGTTTGAAAATATTTTGATTGGGTTTTATGGGTATTTTGATATTTTTCTTTGCGGCTTCATTTGTGATTTTTAGGGAGGCTCCCCTGCAGTAGGGAATGGCATTGGTAAATTTGAGTTTCGGATTTTCATAGTTATTAATTTGTTCCAGTTTTTTGATTCTCTTTTTATAAAGGTTTTTTACTATTGAATTTGGGTACCCTGCGTTTTTACATTGGGTTTTGATAAACTGGAGTTCTTCATTAAGGAGTTTTTCGTTTGAGCATACTGTAATTGCGCGATTGATATAGGAGCGTATGGCGGCTATTTTAAATTTGTATGGAGTTTTTGAATTAAAATGAACTATTTCGTTATTATTGGTGGCTTTTCTAAAAACTGTAGTATTAATATTACTCATCAAATCTCTATTGATTTTGACATCTAGGTAGTTAATAGTGGCATTTTCTTCTATTTCTATGGTGAATTGTATGTTCTTGTCTATTGGGTTGATTTCTTTGAGGATATTTTCAGTTTCATTTTTGTTCACTATTGCAAATATATCATCTACGTATCGAAGCCAAGTTTTTATGTGGTTGGATAATTTATCAAATATGGCCCTCTCCACTAGCCGCATTTTCCAGTCTGCTATGACACCTGATATCGGCGATCCCATAGGTACGTCTTTCTTTTGTTTGTAGAAATTATGATTAAATTGAAAATATGAGTTGTGAAGGACAAGATTAAGTGCGCTATTTAATGTAGTGGAAGTAGATCTATTATTAATGTTGGAGGTGATTTGTTCATTGATTATTGCATTCATTTCTTGGATATCTATGGAGGGGTAAAGGTTAGTAACGTCAAAACTGACGAAGCATTCCTGTGAGTTTATTGTAATATTTTTAATGCGTTGAATAAATTCTTCAGTTGAGGTTAGGATATTGTTACTTTGGGGCATGAGATCTTGTAAGATGGGTTTTAGATATTTTTCCAGGTCATAAGTTGGGCCTTCACATTTACTGACTATTGGTCTTAAAGAGGGAGGGGTTTTATGGTCCTTGTATTTAGCAAAGATTCTTGGGGCTATGGGGGCAAAGTTAGTTAAATTGGGTTGTCTGTTATCTGGCCAGGATCCATTTTTGATTAATTCTTTATTGAAAATTTTTCCTGTTGGGTCTTTTGGTAATTTTTCTATTTGTAGTTTATTAATGGTTTCTTCCATCTGGGTGAGATAGTCATTTTTATTCATTATTACTATTTTGCCAGTTTTATCTGAGCTTAGGCAAGTTATATTATTGTTTTTCTTTAAGCCGTTAATGCATCGGCGGCGGCGCGGGAGGGGGAGTTAAGTTTGTTGATAAGTTCTTGTTGGGCTATAATTCTTAAGTAGTTTTTGTCTGGAGGGGGGAGATCGGCGATTGCGGTTTCAATGCTGGCTATTGAATCAAAGATGTTAATATTATCATCCAGGATATATTTAGGTCCTAAATTTAGGACGTCGTGTTGCTGTTGAGTTAGATGGTAGTCAGAGATATTTATATATTGATTTTCTATTTTTACAGGTACGGTTTTTATGTGATGTTTGTTTTTAAGCCAGAATTATAATTTTCGACAGTGGTTACGTTCGTATGACTTGTGTATTTGATTAGCGAAAGATTGTATTTTAGATATTGCAGAGGTAAAGGTAGGTGTATCGTAATGAGACTGTAAGGTTTCGGTTAGAAAGGTTTCTGTTTCCGTAAGTTTTGATATGCGGGCGTATTTTTGGCGGATACATTTTCTTAACAGATGACGTTCAAAGCGGAAAAGTTCGTTGTGAAAATTTTTGGAAATGAAACGGTTATGTGATTGAAGAAATTTAGGCGTTATGTTAAAATAAAGGCAGTCTTCAAGAAATTTAATATGTTCGCATTCGCGGGCTTTCGATTTCATAGTTTTTCGGAGATTCTTGTAAATATCTGAAGAGACATAAGTGGGAATCGGTGTCATTATAAGCAGCTGGACGAAAATACTCTCAAAAAGAAATATTAAAAAGCTGCATGCGCAGTAAGAGTACTGCTCTCTTACTGCGCATGCACCTCTACCATCTTAATAAACAAGCCCATCTTATGTTACGCTTATTTTTCCCCTCCCCTGCAGGTAAGCTTTTTAATATATCTTTTTGAGAGTATTTTCGTCCAGCTGCTTATAATGACACCGATTCCCACTTATGTCTCTTCAGATATTTACAAGAATCTCCGAAAAACTATGAAATCGAAAACCCGCGAATGCGAACATATTAAATTTCTTGAAGACTGCCTTTATTTTAACATAACGCCTAAATTTCTTCAATCACATAACCGTTTCATTTCCAAAAATTTTCACAACGAACTTTTCCGCTTTGAACGTCATCTGTTAAGAAAATGTATCCGCCAAAAATACGCCCGCATATCAAAACTTACGGAAACAGAAACCTTTCTAACCGAAACCTTACAGTCTCATTACGATACACCTACCTTTACCTCTGCAATATCTAAAATACAATCTTTCGCTAATCAAATACACAAGTCATACGAACGTAACCACTGTCGAAAATTATAATTCTGGCTTAAAAACAAACATCACATAAAAACCGTACCTGTAAAAATAGAAAATCAATATATAAATATCTCTGACTACCATCTAACTCAACAGTAACACGACGTCCTAAATTTAGGACCTAAATATATCCTGGATGATAATATTAACATCTTTGATTCAATAGCCAGCATTGAAACCGCAATCGCCGATCTCCCCCCTCCAGACAAAAACTACTTAAGAATTATAGCCCAACAAGAACTTATCAACAAACTGTTGGATGTTTCATGTATTTTAAATGTGTCTTTTAAAATAAACTTAACTCTGCTTAAACTAAATATTAAATCGTAATTATTAAATTTCATAAGCATTTTAAAAATAGTTCCGTTTTCGTAAAAATTAAACTTTTCCCTTCTCCTAAAACTACTTAAAAAGTATAATAGCTTTAGTTTTAAAATATAACTCAAAATACTCAGCTTAATTTTAATTGTATAACCTGGAAACATCCCGGTTTCTTCCTCTCTCCCTAAATGCGTACTTGCATGGTATTGTTTACAAAATGACTGGATGTGTCGCGTAAAACTCAAAGTTGAGGTGTTCCTCGTTTGCCTGTAATTTGGCATTCAGTAGTTTTTTTTGCTTGTTCGCACTTGCGAACGATTACGATATTTTGCGTATGCAAATTTTGCTTGAGCTAGAATTAAATGTCCGTCAACATATGCAAATCTTTTGACGCATTTTGCGTGTCGCGTTTTGATTGGCTGCTAGGTATGTAGCTTAGTATATAAGCTCGGGAAGTTTCGTATCTCCTCACTTCTTCTTGTTTTTCAGTTCAGATCGGGACGGTCTGTGACTAGCAGCTCTCCTGCAAGGGTTTGTAGGTGTTATGGCAAGTTGTCATGGTTAATTGTTAAGTATCAATTTTTTCCCCTAAAGACAAGGGGTCTTAAAAATTAAAACGAATTATATTATGAATTAATTAAAATTAAAATGAATGAAAAATTAAAATGAATTAATTGAATCCAAAGTTACCTTTAGCTACCTTTTGGCATCCAGCTCATTTAGTTACAAGTGTAATACATATTCTGTAAGTGTAATTTGGAAATGTTGTATTTTCAGGCAAATGTTTAGAAAAATAAAATAAATGTTTTTATCGAATCTTGTCTTTGATTCGGTTGAACAGACAGAAACCCTTCACAAACTTAACTCCCCCTCCCGCGCCGCCGCCGATGCATTAACGACTTAAAGAAAAACAATAATATAACTTGCCTAAGCTCAGATAAAACCGGCAAAATAGTAATAATGAATAAAAATGACTATCTCACCCAGATGGAAGAAACCATTAATAAACTACAAATAGAAAAATTACCAAAAGACCCAACAGGAAAAATTTTCAATAAAGAATTAATCAAAAATGGATCCTGGCCAGATAACAGACAACCCAATTTAACTAACTTTGCCCCCATAGCCCCAAGAATCTTTGCTAAATACAAGGACCATAAAACCCCTCCCTCTTTAAGACCAATAGTCAGTAAATGTGAAGGCCCAACTTATGACCTGGAAAAATATCTAAAACCCATTTTACAAGATCTCATGCCCCAAAGTAACAATAGCCTAACCTCAACTGAAGAATTTATTCAACGCATTAAAAATATTACAATAAACTCACAGGAATGCTTCGTCAGTTTTGACGTTACTAACCTTTACCCCTCCATAGATATCCAAGAAATGAATGCAATAATCAATGAACAAATCACCTCCAACATTAATAATAGATCTACTTCCACTACATTAAATAGCGCACTTAATCTTGTCCTTCACAACTCATATTTTCAATTTAATCATAATTTCTACAAACAAAAGAAAGACGTACCTATGGGATCGCCGATATCAGGTGTCATAGCAGACTGGAAAATGCGGCTAGTGGAGAGGGCCATATTTGATAAATTATCCAACCACATAAAAACTTGGCTTCGATACGTAGATGATATATTTGCAATAGTGAACAAAAATGAAACTGAAAATATCCTCAAAGAAATCAACCCAATAGACAAGAACATACAATTCACCATAGAAATAGAAGAAAATGCCACTATTAACTACCTAGATGTCAAAATCAATAGAGATTTGATGAATAATATTAATACTACAGTTTTTAGAAAAGCCACCAATAATAACGAAATAGTTCATTTTAATTCAAAAACTCCATACAAATTTAAAATAGCCGCCATACGCTCCTATATCAATCGCGCAATTACAGTATGCTCAAACGAAACACTCCTTAATGAAGAACTCCAGTTTATCAAAACCCAATGTAAAAACGCAGGGTACCCAAATTCAATAGTAAAAAACCTTTATAAAAAGAGAATCAAAAAACTGGAACAAATTAATAACTATGAAAATCCGAAACTCAAATTTACCAATGCCATTCCCTACTGCAGGGGAGCCTCCCTAAAAATCACAAATGAAGCCGCAAAGAAAAATATCAAAATACCCATAAAACCCAATCAAAATATTTTCAAACGCATTCGCAGTGATAAAGATAATATCAATCCTGATGAAACCGCCGGTATTTATAAACTAAGCTTTACAAACAATAGTACCAATAAACAGGGCTACTATATTGGCATGACAAAACGAAAAATCAAAGACCGAAAAAAGGAACATCAAACTGACATTAAATTCAATAAAACCACTACTGCCCTCGCAAAAATAGCCCAGGAACACCCCATAGAAATCAACTTTAACAATAGCCAAAAACTCGCCAATTACAAAAACAGTCATTATGCCCTAAATATGGAAGCCCTACAGATTATAACCACAGATGGCGCTGTGAATGATATGACGCATGCGCAGATCGATCCTGGGTGGAACGCCCTGCTGAGGAAGAGAGCTGGCCATTTGGAACCAAGACCTATGCTGAAGAAGGTGGTGGCCGCCACCGATAGTGCTACATATGGATTTTAATGTGTTTTTACCTGTTTTTAAATGATTTTAACTATCCGTCACTTTGCTTTTAAATTATGTTTGTTATTCGCCTTATTAATTGAACTCTTTTTTGTTAATGTTGAAATTTTAAAAGTGACACTTTCACTATGAATTATTAGTAAATGAGCTGAGCTTGCTTTATAAAATTATTCATCACGTTTGTGGAAAATTCGTTCAAAACTATCTTGGAGTATTACAAAAAAGTGAATTTTTATCAAGGTTAGTTTCGCTAAAAATAATTTTTTTTTGTGTGTGTGTGTCTTGGCAAATTATAAGCCGACAGATTATATTTTTCTGACGATATTTTTTATTTTATTTTATTTTAGATTTTAAAAGAAAGTGGTTAATTTTCTTCATGAGTGCTTGACTTTATAAAAAAAATATAATAGCGCATATATTTACGTTCTCTTTCGGAGATTTTTATAATTTATTATTATTATTAACTGAAGCTTCCAGGGATACACTTCACAACAATTCTTTTCAAAATTGAGATACTGTGCCATCTTTTAGCTTTCAATAAGTACTATCACCACATGAATTGTTATGAAAGTAGAATCATTTTAAAGCCGTAGAAACAAGCGATAAAGTTTCGGTATGCCACTTTACTGCACACCTTCAAAATCCTTTTCCTCTATTCTAAAAAAAAGTAAAGGCCGCTGGCGCTGGCGCTGTCAGAGCTTGTTGACCTATCTCCTCCTAAACCGTGGGGATTTGAGTTTCGACTAAGGTGCCCAGAAATTCGAAAAATTCCGAGGAACCGGCTAAGCTGACTTGAATTTCGAAAATCAAATTATTTTAGAAGATATTAATAAAAAATGGGAAAAAAAGCCAGAATGGTTGCCAGATTTGGCATATAATCATTCATTCCTTTCCAACAAAGCGTTTCCAAGTATCTAGAATCGCGTGAAATTTACAAACACGAGTTAGAATTACGCCCATTTTATGCCAAAATTAAAACTATATGAAATAAGTAACTCAATGTGTTCCACAAAGTTGACAATTTTCAAATAGTAAGTTCGCTTAGACAACAGGAGTTTAGAATTAGCGATTATTCGTTTTTCCAAAACAGAATAACTAATATCTTGAAAATGAAAAATAATTAAAATGCAGATTATTTTAAAGCCGGTTTGGCCAGCTGGATTATTTGCTACCAGTAGAAATATTTGGCAGCGTTAACTATGCCATTATAGCAGTTATAGTACACTTTGGATATTTGCTAGCGCGACGAGATGGTATAATTCGTGGTACTAAGTACGCCAATCTGCAAACGATTATGTAAATGAAAATATGGATAACGGTTTTCCGGTAACCTTAAATGAACAGTAATTATAGGTTGTGAGCATGTGTAAATCGCCAAATAATGAAAAGTCGCCATTGGTGGCAAGCTATCCTATCTGTTCCGTAGCTTTTATTAACTTTACATGTACGCAAATCGCCAAATAATGAAAAATCGCCATGGGTGGCAAATTCGCAAGGTGTCCAATAGGTTTTACATTATTAAAAATACAGCTGAAACAGATGTTCTGATTTTATTACGCTTTCGCTCCTAATTAATATAACTTTTGCATGGCAACATTAAATATCATTGTGTCCAATATCATTCCCTTGTTAATCTTCTGTTAATCTTCTTGGTGTGCATAGCTATGAACTCTTAGCTAAAGAGGGCCGGTTAATCCAGTTAGATTTTTCTATAGAGTGCAAATTCTCACTCGTTGTAAATGTATAAGTATGTTACCAAATAAACAAACTATGTATTTGACTAATTCTTAAAATACAAAAAAATAAAAATAAAAACAAATCTTACTGCTAAATTTTTATAAAATTAAAGATTAAATCGTGCATATTGTGTTCGATTGAATCTATTTATAAATAAAAGGTATATTTAGAATTTATTCAAATTTGCCATCTAAGAAACAGAAAAGTACTAATTTTTATTTTGTTTTATTCAGAAGTTAAATTATCTAATTAACCACTTAGTTATAAAAATATCTTTTTACTTTCTCAACAGTTATAATAATTCAAGTAAGGATTACTGTGATAAAATAATTTTAAAGACATAGAATACTTATTTTATAAATTGCATAACACACTAACTTATAAATAAATAAAATACGACCAGTTTAAAATATTTCTAGTTAAAATGAAAATTTTTAGTTAAAGCGTTTAAATATTCATAGGTTTATACATATTTTGAATGCCAGAGATGATGAACTGTAAAATAATTTTATAAATATTTTGTCATGGCAAATTATTACACAATTAAATATACATTTTAAAAAGTTTCTGTAGTAAACAAAATCCGAAATTTCTTATCGCCCGAGTCGTAAATCTCTTTTAAAAATATCAATTAAGACTTATAAATTTTGTAGCTCTATGAATAAAAGTAATACAATGGGAAATTTTATTTTACATTTATGACACAAAAGCTTTTGACTTGTGAATTAAAATACTGTTAATTTACATACAATTACATTAAATCTGTGTTTAATTTAAATTTGCATTAATGCAATTTGAAAGTTTATAAAGACATACCTTTCTTCCTCACTCCAATTACTAAATCGTATTTGATAAATATACCAAAAAAAAAAAAAAAAATCGAAACTGCAACGAAAGAATATATTTTTAAAATGTATATCCTATCCTGTAATTTAGCGGGAATGACATATAATGGGGTGGACAACATGTTACTTATCAATGGTTTAAAAGCAAGAGCACATTTAAAAGTACTCATAGTGTTTAAAAGACCAATTAGGAGAAAATTTAGATTTATTTATAGAGTACTCAGACAGTAAATATAATTTAAAATACAATAATGTTGTACAACATTTCATAGAATCAGAATGTGAGGTCAAAAAGTTCGACTTCTACTCCAGGTTCAACTCAAAAAGTTATGACTCTGGGTCCGCAGCCATGAATAAAAGTGCACTCCAAACCATTACGACCATCCATGTCTAAGGACATTTAATGATATATATGTATCATTAAAATGCTGTTAATAAATAAACTTTAAAGTAGTATTTTAAAATTTCTGAGACAGAACAAGTGACTCAGTTTTTGAAATATGTGCCTTATTTTAAAATTATTTTTATTTTTAAATAACACAGAATGTGGTCATTCAAAATTTGTGCTCAAAATAGTTTCAATTCTTTTTTATAAGGGGGGGGGTGAGGGGCAAGGGTGGTTTTAGGGCGAGGGCACAGGGGCGCGAATTCCCCGAGAGGAAAATATTTACACTAGTAAAAATACACTTCAAATTCACCTCAAAATTCGGAAAATGAACATTCAGAATTGCATGTTCATGCAATTCTGAATTGGTATTCAAGCTTTGCACACTTCCTGGAAAATATTTCTGGATCCGCCCTTGGGCATAGTATATTTGTACAAATACATAACAAAAAACAAGTGCTGAGAATATATAATTCAATGCTTTAGAGAAATAAACTGACCATATTTTTAATAATAACATATATTAATTAAAGCTTTTAAACACAATTAAAAAATATATATGAATGTAATTTACATATAACTTACTTGAACAGGCGCCAGTCGATTTTGTTTATGAAGATCTGAATGTTTAGTTATCCTGTTTTTTTTTTTTTTTTTTTTTTTTTTAACATAATCATTATCAAAAATATCACGACATAAAGCACACTGTACTTTATATCTTGTGCTTTTTGCACCACCGATGTTATTTTTAGGAAACATAAAACCAAAAGTGAAATTAAACTTTTATAAACTTCACAATGATATGCTATGTTGCCGTAACAAGAAAAAAAAATAAAATAAAGCCCACTATTCTAAACTCTGTCTAACTCACTGGCACAATGCACAATAACAAGTGTTCGAAAAGTGATGTACTATGGGTTTGCGAAGAAAAAATAAAAATACATGGGATATTTCGACGAACCATTTCTTTCTCATCATTCTGTCATTGAGGACCAATAAAAATACAAAAACCGTATTTCTGGAAAAAAGAACATCCCCCATTTGCTTGTGTAAGCAAAGCCATACTTCCCTTCCCTCGAAATATTTTATCTACCCGACTGGTCTAATTAACGGTCACTGTCTCCCCCATCCCGACCACCTACACCCATATTGTACTTTTCTATGGTGTCGGTGACAAAATGCACAATCGTTTAAGCAATTAAAAGAGCCTCGAATAGAAAGTGGTCGCACATGTGGTCTCATAAATTTGTCATTTGAAGAATAGACTGGCATTTTTGTTATCTTAAGATTGATGTCTTGCTGCAAATCTAGTAAAATGTCTCCTGAGAGTGGTATCACAGATTTCAAATATACACTATTCAAATTTGAAGTCTCCCCCGCCGTTCATCAACACATCACAGTATTGGAAGATGCAGGAAGTGGCTGTTTTTCGACATGAAAAGAATCGCAGAGATAAGAGATGAATGAAAAAGGAAAGTAGTTTTAGCCATTATTCAGAAGTTCTGAGGAATATACCCCCTCCCCCTAATGAGCTATCTCCCAGAAATGTAAACATTTCCGCTTCAATATCCAATACTCATTTGCCTTTCATGTGTATTTAAAAAGTACAAAATTAATTTTTTTAAATCGCAAAATCAAAATTAAAACTCAGCTAAAATATAGATTTCTTCTTCTGAAAATTCTCCGACGAATTAATCAAATAGCCCCGATGGGGGGTCACGTGCCCCCCAGACCCCCCATTGGAGCCACCCCTGTGTGGCATGTGAAAAATGCAAAGTGAACTTGTGTCTAAATAAAGATAAAAACTGCTTCAAAGCTTTTCATGAGGTGTAATGAAACTGTTTAATTTTCTTTCTGAGTAGAAAATAATCTAATGTATCCTCATTTGAATTACATTATATGTGTTCCGATCTGATGTAAATGTGCAGCTTTGCAGATGTGCAATCGCTAAATATTTGTCAATAACTTATCAAATATTTCTAACACAATTTTTTTTAGTATTTTACCTTGAGTCTTGGTCTAGTATGAGTCTAGAGTCTAGTAATGAATTTAAAAAAAATGAAATTAATAGAAAAATGTGCGCACTTAAGGGTTAACTTGATATTTCAAATAACGTGCTTTAAATCAGCAATTCAGTAGCAGTAAAATCAGTTGATTTTACTGCTTACTTGCTACTGTTATTAATTCCATACAACTGCTTTAACTTACTGCAACTCTAATTGACATTAATCATGAATTTAAAATATTTGAGAAGTCTTCAAAATCTACTTCAAAAGGCTGCAGAAATTTGTTTTATATCAATAATTGCTGCAATGATTTGGAAAAAAAAAAAGGTTTTTTTTATTGTTATTCATATAAAAAAAGCTATGAATTTTCAAATTTACAGACTAGTACAATTTCCCATCATTTAGATATAAGCATTTATCCTTTCTTTTGATTTTTAAAAACCCTCTTACATTTTAAGCTTGTATTGACTTTGAATGATGACTCAATGAATTCAACTACTCATTAATTTTACAAATGTATTTCTAGCATGGTATTTGCTATAGCTTAAAGTGTTTTTTATTAGACTGACACAAAAACAGAAAGTACAGAGGGCACTATACAGTTACAGTTAAGTCGCAGCTACTTCATTATACATGTACATGGAGTTTGCAAACAACTTACACCTTCCCCCTTCAAAGTTACAACATATAAAACTTGCTATGGCCGTGACATTCGAAAAACGGCAGCACCTTACGGCGTGCTGTGAGTGTCACGTCACGAGCTGAAAAGCAGTGACGCACTTCACTTGGAGTTCGGGACTGCAACCTGAAGAGACGTATTCTTATGCGTCATTGTAAATCATTATTTTATGTGAATATATAATCGAGAATAAAATGTGTGTTGTCTTGAAGCCTTGTTTTTAAGTATACAGCAGTGACGACGAGGACGGTTCTTACCCTTCGCCTGTCAAATTTTTAAATCTGCGAACTGTTTTCGTAATCCTTTGTTCTGGAGCAACTGCGCAGTAGTCATTCATATGGCATCCGTTGGAAGTATTCAAGCTTTCGACCCTGCAGCGGAACCTTTCTCGCAATACTGGGAAAGAGTCGAACTGTTTTTTGTAGCAAATCAATTAACAGACAAGGAGCGAAAGAAAGCAATTTTTCTCTCCGTCATCGGACCTAATGTGTACTCCATACTACGAAATTTAACTGCTCCGACCGCACCTGCTGAGAAAACTTTGGAAGAATTAAAAACATATTTGCGCGATTACTATGAGCCTGCGCCTTCAGAGATAATCTAACGATTCCGTTTCAACACAAGAAATCAAAAGCCTTCCGAGTCTGTATCAGAATATTTGGCGGAACTCGGAAAACTTGCAAAACAGTGCAACTATGGGGATACTTTAGAAACCATGTTACGCGATCGAATGGTCTGTGGAATTTCGAGTGACCTAATTCAACAGAAGCTTCTTTCCGAACCACAGTTGACCCTACAAAAAGTGTTGGATATTTTCCTAGCTATGGAATCTGCTGCTAGTAATGCTGCTCTGTTGAAAAGTTCAGCGGTGCCAGAGACAGTCTGTGCTTTAAGAGCACTGAAGAGGCTGCAATTTTGCTCCTCTGATAGCGAATCATCGACGAAAGAAAAAACAAACAGTCACGATAATGTGCCAGGTGGTGTTTTCTGTCATTGCTACGGCTCGAATCTACACCCATCAGCTGACTGTAAACATATAATAAATTCGATATGTAATGCTTGCAGAAAAAAGGGCCATCTCCAGAAGATCTGTTATTCGAAAAAGAATCAGAATAGAAAAGGTAATCCTGTAAACAAACGGGAACGACAGAGAAATAGTATAAAAAATTCTCCGGTGAGTAATACTCACCAAATAGATGAAAGTGTTGTTCTATACAACACAAATGAAGAAAGTTTAGCACCGCCTCCTATTAAAATATGGGTTAAAATAGAAGGTGCAAATTTAGGCTTTGAGCTGGATACAGGTGCACCTTATTCAATAATTCCTGAAATCACATATAATAAAATTAAAAATATTTTACCACCAATAGGTAAGTCTGATGTAAAATTAAAATCATATACAAAATAGAAAATTGATATTTTAGGTAAGGTTTTGGTCAATGTATCCTTTGATAACATAAATTGTAAACTGCCTTTGCTCATATCTAAACAGGGCAATATTAATTTAATCGGTAGAAATTGGTTTAATCAGTTAAATATATTTTCAGTTTTACATAATTCTAAAATATTTGATAATCATAACACATTAAATATTATGCCTGTTGTCCCGTCTGAGGAAAATAATTTGCAATCATTATTGCAAAAACAAAAAATATTATTTTCTCCTGGCCTAGGGTTACTCAAGAATGTAAAGGTTAATCTCAAACTGAAAGAATCAGCTAAACCTGTGTTCTTCAAAGCACGGCCGGTGCCTTACGCATTGAAAAGTAAAGTCGAAACTGAAATTGATAGGCTGGTGGATGAAGGAATTTTGGTTCCAGTTAAAACCTCAGATTGGGCAACACCAGTTGTTCCAGTGATGAAACCAAGTGGCATTATCCATTTATGCGGAGATTTTAAGCTTACTGTTAATAAAATGACTGAGTTAGAGAAATATCCCCTTCCAAATCTAGAGGACTTGTTCGCACAATTGTCTGGAGGAACCATTTTCAGTAAATTAGATTTAAAAGATGCCTATTGCCAACTAGAATTAGATGAAGAATCTAGTAATCTTACGGTGATTAACACGCACCGTGGGTTGTACCGTTACACCAGGCTCGCTTTTGGAATAGCCTCGGCACCAGCCATTTTTCAAAGGGAAATAGACAAAATTCTAAGGGGTCAGCCAGAAACTTCTTGTTATTTAGATGATTTGTTAATTTCAGGGATTAACGAACAAGATCATTTAAAGAATTTAGATATGGTTCTTTCGAAATTAGAACAAGCAGGAATCAAGTTACATCCCGATAAATGTGAATTCACGAAACAGTCTGTGGAATATTTGGGACACAGAATAGATAAAGATGGTTTGCATCCGGTGCAAGATAAATTAGATGCTATTAAAAATGCCCCGGCTCCCACTAACGTTGATGAACTCCAATCCTTTATTGGTTTAGTGACTTATTATTCAAAATTTTTACCGAACATGTCGAATGTATTATCACCATTATATAACTTACTTAAACGTAATGAAAAATTTAAATGGACGGACCTGGAAAATAACGCTTTTTTTAAAATTAAAAATGTTTTGCAAAATTCCTCACTTTTGGTCCATTTTGATGTAAATAAGGAGGTAATATTAGCCTGTGATGCAAGTCCTTACGGACTCGGGGCAGTTCTCTCCCACAAAACCAATCGTGGAGAACAACCGATAGCATTCGCTTCGTGTACCCTTACTAAGGCTGAGAAAAATTACAGCCAATTAGAAAAAGAAGCTTTAGCTTTAATTTTTGGAGTTGTTCGATTTCGAAAATATTTGTTAGGCAAAGAGTTCACACTCTTGACTGATCACCAACATTTAGTAAAACTTTTATCAGAATCTAAACCAATTCCGTCTGTTGCAGCTGCAAGAATACAAAGGTGGGCAATAATTCTTTCGGCATACGCCTATAAAATTAAATATAGAAAAGGTTCAAATCACGCTAATGCAGATGCATTTAGCCGGCTACCAATGAAGAGAGATTTTGCTGATCCTCCAGCACCTCCAGAAGTTGTCTTACTTCTGCAAGAATTAGATGACAGCCCGATAACTGCCTTTCATTTGCAAAAGTACATAGAATCAAACCCAATACTTTCTCAGGTGAAAGAATTCATTTTGAAAGGTTGGCCAAAACATGTGTCTGAAATATACCGACCATTTTGGTTATGTAGGCAAGAATTGTCAGTTGAAAAAGGAGTAATTCTTCGGGGAACGCGCGTTTATATACCACAAAAATTCCGCGAGTTCGTACTAAATGAATTACATGCTGGTCATCGTGGCATGATGGTTGTAAAAGGCCTAGCACGTTCAAGCGTTTGGTGGCCGAACGTAGATAAAGATATTGAGGAAAAGGTTAGAAGTTGTATTTCATGTCAGGAACAAGCTTCTACTTCTCCGGCAAAATACATTCCTTGGCCTCAATCGAAAGAACCATGGGAACGTATTCATATAGACCATGCTGGTCCTTTTGAAGGTAAACTAATATTGGTTGTGGCAGATTGTGCTACAAAATGGATAGAAGCTATTCCAGTGGCTTCTACGTCATCAACAACAACAATAGCAGCTTTACGTGACCTGTTTTCGCGATATGGCATTCCAAAAACGATTGCGTCGGATAATTCTACATCTTTTGCAAGTACAGAATTTCTAAATTTTGTTAGAATTTTAGGCATTGCTCATATTTTTTCCCCACCGTACCACCCAAATTCTAATGGATTGGCGGGGCGTGCTGTTAGAACAATTAAAGAAGGAATGAAAAAACTAAGAGTTGGCACTTTTGCCGATAGGTTACTAAATATTTTGTTTGCATATCGACGCGCCCCTTTGCCTTCCTCGGCATTTCACTTGCTGAAGCTTTTTTGGGCCGTTCACTTCGAACACATTTAGACCTTCTACATCCTGATCACATTCGAGATACAATCAAACATGAGACTGACGCACGTAAATTTAAACACGGTGATAGTGTTTGGGCTAGGCCATTCAATAAAGCGACACCTTGGATTCCAGATAAAGTCATTTCTCCAATAGGAAACATTCTGTACATATTAACATCCACTGATGGAGTACCCTTGTACAGACACATAGACCAAGTCCGTGCATCGTCATCATCCGATAATTCACTGCCTCTTCAAACAGACTCTGCTCCTACTGGTCTACCACCCCAACCAATTACGGACGTTTCTGAGGACTCTTCTACTGTTCGTAGGTCAACGAGATCCAGGCGACCTACGGATCGACTGAACTATTCCTAAAGGAAGGGAGGAGTGCTGTGGCCGTGACGTTCAAAAGACGGCAGCACCTTAAGGCGTGCTGCAAGTGCCACGTCACGAGCTGAAAAGCAGTGACGCACTTCACTTGGAGTTCGGGACTGCAACCTGACGAGACGTATTCTTATGCGTCATTGTAAATCATTATTTTACGTGAATATATAATTGGGAATAAAATGTGTGTTGTCTTGAAGCCTTGTTTTTAAGTATACAGCAAAACTTCAAGTTTTTTTTTTAACTTACAATTATTAAATTCTTAAAACTATTAAAATGCAATTAAACCAAAAGCATGAGTTAAAATATTACAATTCAAAAATTTTTTATAACACATAACATACATACAGTCAACTCCAGATACAGTGAACTTTCGGTTATAGGGAACACATTTCATTAGTCCCGATTCACATACATTAGAAATGCACATAGAATTTTTCAGTTATAGTGAAGATAGAAGTTTCTGGACGGTGCAGGTAATGTTGTTCGATTCTTACGAAGAGTGTCTCTTGTGTTCATAGAGAAAGATTATCAAGCACCAGTTCTAAAATACTGGTGAATTTCCAGAGTCTAGGCTAACATACTAAACAAGGGGAAAGGGGCGGAAGGGGGGTCATAACTTTTTTCATTGCTGTAATGCATTTTAGTCTTTAAAAGCCTTCATTAACAAAAGCAGGGTACTTTTGAAAGTGAACCAAAAGCGGAAATTTTGCTTTTGACCTTGAATGATTTCATTTTCCATTTTCAATGCAATATCACAGGTTAAAAGTGACAGCACTTACTGCCAACAGAATGGAATGCATATTATTTCCAAAAATGCAATTGTGTTTATTTTACTTAAATAGTCCTAGAACCCTAAATGCAATCAGTTATGTTTGATTTACTTAATAACTGTTCAGTATTTGTATAAAATACCATTTTCTAGTTTTGTATTGTTATTGTTCAACATGGGGAAACATTGGTTTTAGATAACTTTGGATATAGTAAATGAAATTTGCCAATCCTTGGAAGTTCATTATAAACAGAGTTGACTGTACTTTAAATCACTTGCAAACTAAATTAATACTTAAAAGTTAAAAAGCACTCAGCTTCAATTCATTTGATACACCACATCATTAGGGTGGTCTTACAACAGGACCATACCTTGTTACATAATTATTATAGTTCTTGCTAAAATTGTTCTCAGAACTCTCAGCACTAACACTTTGATTCAAATCATCTCTGAGATCATAATCACTGATAAAGCCACTCATTTGTGGTTCATTTTCAGTTGTTTTTAAATGAACTCTGCTGCATCTCACAATGAGATTATTTTCCTTTTTTTATCCAAAAACTACGTGGCATTTCATGTTTTCTAACCACTTTGCCTCTTTCCCATATATTACCATTCTGAATTTTGATAATTAGACAAATTACTGTTTTGATGTCCTGTCATTGATACCCGATTGCAGCTCAGGTTTTAGCAAATCCCTATTTAGAGGCAATTTTGTACAATTTCTTTTACTCATTAGTGCCTGTGCAGTGTGTGTGTGTGTGTGGGGGGGGGGGGGGGGAGACAACATTCAAACCCTTAAATAGTGTATGTCTATCAGGGCTTCAAACCGTAAGTTTTTTGCTTCCGGTTTTCATTACGGTTCAACTAAAACAATATATAGTGGTTCAATTCCGGTTTTTGTTCCACCAAAAATAGCGGTTTTCGGTTCAGACGATTCTACGGAAAAGAGGTGATAAGTTGAGATGGGTACTTTTTGAATCTTTATTTTGGCACACTGTCTTTTTATGATGTTTTCCATTTTGTTTTATTTCAATTTGGAATTTCAGAAACTATTCTACTTAGTTTAGAATCTGACATTTTAAGGAACATTTTTGTTATGTGGCCATCCATTTTTACACAAGGATATTAAATTATTTAATATGGTATCTGTTAAAGTGCATTCTTTTAAACTGCTTTAAATTAGTCTTTTGTCAGTAACCCATAAATGTTTCGTTGCTTTAACACAATGTACAATTTCTTTTAAAAACTCATCTTCACTAAAATTATTATTCATCTACAGTTACATAGCCGATTTCCTGTAATTTAACAGACTGCATCATTTTCGTACATGATTCCATCGCCAAATATTGATTTTATCAGATGCTTTCTACTGCTATAAATAAACATGCCTATCTTGTTTACCAGTAGTTCGTTATTGGATTTTGTGTACACAGTGCTATCGTATAATTGCTGTAATGATGTAAAAAATCTTCACTTACTGTTGAAAAACAGGCAAAAATAGTGGCCCTGCATGAAGTTGGCTTTTCTGAATGTGAAATTTCAAGTTAAACTTCAATTACAACCAAATTTTATACACAAGTAGTTACAAGTATGCTATAACATCTGATTAAAATATTTTGATGGGCATTTTATAGATAAAGTTTTTAAAAATAAAATTCTGAACAAGTGCACTCATCCTTATTACAGTGCATTCTACTATTTTAAAGATCATTTATCCATATAATTACATTTGCAAAAAGTATATACAATTTTACTGATAATATAAAAGTGTTTTTTGATGCCTCTATAAATTTTATTCAAACAAGTTTTGAAGGAGAAATAAAGAAACTCACAGTAAATAGAAACAGGTAAGAAAAAATACTTTCTGCAGAAAAAGAATACACTTTTTTAAGAAAGTACATTTTCAAATTTAAAAATAATAAATAAGTGTTTTTTTCTCCTAACAGGTCAATTTTGCATAAGAACAACCAGCATTTTTAATGACAAATCAATTCAGCTTTCACGCATATTTAATAAAAATATTTTTCACTTAATAAAATTGATTTGACAATCTTAATTTGTTATGCATTCTGTTTTTAATTAAACATTTAAAATAAATACTGAAAGTGAAAGCTGTAAAAAATAGTATGAAATGTAAACATTAAGAGAAAAAGCAAGTATAGTGAAAAACGAAATCAAACATACCCTGTCTCGGGGAGCAGAAAGATTATTTGTCATGGTATTTCTATAACTATACATACTTTTAAATGATAAGCTATGATAAATAAATATGTGTATATATAAATATTGGCTAGATATCATTCAAAAATAGGAAAACTCTAATTTTGATTTATTGCCACATTGATTTAACCAGTACATGATTCTTTACTCAGTTGCTAGGTACTTCCTCTGGCAGAGTGCACATCAACTTTATATAAAAGCATGAAAAGCATTTTGAGGTCAATAAAGTCATGGAGATGGTCTACAAGGATGTATACATTTAATTGTATTGCCATCATCATTATTTACTCTTTTACAAATACCAATGTTTGTCATAAACAGAAGCTACATATGATTAGTACCCCAGTTGTACCCAACTAGCTGTAATGTAGCGACAAATCAAACTCTCTCTTTAAAAATACAAGCTTGTCCGTCTGAACTTTCTTTTTCTAGCTATAGTAATTTCATATACAGGTACAAAACAACGCAAGTTATGAGTGTCTGTAATAGTTGTAGCTTTCTCAAAATGCTTAGATAGCTGCATACATTAAATTAATTGTAATATCTTTTTACATGAAGTAAAAATCTGTGAGGATATTTCAGGGTTCTCCCCAGGCATATAGCCCAACAAATTTCACAGACCGACCAGCTGAAAAATCAGAATATCATTTCAAATACTTTAATTCGATAGGATTACACATTACAGCTTCATAATGCTGCCTGGCTGACAAAAAGTTCTGGGGAGGTCACGGAATTTACTTTCATATAAGAACACAGTATAATCTCAGCCCCTTCAAATTTTACTCCCTTTCTCCATGAAAGGATTTCCTGATCTTGTTTGACTCCAACCTTTAATAATATATTTCTCCTGAGCATTTGTTAGAAAAATTTTCACTTAAACTACAAAAATATCAAGCTTTTAATGAAAATCATGTAGAACGGCAGTTCTACTAGTGACGCAGCCAGCCCCAACCAACCAACCGTAAAACTTCGCGGCACTTATATATACAGCTAACTTTCCAATTTCTTTGTTGTTCTCTTCTGGATCTCAGAATCCGCTCTAATGAATTTTTTACAATTAATATATGATTTTAATTGGTGCCAAATTCGATGAGTGACGTCGCCGGTTAAGCTAGGAAAACTCGTTTTTTTTTTTTTTTAAATTTAATCCAGTTCAAAGAGGGAACAATTTAATCCGCGTAAGGAAATACGGAAAATGATCTCGTTTCAAAGGCGGTCAACAAGACAGGGAGCAGGAATACAGTGCTGTAGATCCGTGAGAAGATTTGTACAAGTTACCTTATATCCTAAACCAGTTTGGTCGTAGACAGCTGGTACGATGCGCTTCCTCTTTCTGATCAGATAATTTAGGTTTTGTACCCGATGTCGCACTTTTGCGAGATGAGCTTTGTGTTACTGTCATTTTTGTTTTATTTCATTTATAAAAATAATAACAGATTATTATATACTTTACTTATTTTTTTATGCTATTTATTTTGCTATAATTAATAATTAAAAATAGTTAAGACTTTGAATTAAAAAAATAATTTAAGTACTTTTTGGTAAAACTCCTTCCTAACTTTTTCTTTAAGTATTTCATTTCCCTAGTATTTATTAGTAGTATTATTTCTAATTAAATTAAGTCTTTATTTTTCTAATATTATTAATTCTATTTGGAAAATTCAATATGTAATTAATATTTCAATGAATTTTTTTTCTCTTCAGAAAGCTCACATAATTAATTAATAATAATTATTTAGTATTCAAAGGAAAATAAATAGTAGTTTTACATACTAACTACTTTTAATAATAATTCTTTTACTCTTCATGTATATATAAAAGTTATTGAAATTATTGAATTATAATTTTAAAACCAATATTTTTTCCAAATCTTAGGTTTTTCTCACTTTTATTTTGTATTCCTTTAAATACCAGATTTAAAATTTTGTTCAATACTTTTCAGATAGAAATTTGATTAATTAATCTAAATTTATACATGCACTATATTTTTTATTAGACATTTAAAGGCCAGAGATGGCATCTAAAACAAGATGTTGTGCCCACCCGAGCCGAGTTGATAAGATACTGAAGATGGTAGATAACTGAAGTATAAATATCCAGGGTTCTGGTCTACCGGATGGCTGATAATCTAAAAATTCGGAGTTTTGGACAGTTTTTCTCACGATGTAACATAAATATGCTTCAGAAGCACTATGGGCCATATTCACCAAACTGTGAGTAGCCCGCCATGATCCGAGAGTTGGGAAACCTGCATTGCCGGTTTGTCTCGAAGACAACTCGGAAACAGTATTCACCAACTTATTTCCACCCAGGGTTACTTGACTTTGGAGTTGTCTCATCCAGCTTTGAAAGCTTGCCTGTGATTGGTCAGAGTAATGATTCCATAAAGGGGGTGAACTGGTTTAATGTTCGTGAGATCGAACCCAGCTCCCACCACATACACTTCCTTCATGATATTTAATTTGTTTTTATGCAAAATGCACATTAAAATTTGAAAATTAATTTACCTTTATTGTAAAAAAATAAATAAATAAAACTGATTAAACATTGAATACAAAATTACATCCAATATTTTTTATAAATAAAATTTCATGTCTGTTATACTCTTTTCAAATTTGGGAATTTTCTTATTTTTTAACACAAAATTAATTTATGCAGTTTTGGTGTTTTTCTTTTTAAGGTACTTTATATATTATACATAGAATATGTATGTCTTTAAAAAATTCTTTGATACTGAAGCATATTGTTTTTTTTTTCTCACATTTGTGTGAAAAATTGTTAATTCGCTATTCCAAAGTACAGTACACTACAATCAGACAAAAACGTTTAACCCCTCAACAAGACTTTTTTTTCATCCTTTACACCTAAATGATTAATCTCTTCAATGTAAATATTTTTATCCCGTCTCTTGTACAAAAAAAAAAAAAAAAAAAAAGCGAGGGCGTAGTAGATCCACAGTGCTCTGGCCAAATCGCCCCTCATCTGTGGAATAATAGAGACAAGAAAATAAATAGGAAAGATCAGAAGTTACTCAGTTATTTTCAACATAAAAAATAATTTTAAAAAATTGTTCAAATCAGAAAAAAGAGGGAATGGAAAAGCAAACCAAGATAAGTCCGACAGATGGCGTCTGCAGTCTCTACGGCAAAAAAAGCTCAGTCATTCTCCACAGTTTTTGAAAACATTGTACAAAGATTTTTTATCACTTTTGGCTACTTTTATAGCTTGATGGGTGGTTTCCACAGCAGTTTCTGTCTGTTAAAGCGCAAAATGTTCAAGTATTAGCAAATTTTTGGGATTTTCCAAACCTATAAAAACAACCCGCAAATCCGCCATGTTTAAACCCGAGTCAACCCTCCGATATTGCGGGGTTAGAATTTGCACCTGGAGTCAGGGTCAATTCTTGGGGTAACCCCTGATTTTGGAGTTGTGAATACCATTTTCTCTCTAACCCTTGAAGTAGCTCGCTTTGCTGGGTTAACTCCAGGGTTTAAAGTTTGGAGAATACGGCCCTAAGAAAGTCAACCGCGCAAGACCCTTATTCTTAAAATGGTAGTTCATCTAAACGTTCTCTAAAAAAATGAAATTATCAACTGATAAAAAAACAAACAAACATAGTATGAAGTTAGTTTTCTAAAAAGCAACATAAAACCAATTATAAACAATAATTTTTTTGAGTAATTTTATATTTTATTAATGATTGTAGTCATTAATTAATTTAATCAACAATTGAGATGTATTATTAACTTAGTTAAAAACTCAGTGGATCATAATATAGATAAAAATTTAACTTAGAGATAGGTTTAAACTGAAAGCAAGCATTGCATTAATAGATTACATTGCATTAAAATAATAGAACGAGTAACTAGATTATCATTAATTAAGAACAAGATAATTAAATTAATAATTTTACCAAATTTTTAACTTACAGTTATCGTTAAACTGAATGAAATTAATGAATCACAATGCATTAAAACAATAGAACCAATAGTTATATATTGTTGTTGTTATTCTAGAATTACGGCCGATTATAGCTACACGTAGGCTCTAAGCCGAGACGTTGGGTGCTCTCCGTGGGGGTCTTTCTAAGGGGTCCTTTACGCTGTTTTGGAGGAAACCACGGAAAACTCCGAACGATTAGGTCTGCGGGCGCAACCTGGTTTCAAACCAGGCACCTTCTGTCTCCCAGTTCAGAGCGCTATGCGCTCGGCCACTGATGGGGCCCAATAGTTATATAATTATAGTTAAAAAGTTAACTTATGTTTAGCATTAAACTGAATGCAAATTTATGAAAGAAAATCAAAGATGGTGGCAGGGATACTAATCTGTACTCGACCCAAATTATAAATAGAAAATTACTCAAAAAATTATTGATTATAATCAGTATTATGTCTCTTATTATAAAATTCTAACAAAAATATGTCAATTTTCTGTTACATGTTACAAAAGAACTTGCTGTGACTTTTTTAATCAAATACTCTGATACTGTATGAAAACAGGTTTGTATATTTATTTACATAACTTAGTTTCAAGGATGAATTTCGGAAGTTTGCTTGACTCTAATTTATTATCTTCTGACCATACCCTTAAAAAGTAATGATATCCCCATGCAAAAACCTTTAACTGGTTAAAAATTTGTGATGCAGCATTTTACTTTATAGCTCTATGAATTTTAAATATGGGTCTTAAAAATAATGATATCAAATTTTGAGTGACGCCCTGCTGGGAATTTTAAAGATTTGTTTTTAAATTCCATTACAGTTACTTTCGTTTTATTTTCTAAAGAAGATGTACGCATTTAAGCAATGCTTTTAATTATTAAATACACTGTCAAATATATCACACTTTCACTGAGTCTATATAATGTATTCAAATGAATTTATTTCAATAATTTAATTTATCTTTTGCATCATGCTACCCAAAAGGGCAAGCAAAATTTTCATATACATTGTACTTAGTTTGGTTACTAGGACACTAACTAAATATTTACGTAAATTTTACTTGCCCTTATGGATAGCATGACGCAAAAGATAAATTAAATTATTGAAATAAATTCATTTGAATACATTATATAGAGTCAGTGAAAGTGTGATATATTTTGACAGTGTATTTCATAATTAAAAGCATTGCTTAAATGAGTAAATCTTCTTTAGAAAATAAAACAAAAGTAACTGTAATGGAATTTAAAAACAAATCTTTAAAATTCCTAGCAGGGCGTCACTCAAAATTTGATATCATTATTCTTAAGACCCATATTTAAAATTCATAGAGCTATAAAGTAAAATGCTGCGTCACAAATTTTTAACCAGTTAAGGGTTTTTGCATGGGGATATAATGTTAATTATAAAATTAGCAGCTAACTTAACAAAAATTTAGTATTTCACGGTAAAGTTTAAATAACAGGCATGAAAGTGCAAATTGGCAAAACAGCCAGCCTGAACTTTGCACGTGATGCAAAACTAACACATTAACATACAATTACTACATTACCAGTAATTAATATCTTATATATTCGTTATTTAACTAATATAAATGAATAGAGTAGAACTTATATAAAAAAAATTCTGTCTTTTGACGGAAAACTTTCATGCCTGAAATAAAAAAGCTAAGAAATGAAAAATACTACATATTGTATCTAAAAAAAGTAAATATTAGATGTTGTAGGTATTGTCATTTATTTGCAGCTGCTCAGAAGAGTTAACACATCTGCTCTCAGAAGCTAGTACTATAGTTACTAAAAACAGGGATGCTACAGTCAAAACCTCAGTTTGTCTCAGTGAAAATCCCTTTTTGTCTCAGTTTGTCTCAATCAAAATCCCTTTTTGTCTCAGTTTGTCGCAATCAAAATTACTTTTTTTCTCGGTATGTCTCAACTAAAATTCGTTTTTTCAAGTTTGTCTCTCAACCAATTTTATTTGTTTGTTTGTTTATGTGTGTTAAGGCAAACCTGCACGTGGGGTATCTGCCAAGCATGGAGGGTGCCTTGGTAGGAGGACTTTCTAAGGGGTTCTAACGCGTATTCACGTTACATTTGGAGAAAACCTACCAAAACTCCAGATCCCAATTTTATTTATTTTATCTCAGTTTATCGCTAAAATAATTTTCCCCCCATCAATTTGATAATTAAAAGAAAGTTCAAGAAAAAAGAACCAAACAGTACGACGATTCTTAGGCTTAAACCAGGGATGACAATATTTAGCATGCCAGAAGATTTGAAATGCAATAAAAATAAATTAGGGGACTCGAGGGGATTTTTAACAGGGGTGTGATTGGCCAAGAAAAAAGTAAGCTGAAATTTTTTTGGTCTCCGGGAGAGGGGGGGGGGGGAGGGGGAGAACAAAATTTTTGAAAATTTTAAAAGGTATAATGAAAATTTTAAAAGGTATGTTAGCACAGTGATATCAAATAATCATGTTTTCATATTAAATGAAGTCAGGGGTCTCCCAATATGGAATTAATGATAAAAATTACATATTAGGTATATAAGTACAGCATAGAACCGATTATCCGGAATTCCGAAATCCAGAAGTACCCAAAAGCCGGAATGGCCGCCAGTCTCTTTTTTTCCCGATCATCATAATGAAATAGGGAAAAAAGTCTTAAAAATTTAAGCAATCCGAAGTTGACCGGCAAAACGGAGGGGGGGGGGGGGGAAGCACGTACATACAGATATATTTTTATTTAGGTATGTTTTAAACAAAGTTTTTAATTTATGTGTTTGAATCTGTTGGAAGAATAATAAAAATAAAAAGTAATACAAGAGATTGATTAAAAAAAAAAAAAAGAAAATCGAGTGTAGTTCTGTGCTTCCTACCTCTTGCGTTTCTGCTTAAGCGATAACATAATTGAATCATTGGAATGTCGAGCCGAGCCGGAGAGTAGGTCATGACTCACTAGAATTAAATAATCAGTTATCAGCCTTTCTGCTCTTGGTTTTTTTTTTTTTTTTTTTTTTTTTTTTTTCGTGCTGCCGCTTTGGAATCTTTAAGATTTAAATAAACAGAGCCAGCTGGCCAGGTTTTTTTTTCCCCTCCCCATCCTCTCTTATATACTAGCTCCGCAGCTGTAAAATATTTGTGTTTTTGTCATGTATCTGTGGTAATTTGAGAGCATATGCAGCTTTTTTTGTTCTATTTTTTTTTTTCCTCCACCGTAGGATTTGGCAACACTGAATCCATCACGTGCAGTTAATCCATTCTGACCACGATTCTGACAAAGGAATAATGCGTTCAGGTAGAGATTTGCCTAATTTCTAATGACGTATTTGGATGGATATTGGCTAGTTGGGGGGGAAGAGGCAGTAAGAGGAAATGAATTTCTTTCCTCCCCACGTGGTAGATACGAAATGAGCGTGGTTGCTGCAGTAGATGTAACGTAGACCGGAAAGTCAACTGTGAACCCACCCACCCACCCCTTTACACCGGGAGCTTTTCTTTCTCCAATACCGGCCGGAGGTTTATTTTAAGGACCGGAATGTTCGGCACAACTCTCAACACGTGGTCGCGCTCCCGTGAGTCAGATTCAAAATTACTCATGTTCACTGTTTTGGCGCAGAATTGCGCAGATACGGCCAAAATCGTACCGAATGTCGCAAAATGGCGCAGGCCGGCGGTTTTGTCTCAGTTCGTCACAAATGTCGCAGGTGTAGCATCCCTGTAAAAACTGTTTTTAATTATTGAATTATAGTCATCACTTGCCTTACACTGGTAATATGCTGACATGGTTCATAAAAAAGAGAAAATGTGATTTCATACATTCAGAGAGAATAAAAATCTATAATATATCAAGAATATATGAAGTTATCATGAAAGCAAATACCTTCTTAAAATAATTAGATATCAGTTAATGCTTATAGTACATACACATATGAGGTTTATCATTTACTACTATACATTTAAACAAATACTATGACAAATAATGTTCTTGATTCCTAAGACGGTATGTATGATTTAATGTTTTTGTTATACAGCTTGTTTTTTCTCCTGATGTTTAAACTTCATACTATAATTTGCAGATTTGACTTCCAATATACATCTTTAAATGTTTCATTATAAATTAAGTACATAAATTAAGTACATAGGTTGCCAATTCAATTTATTAAGTGAAAAATATTTTTATTAAATATGTGTGAAAACTGAATTGATTTGTCATTAAAAATGCTGGTTGATCTTATGCGAAATTCACCTGCTAGGAAAAAAACACTTATTAATCATTTTTAGATTAGAAAATGTAGTTCATTTGAAAAAGAGTATTCTTTTTCTGCAAAAAATACTTTTCTTTAAGAGCAAAAATAAAGTGGACCTGTTTCTATTTAGTGAGTTTCTTTATTTCTCCTTCAAAGTTTGTTGGAATAAAATTTATAGAAACACCAAAAACAACTCTTTTATACTATCAGTAAAATTGAATATAATTTTTTTAAATGTTATTATATGGATAATCTTTAAGAAAATAGTACAATGCACTGATAAGAATGTGTGTACTTATTTAGAATTTTATTTTTAAAAACTTTATAAAATACCCATAAAAAAATTTTTAATCTGATGTTTAGCATACTTTTGACTACTTGTGTATAAAATTTGATGGAAATTGAATATGCAGCACTTCACGAAATACGTTGTTGAAGTTATTCACTCCGTCAACCGAAAAATGAGGATTAAACGGATTTTGCAGTTACTGTAATAAAGTTGTACAATATTGAAGTTGCTTAAGTAAAAATGTGTTATCTTCTGATCAAAACAACACAAATTTGAAGTTTGTAGGACAAATTTTAAGAAAATTATAGATATTTATGTGTGTGTAAGTGTCATTCAAGATGGCATCTGACAGGGCATCTCACCTGAAATTTGAAAGTTCATAACTTTTGAATCCCTTAATTAATCTCAATATAATTGATATATTTGTAACCAGCATCAAAAGTTGTAGATATGTAAAAAATTTCATCAAAATCCATGACCGATGGTGTCATTTTAGAAAAATTTTGGTTATTTGGCATGGAATAAAAATTCAAAATTTTGGAAAATTATACTGACCTTAAGAGAAGTGGTCGCTCAAGAAAAACTAGTGCATGTGATGATCATGTGATAAGAACGATAGTCACTCGATCTCCAACAAATAAGCACATACAGTCGGACCTCTATGTAGCGAAGTCACTAAATCCCAGAAAAAAGTTCACTATATGGAAAATTTGTTAAATAGAGATTCACCTTTTAAATGCTTTAAACTGCATACAATTGATGTTAAATTTATAGACACTAAATAATATTGAAAAAAAATAGTTATTCATATTTTTAAAAAATAACTAATAACAATTTATGGGTTATTTTTTCTTTCTTTTACTTATCAAAAAGAAATCTGCAAGGAGAAACGAAAAAAGTAAAAGAAAACGTACGAAATTACACAGTATTTTTGGTTCCAAGTAAATCTTTTATGATAAAATTAAATGAATTTTAATGTCATTATCTTATTCAATATAATAAGTAAATTATGAATACATTGCCATCATATGCTACTATCAGACCTAATTAAATTTAAGCACTTGCGATACTTAAATTTAACTGCTGAAAAGGCCTGTTAATTTTGTCTGCTTTTTAGCAGCGATTTTAGTACTCTCAGTGAGTTAAGACACCTTGTGACCTAGTTCAAAGTTACTGATAAAAATGAGATGTAGTAAAAGAAAAAAATAAGTTTAAAATGTTCAGAAATATTTAGCAAAACAGAAAAAAAAGTCAAACCCCAAGAAAAACTTTATTATATAGAGAATGAATTTTGCTAGTTGGAGGATTTTTTACGAAGAAATTCACAAAATGTTCTCGGCTCTCCAGAAAAATTCGTAAAATAGAGGTTCATTAAATAGAGGTCCAACTGTATTTTAAAATTTTTAATTCAGTCTATAAGTAGCTAATTCATTTCTTAAAATTCATTAATCAGTCGAGCAAAGGACTTAAAGGCATTCGAGAGTGTATTCATGTTACTTTTAGAAAAAATCGGCCAAAACTCCAGACCGCTAGATTGACAGCGTTAGAAAGGCCCAAACCCGGAACCTTACACTTCAGCTGTCTGCCACTGTTGGAGTCTGAAGAGGGTTTGCTGTGTTGTGTTAAGGCAAAGCTATACAAGGGCTATCTGCCTAGGAGGGGGAGTGCCTTGGGCAGAGGACTTTTCACATTCTAACATATATTCATGTAATAATGTGGAGAAAAACATGCAAAATTTCAGACTGTTAGACTGACAGCCGCACAGTAAGCCAGAACCCCGGACCATCACACTTCAGCCATCTACCATGATTTGAACCCACAAACTGCAGTACCGAAGGCCAGTGCCCTGTTCACCTGGGCACTGGCATTCGTAGTTATAAACTGGTAAAAATTCCTTCTATATATATGCATGTCTAAAACTAAGCATTTATTATTATTATTTATAAAGTAAATAATTAAGGGGGAAAATAAGCTGTTCAAATTATACAGCATTTAAAAATTTTCATATGAAAAAAGCAGGGGCGCAGAAAATGTTTTTATTCCCAACATTTCCCCCAATCCACATGAGGTTTCCCCAAAATTTTATGGTATGTTATAGACTAGCATAAACTCTATATTACCATGGATATAAAAAGATTTCCAATGTATAAGTTTTATCTTTAAAAAACTAGTTCTCGGTATTTCTAGCGTAGTTTTTTGAGTCATTACATTGCAATGATGCCAGGTTAGTACTCATGGCATAAACTTCACATCAAGAGCCAAATAATTTTGATTTTATTTTACATTTCATATCACTGGAATTAATTGGAATTACACATGTTAGGAAATTTTCATTTACTACCATGCGAAGAACGGGCATGCAGCTAGTAAACACATAAATAATGAGTATTACTTTTTGGTTCAACTGGATATGGAGAGTCTCCCCAATCCAAAGTAGAACTTTTCTCCTTCTTATCTTCACGAGACACTGACTTCCTCTCACGTTCAGCTTGAATACTTTGAGCGTCATGCCGCTCTTGGGCAGGCCTATAATTTAAAAAAAACACGACATTTCATATGAGAAATTTTTTTTATAAGATTTTTTTCCCTGTTACTGACAGGTTACACAAATGTATATTAAACAGGGCTTTTTTTTTTCAATTTTAGAGGAAATCTTAAAAAATTATCACAATGATCATTAATAAAAACTTTTTTAATTCCACCACACAAATTATACCAAGTCACTGCAACCTGATTTTATGGAGTAGCATTTGAAAATAATGCAACATTTGTTTAAATAAAATTAGTAATCTCCATGTTATAAGATTTCTTAGCTTTGCAGATAACTGGACACAAAAAATTCTTGATTAAAAAAGCAATTTTTTTTAATAAATGTAATTAAATGCATTTAATATTTTAGGAGTTATGGCTTGCAAACATGTTTAAGAGTACATTATACATATAACGATAAATTAATATAATGCTGAATATCATTGCACACCTTTCATCTTTTACAGAGTCTCGACTTGCTCTGGAGTCCCTACTGTCTGGTCGTGGAGGTCTTTCTTTTTCCCAGCGCTCCCTTTCATATCTTTCAAGTCTGTCTTTAGGCAAATGCTTTTCATGATTAGTCAGATGAGGTTCATCGAATGCATCCTAAAACAGAGAACATTGTATTAAACCTTAAGTATAATACAAAAGTTGTTGATTTTAAGTTTCCAAGGTTATCTTTCCTTAAGGAGTGATCGTAAATTGTAGTGAAATTTACTGAAGTGCATATGAAATTCACTGAAATTACAAGGGAACTGAGCAAAAATACTGGTAATTTTTTGTTAATGCCTACTATGCTTTCTGGTGATGGTAGTACCGAAACAGCCAACCTGCAATCATAAAATATAGGAGCATCCTTTCACAATATAAAAATTTATATGATGTTATAAACATAGCATCAGAAGGGGAGGAGGGGGCAACTTTATTTTTTAAAAAAAAGTTCATTTGAAACATTAGTTTTTAAATGTTAGAAAATTTTCACCTTATGATTTTGATACGCAGCAATAGCTAAGTTTAATGTAAAATTATGCCTTTTTTTTTACAAAAAAACTTATATCAATGATAAACTGCCAGTATAAATTATTGTGCTGTTGGGATATTCAGGGTTCGTACACATTTCAGAAGGAAAAATCCAAGGAGTCCAAGAAATTTCCAAGGAGTTCTATCAAAATTGTTTATATTGTATACACACAATATAACAGTGGTTTTTTAATCACTAAGTAACTTTATTTTTCAAAACCAAAAAAAAAAAAAAAAAAACATATTTAAATCAATAGCTATTTAGCTTAAAGCTAGATTGGCCATGCAGCATAGCTTACAAATCAATACTGCTTTTACCTCTTTTTGTGTATGTGTGTGATTTATAATTTAAGCCTCTAGCACCGCGGCCGGCCGGAAGCAAAAGGCACTTCTTTCCCCTATTTTGAGAGAGACAAATCTTTTCCAATAACTGGACAACAGCAGAGCCGCTTCATGGGGGACCTCGACAATAGCCATTGCAGGGAGTCACAAGTACTTCCCATGATCTTCTTATCTGTGTGATCTCACACAAGTGGGGGAAAGGTGGAAACAAACAGACCCTCTTTCCCCATGTCTTTATCCCCCCAAATACTTCTCAGTTTCACATCTTTGGAACAATTTCTTCGTAGGGTCATCGCTTCTATGGTTTAGAATTCTTTGGGGAAATCTAAAAGGGGAAGCTGGGGGGGGGGGGGAAGAGAGAGAGGAATGCTTCTTCCAATTTCAACCGGCACTGGACATTTGGAAGTTTTTCCGGACGCCAAGGCATGTCTAAGAAGCATTTTGTTTTTCCAAGTAGTTCTAAGAACCTTGGAAAATGTTTTTAATGATTTTAAGAAGGTGTACGCACTCTGGATATTATAACTAAGTAATCATTTCACAATTAATTTATGTTGGTAGATAACTTACTGATAATGTGTCATCATATTCGAGAGCCCAGGAACTAGATTTGGAACCTTTCTCTTTAGATTCTCTGGCATCACTTTTCTGAGTTTCCTTAAAAGTTTCTCTTCCTTTATATCTGTAGTCTGGTTCCTCAAAATCTTTTTTCCTGCTATTATAAAAGTTAGTAAAAAATTAGTGTAAATGGAAAGCACAGAAAAAAGATCATTAAATAAATTTATCAATGAAATAAAGTTAATACATGCCTTCTTTCAACTTCTTGGCTATCTGAATCAAAATCAAATGATTTTTCTTCCTTATCTTGAGATCTTTTGAATTCATGCCTCTCTTCATACATTTTGCCACATTCTAATTTTTGATCATAATAACCTTCATTGGATCCAGGAGAATGCCAATTATCAAATCCTACAATATTTTTTAATATGATTATTATTATTGTAAATTTAAGCAAAAAGATAGTAAAGTAACAATGCAATTTGAAATCTTTTCAGAGAAATGAATAAAACTAAAATTACCTCCAGAGATGTTTTGTCTACGTCCTCTACTCCAATAATTTTCTCTCTCAGTAAGGTGCATCAGGCGGACAGCCATCACTTTCATCATAGTTGTTGGTAGCAGACCCCTGGCGAGAAATGTCTTTAGAAACATTTGGAGGAATACCTATTAAAATTTTTAAATTCCATTATTTACTTCATTTTTTTTTTTTCATATCAAGGCTTGATTCAATAACGTGCTAATATTTTAAATCAGATGATTAGAATAAGTAATTCAAAATAAAGTTTACTGTTGAAAAAAATTAGGTATTTTGATTTCTTACAATGATAGGGTAATTATTGTAAGCAAAAACTAAGATACAGTGTGTACTTAGTTAATCATTTGGAATAAAAGGACATGAGTTACATAGTTACACAGAAGCATGACATGAGTTACACAGAAGCTTTGAACTGATATAAAGTCCTACATGAATTTCGTTGTGCCATATGTTTCACCCCCTACAACAGTTGGTGGCAATCCCATGAGTATGCTTTAACCATTCTGCTACATTTTATAACACATTTTAAAATGTTTATTATATGCTAGTCAAACTCAGGGCCCGACTAAGACATTTGCGGGCCCAAGGCCTAGTACATTTTGGGGGCCCCTATATGGCTATCAGGGGCGGGGATACCGGGCCAGGGGGGGGGATACCGGGATATATTGCCCCCCCCCCCGAAATTTTCGGATTAGTGATCACAAGACTAATGCCGTGCAGAAATTCCGTCTTTTTATACACATAAAAGTTCATATCCCCCCCCCCCCCGAAATTTTTTCCTGGCTACGCGCCTGATGGCTATGCTTTCTCTACCCCCATAGAAGAAGCCTGCATAGTGTATGCGTTTTAGCTAAATTTATTTAGTGTCATTAAAACCTAACAAACAGAAGATACTTATCTATTAGCACTAAACCAGGGTTAATATATAATATACCAAGGCCAGTGACATGGTGTCTTTTTCTAATGTTTACACTATTAGATCCTATTTATAGAATATCATTTCACTGCACGAAATTCTAAAAAAATTATTAATACCGAATATCAACCTGTGTTTGGAAGTAACTGGCGTTGCTTTCTTACCTTTGTATTATAGTAAAAAATGAACAGTAAATCTTCATAGATAATCTATAGAAGGAATTTTAATGAGGTTTGAATATGTATTTTTCTAGTGATTTTAATGTAATGCTTTATTAGTATAAAGAACAACCTTAACTTATGAAATCTGATTTGGTTCATGGTATCACTTCACATTTTATCATTATTAAATATTAATTATATCCGTGCTTAAAATGTAAATTTGATTACCAGTATTGTTTGATTAAATTACATTTAGTAATATTTGAACAATTTTTAAAAATCCAGCACACTAAATTTAGAAATGAGAATAGATTTCAAACATAATCATAAACAAAATTTATTAACATACTTGTTTATCAGGCATTGATTTTAATATGTATGAATTTGACTTCTTTCAAACTAATATTTCATTACAATTAAATATTAAGTGAATATCAATACCCAATAAAACAAATTTGATTAGTGTATTACTTCTTTAAATGACATGCATACAGTAACATAAACAACAAGATTAAAAACTAGTAGTCTAAATTAAGAAAACAGGAATTATTTAAAACAGAAATAACCAAAAACAAAATTTATTAACATTCTTGCCAAACAGGATTTGATATTAACACAAATTCAAATTGTAGTTTATTACGATCCAATGGTTAAGTCAATATATATACTTAATTAGGCAATTTTGATTAGGATTACTTGATATGACATTCAGTAGCATAACAGCAAATTAAAAAAAAAAAAAAAAAAAAAAACCTAGTACAGTAAATGATGAAACACTAATATATTCAAGATGGATATAATCACGAATAAAATTTATTAACATACCTGATCAGCAAGCAGTTTTTATACAGAATTTGACGTGTTATATTTCATAATATGAAGTGAATTTTAAATTAAGAAACAAGAATATATTTAAGAGAGAAATAATGACAAACAAAATTTAACATTCTTGCCTAACAAGATTCGACACGCCCGTGAGTTAAATTGTTTCAAGCTAATATTTCATAACAATTCAATGTTAAGTCTATCAGTACCAATAAGGTAAATTTGAATTCAATCTCAAGTGATTATCAATAACAAATATAGTAAATTTGGTTAATATTACTTGTTTAAATGACATACAGTAACATTCAGAAAAATTAAATGGAAAAAAAATCTAGTACTCTAAACGAAGAAATAGGAATAAACATAAGATTACATAATGAGATACGAACAAAATTTATTAACATACTTGTTTTGTTTAGTAAGCATTGATTTTAACATATACAGCATTTTACTTGTTTTAAGCTAATATTTCATAATGTCAAGTCATTACCAATGCCCAATAATGTAAGGGTATAGCTTTACTATTACTTGTTTAAATAACATTCAGTACTATAACATTAAAAAAAAAACACCAATTCAATAAATTAAGAAATAGGAATATATTTAAGACAGGTATAATATCATGAACAGAATTAACATTCTTGCTAAACGAGATTTGATTTTAACACATATGAATTCAATTTGTTTCAAGCTCGTACTTAATTACAATTAAATGTTAAGTTAATATCAACCAATGACCAATAACTTTAATTTGATTTTTGACTAACGTTACTTGTTTAAATGGCATTCAGAAAAATTAAATGGAAAAAAAATCTAGTACTCTAAACGAAGAAATAGCAATAAACATAAGATTACATAATTAGATACGAACAAAATTTATTAACATACTTGTTTTGTTTAGTAAGCATTGGTTTTAACATATACAGCATTTTACTTGTTTTAAGCTAATATTTCATAATGTAGAGTCATTACCAATGCCCAATAATGTAAGGGTATAGCTTTACTATTACTTGTTTAAATAACATTCAGTACTATAACATTAAAAAAAACACCAATTCAATAAATTAAGAAATAGGAATATATTTAAGACAGAAATAATATCATGAACAGAATTAACATTCTTGCTAAACTAGATTTGATTTTAATACATATGAATTCAATTTGTTTCAAGCTCGTACTTAATTACAATTAAATGTTAAGTTAATATCAACCAATGACCAATAACTTCAATTTGATTTTTGACTAACGTTACTTGTTTAAATGGCATTCAGAAACAGACTGTGAAACAGATATAATCATAATGAAAATTAAATAATGCATATCATTTTAAGATCTTTTTATAAATACTGATTTTGGTAACTAAGCTCATTTAATCATAAAAAAAAAATTAATCACTTACTAATGATGAAATTTCATACAAATGCTTTTTTTCTTGATTTTTTGGCAGCAAAATCATTAATGATATCATCAAATTCTATTTGTGAAGTGATTTCACTTTCAATACTTAAAATAGAAAAAGCTTGTAAATTTTCTTGTGATAATGAGTTTCTTGTTCGACTCTTTATTCTTTTCAAAACTGAAAAAGACCTTTCACTTGTACAGTTGCTGACAGGAATAGTTAAAAAGATTCTGAAAGCAGTTTCTACATTTGGAAAGGTGTGGGATATGTTTAAAATCCTCATATGCTTCAGACACTCCACAGGAGAACTTAGTTCCTTCAAAAAAGGCCTAAATTGGAGAAACTCATCTGGAAAACTTTCTTCGATGTCATCTGAATAAACTTCCTGAAATTTTTTTGCAGATGTTATGATATCTGATTCAGACAATGAATTATTGCATACAAAACCAAATCTTTTTTCAAGATAAGAGTATGCATTCATTCTTTTTTGAAGCTGTGACAAAAGTGCATCACAAATGACATAATGGCATTCAACTCTGAATGCATCTTTGGGAGTAAAATGCCATTCAGTTTCCGGCTTTTCATCAAGCCTTCGTGATATATATTTTTTCCTTTGGATAGAGTAAGTAGAATCAACAAAGGCTTTTGCTTCAATTTCATACGTATCCAACTTTTCCCGTACTACTTTTATAAATTCAATAAGAGAATTGTATAATGGGACAACAGAAGAAATATTTAACAAACTGCTTTGAAAAGTTTTGTTGGTTTTTTCAATGCGCTGAAGAATTGTATCCCATATTATCAACAATACTGCTGTCTCAAATTTCTCCATTTTATTGTGCAAACTGCGCGCTTCATTTCGAGTTGCAGCAGGCTCTGCTTCATTTGCTGTAATATCATGCAAAGCTTGTCGGACAGAAATGTATCCTTGTCGTAGGGCTTTTGTTGCGTCAGCTTCAGCAGACCATCTTGTGTCTGACAAGGATTTTAATTTTAATGCAGTTTGTGAACTCATTAGTGCCTGCATCAAAATCTGCCATCTGCGAGTGGAGGCTGAAAAAAAATTGTAAACATTCTGCACAAATAATAAGAATATTACAGCCTGCTGGCATGATTCTACTGCATTCGTTCCTACAAGATTTAACGAATGAGGAACATGGCACAAAATCTGCTAACGGGGATATTTCTTTAATCCTGGCCTGTAATCCGGAATACTGACCTGCCATATTGCTGGCATTATCGTAGGACTGACCTCTACAGTCTAAAATATTCAAATTTACAGTATCAAAAAGATTTAAAATACAATTTGTTAAAGATAATGAGTCATGACGATTTAGAGGCACAAATTTTATAAATCGCTCTTTTGGTTCACCTTCTTCATTAACGTATCTCAAAACAACTGCCAGTTGATCAATATGGGTTATGTCTGGAGTTGAATCGACAATTAATCCAAAATATTTTGCTTTTTTAACTTCTGATAAAATGTGACACAAGACTTTTTCAGACATCAGTTTTAGGAACTCTGTAACAATTGTAGAAGAGAGATAACTAACTCTTCCTGTACCAGGATTACCTTTGGTTGCTAAATGATTGGCAATAAAAGGGTCAAACTTTGCAATAAGTTCGATACAGCCTAGAAAGTTTCCATTGCTAACAGACCCCACTGTTTCATCATTTCCAAAAAGTGGAAGCCCTCTCTGTGCCAAAAATTTGACAGTTTCAACAACTCTAATGAGTACATTACGCCAATAAGTACATTCAGTCTCACGCTCTGTGATCATCTGCTTATCTATGCGACAAGAGGAAACTGCACGAAGAGATAGTGTACATACACTATCTCTGTGTATCTGAGAATTTTCGTGTTCATTGAGTCTGCTAGCGATATTCTTCCAGTCAGAAAATCCTTCAATACAAAGTGCTTGTCGACTGGTTGAGAACAGTTTGCAAGCATAACAAAATACAGCTGTCTTTGATGGCGAATAGATCAGCCAATCCCTTTTAATTTTTTCCTTATTTTTATGTCTAAAAAAATTGTGTTCTGTCAAAATGCGACTTTTGTCTGTGCACATTTTCCTGGAATTTTTAATTTCAGAAATATTCTGATTTGGTTTTTTAGCAACAAAATACTCACGCATTTCTTCAGTTATTCTTTCAGGCCAAAGTCCTGGATCATCCGAATAGGTGTTAGAAGAGGTAATTTCGACTTCAGATCGACTAGCTCCATCCTTGTCATGTTCAGCTTCTGTATCATAGATACTAGTAGACGTAATTTCGACTTGAGATCGACTTGCTTCATCTTTGCTATGTTCAGCTTCTGGATCATAGGAGCTACAAGAAGAAATTTCGATTTGACATCGACTTGCTTCATCTTTGCCATGTTCCGCTTCTGGATCATAAGCAACTTTGACTGGAGATCCACTTGCTCCATCTTTGGCATGTTCAGCTTCAGGATCTTTGCTATTTGGATTCTGTTCCTGTAAACAGATATTTTCATTTGAATTTGTGGTATTTCTCTGAGAAATCTCAAGTTCACTATCACTAGTTTCTTCTTCATTTTCCTTTTCAGTCACGGTACGGGCTACTAAATATTGTCGTAAGCTTTCTTTCATTCGCTTAGCTTGATGTTCCTCATTTTTTTTTTTAGACCGTTTCTGAGAGCCGGACAAATACTTTCGGGGATGCATTTTAATTTAAAATAAATCAACTCAATTATTCTCACAATACGTGCAGATTACAACTTCACTTCAAGCATGCTAACGTATGACGTTCAGATGTTCATTCAAACCACGTGATTCAAAGGAGTCCGGGCGGAAACAACAACAACCATTTTTTTCATTTTGACTGTTGCCACTATCACAGAAATAAATCCAATAGTTGTCAGAGAAAGACAGAGTCAATGCGCAAATGAATGCGCATAAGTTGCTCTTCAAATGACGTCAAGAGGGTGAATCTTAGGTGGTAGAATGTTTTGGACCTTCACATGACGTGTATTCGGTCGTTTGTTTTGCACTGAATAAAATGTAAAGAAAACAATTTGCGTGTCGGCATGTGTTGTAAAAGTACATATCTTTATCTGTCTTTAGTAATGTTTTGATAATAATTTTTTAGAGTAAAACTTAAGTAAATCTATCATTTGGGGGCCCCTAAAATTTGGGGGCCCCAGGCCGCGGCCTAGTTGGCCTGTGCGGTAATCAGGGCCTGGTCAAACTAATTTATAGTATTAAAATTTAAGAGTGCAAATTCAAAAATCATAATTAAAATAATATGTATTATAATACATAATTTTTTAACACTACAATTTTCAATTTTTTTTTAAGCTGCTTTTTTAAAAAAAGAATCACAATTTGCAAGGAAAGTAATGAATGCAATTCAAGCTGAAACATTAATCATAACCTAAGGGGCTTAAAAAAATTTTTAAATGTCATTACTTATTTAAAAATTTTTCTTTCCAGAATCACTTTTTTTTATTAGAGTGTGTAATATGACTTATGAAGAAACATCCTGAATTCTTTGAGTTGGTGATGCAATTAAATTACTTTATTTTCATTTATGTTCAATGCCTTGAAGCAGGTTTAAGTATAACCTAAACATGGATTTAAACATTTTTTCTGCTGAATCTAGCTCTTTTAGCATTAAAGTATTTAATACTGTTCCTGTAGTTTCCTCCCTTCTGAGATATAGATAGAGATATATCTACAGTATTTTAAAGATATTACATAATTTAGATATAAGAACAGTAGTTTAACCTGACAAAATGTAATTCAGACAATAATCACATCAGTTGAGTGGAAATTTATAGGTAGTGACAGAGAAAATAAATTTGAACTTATCAGTCTTCAGCCATTTGACTGAGAAAGCAAAGTAAAATAACAGCAATCTTAAGTGAAAATAACTTTACCTGACATTTGATTTGCATAAGGTGATGGGTGTGATCCCCATCCAGATTCATAATTTACACCCATTGGCATGGGAGGCTGATCATTAGGACTAACTGCAGATATGGGATGTTGACCTGAAGCTGGACCTGCAGTTTGCCCAACTGACTGAGATCGCAGGAATTGCCCTTGACTGCCTTGAGGAGACACAAGTGCAACAGGTTGCTGTGTTTGTTGCTGACGCATATATTCAGCAGCTTGTTTCTGAAATCGTGGAGGAACATTTTTTTGGAATTGCTTAGAGAAGTTATAACCCTATTACACAAAGAATAAACATAAATAAAAGTACATATTAGAAAACATAGAGTACCAGTCTAACCTAAAATTAAAAAGTATCAGAAACTATAGACTACTATAGCTTGTCTGCTGAAATACGTAATCAAATCTCGAAATTAAAAAGTATCAGAAACTATAGACTACTATAGCATGTCTGCTGAAATACGTAATCAAATCTCGAAACACAAAAGTGTCAATTTAATGACAAAGGGAAAATGTTGCCATCTCAGCATTTGTGCTTTCGGGGCCTAGATGAGAAAATTAGGACTTAGTTTTGGCACAAGAGAGCCTCTTAATCTCTTATTCTTGAAAATGTTTGGTTCATTTTCCGATATGGATGATAAAACCCAGTCAACTAAAAATGCACTTCTGCACACAAGCTCTTTATAAGTATCACAGTTATGAGAAATAACTTGACAAATATGCGACTTAAAAATTGTTTTCTAGCTGCTAAGTTTTTACAGCATTGCAGGTTCTGGTCATTTTATTAATATTTTTCAGAAAATAATTTTAAAAATTACATTGTTGGAACACAAAATTTACCAATTCTAATCGAAATCAGGCCATGTTTCAAAGTATGTACTGGAAATACTAAAATGTCAATATGTCACAGTACATTCCATTTCTGTGCTCCTACCGAAGTGATTTAAGAATGGATTGAAACCAAGCAATATGCTTGTCATTCAGAAATGAGCAATGAAATATGCCAATATTAACTCTTTACAAAGGAAGAAAATCTCCCTCTAATTTACTGGTCATGCTTTGTGTGGGAGAAATAGAATATTTACTTTGCACAGAGGTCACAGACACTTAATATGTTTTAAAACAGAAAAACTGTTTTTGGAATGTACAGAATGAATGACAGTATAGAACAGTCATGAAAGTATCCAAACATAAAAGCTGAACTTAATGTGGCCTTAAAACTGAGGACTAGAGGAGAGCAAACTTATTTAACCAGTATATTTGAACTCATTGAAAGATTAACATCATACATGCATTTTTTGAGTACTTCTCATAAATTTTAATCATATTAAAATTATTATAACCAATTCTCAATTAAAAAAAAAACTAGTGTTTAAAGCAAGGTTCAAAATAAAATTTTGAAGATGTCAACAAAAAATCTTGTGAGCTTTTATGAGCTGGCAGCAAAAACTATCCAGCTCACCGCAAAATCTTAAATTTTTATAATGGTAAATTATGGTAGCTTTTTTGCTTAATTTTTAAAAAATTTAAAATTAGTTTTTTGGTTTGTTTTTTCTCATTGCATTACTATCTTCATTTATTTATTTATTTATTTGTAATTATTCTGCAATTTCAAACTTAAAATACAACCGAGATAGAAAAATGAAACACTCAAGTAATAAAGTTTTTAATGCTCACAGCTAAACTTGCTGTGATAACTGCTGATTGGTGTGGCTATTTAAGTTATGCTCATGGCATTTGCCATGGCCTTATTTCAAGTTCTGGTATAAAGATTAAAATTCGTTAAGAGCTTTGCAGAATAACACACATAAAAAATACTTGTGTATGTTATTTTACAAAGATCTTAAATTTGATTCTTTTGCTTTATATATTGCTATGTAACACATCTATTTTAAATAAGAAAAATAGCATATTATATTTTCATTTACTACTCTTAAGATTTAATGAAAAGAGAATGATTTGTTCTGTTTGTAATAATTTATTGTGTTTGAATAAATTACTCACAAAGACATGCAGATCTTTTGGACAGATCAGCCCTTAAAAAAAAAAAAAAAAAAATCAGATCTAACCTGCAAAAATTGGAAGAGTATTTTAATATAACTTTGTCAAAAAAAAAATATATATATATATATAGGTCTATTTTTTAACCCTTCTGCACTAGAAATTCAAATAGAGGAATGCAGAAGAGAAATGAAAATTGTCATTCCTAGGAATGATGGCAAAAGATTGAAACAAAATGCTGAAGTATAATTTTATGTGCAATTTTGATAACCTATACTAAAGCAGATTTCCACGTATTTGCAGAAGTATTTCATGCCTAAGAATAATACCTGAAAAAAGAAAATCTCAAATACTCTCCGATTTAAAAGACACACTAAAGTGTAATATATTAAAATTGTACCATCAGGATTCTCCCCAGGCCCTTCTGGCCAGGTGCATTGTACAAGTTTTATTGACCACCCAGAAAAAAAAAAAACTAATATTTTGAATGTTTTAATTATACAGAATTACACACTGCAGCTTCGTAATGCCACAAAGTTGACAAAAATTTCTAGGGAGATCACTGGTATCATAATCCATGGGTCAACCTTACTTGTCTTGAATGGAAGAATGTGAACCCTTTTCAACTTCTTCCATTAAGTTAAAAAGGGTTTCATAAACCATGAGTGTGCCATTTTTGTCTTTCTTGTTCCTTAAAACTCTTCTCCAACTAATCTATATTAAAAGTGTTTTACAATCTTCGCCTTGCATATTCCAACTGTACCTCACCTTATGCTATAGAAGCCTTTATAGATGCTAGTTAATATTTTCATATAACTAATATGCTTCAATAGCAATTTCTTGCCAGATATAGAAGATTTCGCCAAGCTGAATTCAGTTTTGATGAGCATTTTTTGGTGCCAAACTGGGCGATCAATTGCCAAATGGCAAACGTTGGTGATTTTTGACATTTCACAAATACATGCAAAACTAGGTACATTTACATTTGAACTTAAAAATCAACTCTAACTTCCAGAATTTGTAAAAAATATCAACGAAAAACAGAAGTCTATTTTTAACCCTATTGCAATAGAGACTTAGAAAGTGGAATCCTAAAACAAACTTGTAATTCGACAAGGATGGGGAAAAGATTGAAATGACAATAATCAAACATAATTTTCTGACTATTCCAGATGACTGTTCTGACTATTCCAGAAATGATTTAAAATATTTCAATGCACTTGTAGCATATTTCCACAAGAATTTACCATTATCTTCACACTAGTCACTTGTTTCTGTACAACGTAACTAGAAAAATTCTACAATCCATATTACTTAATTTTAAAATCTTATTTAGAGATTTATACATCTCACCACCCGATAAGTTTACTAAATATGCTTTTGCTAAGCATAAAAGTAACTTCCAAATTTTAATCGAGTAAATGAATAATTGTTTCCAACAGATGTAGCTTTGAAACATTTTCAAATCAAGTTTTACAAATTTTTCAAATTCTTACAAGAAATTTTTAATTTTCCCTGACTTTTTTTGCAAGTGAAATTCCATGGTTTAACCCCTTCAGGTTCTGCCTAGCTTGTGGAAACCATGAACATTCATTGAAATTTTGTATTAATTTTCAATTTTTTCTAATGTCATTTTGTAAATTAGTAAATTGTCATGAGCCTTAAAAATCCCAACTCTTGACAGCATTTAGAAAGTCTGTTACCTGATAGTTAGGCTGAGACCGATCCCTTTCTCGTTCTCTCTCTCTTCCATCACGACTTAAAGGTTTGTCATCTCTGCTTTCACTACTGTGCCTGGACCTTTCTGTTTAATCCATATCAATATTGTCTTTTTCCTGCAAATAAAAAAAAAAAAATTTTTTTTTTAAAGCTCAAATAGCCAAAAATAATAGCCAATATTTTTAAACTGCATTTTTCATAAAACTAAAATATAATTTAAAAAATTAATAAGATCAACTAGTAACTACTACAAACACAAGAACGTTTAAATGCCCAATTAAATACACAGGGCTGACAACTACGATGCATTTGTTTACTTTTTCTAGGCTCTATGCAACGCATGTTGAGAGCTACGCTTTTTTCAGGGTTCCCACACTTTTTTGCAGTATGAATTCCAGGAGTTTTTAAGGAGTTTTCCAGGAGAAAATATAATTTTTCCAGGTGTTATGATCTGAAAAATGTTTTGAAAATAATGTTTGTTCTAGCGATCTATGAGTAGTAAAAACAAATGTAGTTGTTATGATCTGAAAAATGTTTTGAAAATAATGTTTGTTCTAGCGATCTATGAGTAGTAAAAACAAATTATAGAGTAATATTTTGTGTAATGTTTAAGTGGTACTACTTATCTTTTGGGTTTGTTTATTATTTCTTTCACGGCACAAACTTTCCGATTTCGCAGTTTGTTTTGATTCGTTTTGCGCGCTAACGTCAAAACAGGTTGCCAGATCGGATGAACAAAACTTTTTCCTTTTGTTACGTGGTATTGGTATGATTGTAACTTTTGATAAATAATTAATGTTAGAAATGTTTATATGTGTTTTTAAAATCGAGCCGACTTTTCCTTTTCTTTATGCCGACATTTTTTTTTCTTAAATAAATTTTTTGATACAAACATCATATTTTGGCTTTGTAAAGTATTTGCTAAATTTTAAGTTTTGGTTTAAAAAGTTTTTATGCTAAAATTTTCTCTCCGTCTTTAACTTTTATTCTGCCTTTTCTGTTTTTTTTTTTCTTTTTACCTTTTTTTCCCTGCATCATTTCACATAATTCAATAGATTGGATGAAGTTTCGATACAGACATCGAAATCGGCGGAGGAACACAACCACGTGCAAGAAAAAATGTAAATGCCTCAAAATACATCAATTAACCAACGAAATAATTAAATTCCCTTTTAATGCAACGTAACTTCACCAAATAAATAAATTTCACTTAAAATTTTATGCACTAAGATATGGAAAAATTAAAGTTCATGAATGAACTTGATGGTCGGATGAATACAGAAGTGAGAAGGCAGAGAAGGGAAAAGCGAGCGTCAGGGAGCGAAGTCTCTCTCTTCCTCTTCGAGTGGCTGTTACCTACGGACGGAAATCGGGACGTGATTTTTTTTTTTTTGGAGAGAAGCCAAGAGATGATGTGGTTGACTCGAGGCATGGAACCGGCGACCTGAGACTACACACGATGGGGGCCCCCAGATTATTTCACCAGATGATAAGTCATTCCCTTTTCTTTTCTTTCCCTTTTTCTATTTAATTTTTTTTGTTTTTTTTTTTTTTGTCGGCTTTTTTAAAAATATAACTTTAAGTGCACTTAAACAAGGGAACCTTAAAATGTTTGTAATAATGGGTATTTTAAGTTTGAATATTGTAAAAGAAAATGTGTTTCCATGAATTTGTTTTTTGAGTTAATTTAAAATAAATGTAAGATTTTAAAGTTTAACAGAGTGTTTTCTTCATTATTTCTTTGTCTCGTTACTGGTTCCATAATGGCGTCGTTGCGCCATTTTTTTCTTTTTAGCGAATGCACAGATAGAACCTGGGTCTTTTGGCGGCTTAAAACTTTAAACTATACGATTATTTCGGCCTCTATGCCATTTGCTTTAGGAAAAGAAATTGGTTTATTTGATATTTTTATTTAACTTTAATTTAGGTGTGTTTGCAAATTTTAACTTAGGCTTAGTGAAGTCATGGCATACGAAAATGGTGCCGTGACATTTTTTAAATTTTCGGAGTCTGTGTTTAGCTTTAATAAGGAATAATGAAGATAATACTCTGATATTGTTTATGGTTTTGTTTTGTGCCGTGAGGGGAAATAATTTTTTTTCAATAATTTTAATTGAACTTGATTTTGTTTGAGGTTTGAATAATGTCGGCTCAGGACAGCGATGAAGAGGGGCCCACTGTAAATGAAAATGTTGTGGTTTGCCCAGCCTTTACGGAATTCATTCCGCTTATTACCCCCTTTTCGGGAAATAATAGTAATGTAACAATTTATGATTTCTTTGATAATTTAGAAGAGGTTAAGCTCCATGCAGGATGGACCGCCGTACAAACACTATTTGTCGCTAAGACTAAATGTATCGGCGAGGCACGCGAATTCTTACGTTCGCAGCCACAACTTAAACAAGCAAACTATAAAGATTTTAAGACAGCGCTGATCAATCGATTTGGGAACAAAACACAGGACAACTCTTTACTTTTGTTTACCACAGCTACTCAGGGAATTAACGAGTCGGCGAGAGCCTTTTTGACGCGCGTGCAAGGCTTATCGCATAAATGTTTTAGTAACAATGAAGAAGTAAGAAATAAAATGTTGACAGCTCAGGTCATTCAAGGCCTCAGTCCGGCAGTTAGACGTTTTGTCATGTCACAGAAACATGACACCTTCGAAGAGATGTGGGACTTAGTTCTTCAAGAAGAACAATGTACCGCTTTGGACAGGGCTACTTCGTCAGTTCATTTAGCTCAAGCTGAAATCAAGCCATCGGTAGTTGAATCTGAACTCAAGGAGATAAAAGCCCTGATGCAGAACTCCTTATTAGAAACGGACAAGCGCGTAGCCGACCTCCAGGAACAAATTAATGATTTAAAACTAATGTTGGGACAAAGAAAAAATAGTGAAATAGTTTGTTATTCCTGTGGAGAGAAAGGGCATATCAGCCGTCGTTGCACGCGTAGGGTTTCTCAGAATTATCCACCTAGAAATAATTACAGGGAGAGACCGGGAAACTAATTGAGGGGCGAAATAGCGAAGCGCCGCTACTTTCAGACACGTCCCCAGAGCGCATAGGACTTGGGAATTTTGGTCATACGTCAGTTTTGCCTTTAATTCCCATAAACCTACAGGAAGAAAAGATTTTTGCTTTATGTGATACGGGAGCCTCTGTCTCCATTATTAAAGATAAATTCGTAAACGATGCCTTAATAAGTAATAAAATAAAAAGTGTAGAAGAGTGCAATGTGAAAATAATTGGGATTTCTAATAATATGATGGTTTTAGAGAAGAAAGTTAAATTAGAAGTTTCTATTGATAAAAGTAAAGTTATTGTTGAATTTTTTTGTTGTAAGGATAATTTTATGTCATATGATGCTATTTTGGGTGCAAATTTTTTTTCTAATAACAAAATTAAGATAGATTTTGAGCAACACACAATTTCTAATGAAAATTTTAAAATTAATTGGTTTGACACTCGTACAGGTTACAATGTTAATTGTCTAAGAGATGTTCATGAGACAGGTTATACTATTAGTAAACATATAATTCCTCCAAGATCTGAATTAATTATCTCTGTCACTACCAAAAACAATCTCAAACTTGCTGAAAATGTATTAATACAACCACATAAACATTCTCTTTCTCAAAATTATGTTATATCATGCTCAATAAATACTGGTAGTGATAATGGTACATATTTTGTTAAAGTTGCTAATTTTTTCGACACTCCTATTCACATAAACAAAAATTGTAAATTAGTTAACATTGAGCCTGTACTAGATGTTGTTAATGATGCTGAGGCAGAGGTTAACGTAGTTAATGAATTTTTTGATGATGATTGTGAATTGTTTGGGGGTAAATTTGATTTATCTCATTTATCGGAGGCTCAAAAAGAGAAATTAATGCAATTGTTGAACAATCATAAACATATTTTTGCTGAGTCAGTTAAGGAGCTTTCGGGTTGCAACACTGTAGCACACAGGATTTATTTGTCAGATGACATACCCGTTAGACATAAGCCATATAGAACTCCCCACGCCTTACGAGACGAATTACGCACACAGATTAATCAACTGCTCGACACAGGGATCATTTCAGTCAGCGACTCTCCTTACTCTTCACCAGTTATACTTGTTAAAAAGAAGAACAACACTTATAGACTTGTTTGTGATTATCGTAAACTTAATTTAAAAACTCAACCTCTTCCTTTTCCTTTACCATTAATTTCAGACCTTTTAGATACTTTGGAAGGAGCTAAATTTTTTTCTTCGTTAGATTTATGTTCAGGGTATTGGCAGATGAATCTCCACCCTGGTGATAGACACAAAACAGCTTTTGCCACAGATTTCGGATTATTTCAGTGGAATAGACTCCCTCAAGGATTAAAGAATGCCGCTTCGTCCTTTCAGCGATTGTTAGAAATTGTTTTGGCTGGTTTGAAAGAATGGAACATTAACACCTATTTAGACGATTTAATTATTGCATCTAAAACTTTTGATGAACATCTAGAGAAATTAGATATGGTTTTTAAAAGACTCGGGGACCATAATTTAAAAATAAATCCTGCAAAATGTCAACTTGTCAAAGATAAGATCACTTACCTGGGGTTTCAAGTCGAAGAGGGTAAACTTTCACCTGATACCAGGAATGTTGAGGCAGTTCAGAACTTTCCCGTTCCGGGTAACAAAAAGCAGGTCAGGTCATTTTTGGGATTGTGTAATTTTTATCGAAAATTCATTAAAGATTTTGCAAATATTGCTATACCTTTAACCAACCTAACAAAAAAATCTGTGGATTTTAAGTGGGATACTTCAGCAGATCAAGCTTTCAACCAATTAAAATCCGCCTTAATTTCATACCCCTGTTTACTTTTGCCTGATACAAAGAAAGAATTTATTTTACATACTGATGCTTCGGGTTTTGCTATTGGAGCTGTACTTAGTCAGGAAGGGCCTGATGGACAAATACATCCTGTGGGCTATGCTAGTAGGAGATTGAAAGATGCAGAGACGCGTTATAGTGTTTTTGAAAGAGAAACTCTTGCGGTAGTTTGGGGAATTAATAATTTCAAACATTATCTTTATGGACAAAAGTTCAAACTTTTTTGTGATCAAAAGTCCCTCTCCTATGCTCTCACACTGAAAGATGGTGGCAGAATTACCCGTTGGATTTTAGCTTTACAAAATTATGACTTTGAAATTTTTCACACTCCTGGGAAACAAAATGTGCCAGCCGACACTTTGTCCAGAACCGTAAATCTCATCGACACAATGGTTCAAAATTTTCCTTCTTCCCGTATTAAGAGCCTTCAGGACGAAGATAGTAAGTGTAGAAGTATTCTTGATGAATTGAGTCAATCCGAGGAGGTAGAACATAAGGGAATTAAATTTTTTACTAAAGATGGTATTTTATTTTGTGTGAATGACAAACCCAAAGAAGGTGCGGTCATCACAGATAGGTTAGTCGTTCCAAAAACTTTAATTAAAGAAGTTTTGACGTTAGGACATGATTCAATGACAGTGGCACACCCAGGTATTAGGAGAACAATTACCCGAATTAGACAAAATTACTTTTGGTGGAACATGAATCACCACATTAAGAACCATGTAAAGTCATGTCAATCTTGTATAGAAAGACGTGGATATGTAGCCAAACACAAGGCTCCTTTACAGAGAGTTCCAGTGACTAGTAGACCTTTTGAACGGATTGGTATGGACGCTGTAGGCCCTTTGCCCATTACTGAGTCAGGACATCAACACATCATTCTAATCAGTGATTATTTCACGCGTTGGGTAGAAGCTTATCCAGTTAAGGACCTGCAGACTGAGACTGTTGCTTTAATTTTAGAGCGTTTTATTTGCACTCACGGAATTCCAGAACACCTAATTACAGATAGATACAGCTCATTTCTTTCGGACAGCATAAAAAAGGTTTATTCGAAATTAAACATTAAAAAACAGTACACCACGAGTTATCATCCCTCGGCAGATGGCGTAGTTGAACGCGTCAATGCCACAATTGTCAACTCTTTAAAGCACTTAGTTAATGAGACTACAAATGAATGGGACAAATACTTACATTTTGCTCTTTTGGCCTATAGAACTGCAATACATTCCACCATTAAAGACACTCCTGCTCATTTAATCTTTGGTAGGGATTTAATTTTACCCATTCATTTAATTAACAATCCACCTCTAAGAAGTTATGCGGATCAAAGGGAATTAAGTGAGGATATTGAACTTCGCCTTCAGAGAGCTTTTAAACTTGTCCATGAAAATCTTATCAAAGCTGCTGAAAAACAAGAGAGTTACAGGAGTAAAGTTTGTAAGGAGAAGGGCATTGTTGTAGGAGATCTGGTCATGCTTTACACTCCATCTATTAAAGCGGGGAAGGGGAAGAAATTTTCGAAGTTTAATGAGGGGCCTTACAGAGTTAAAAAACAGACTAGTAATGTAAATTTTGAAATAGTACATATTAACAACCCAAATGACATACAACATGTACACGTGGACAGACTAACTAAAATTCCTGAACGTATAATTTTTCCATCTTTACCTGAAGAGCTCATTGAGGATGACAATAGCGATGTAGAAAATGTAACTGATCAGTCAAATGAACCAGATCTCCCCGACAATCCTTTCCCCACACCAGTTAGGCGTCGTTATAGAATTGTCACAAATAGCAACAGGAAAAAGACTACTACTACACAGAGGTCGACTTCAGGGCAGACTCAACAACAGATGCCAGTCCAGTCCAGTAGTAGGAGCATACAGCAACCTGTGTCCAGACCAGCAACAAGGCAACATTCATACTCACTTCGCCCAAGGGACTCTAGAGGTTTTGTGAAAAGTTAATGTTATTAAAATGATGGACTTTTACATTTTGATTGAAAAGTTTTTTTTTATATATGTATTTTGGTATTGAGTATTATTTTATGTATTTTCTTTGTATGTCTTTGGTAGTAACTGTATTACAACACTGTTATTTAGGGCCCTAATATCTGTTGCAAGATATGTAAAAGTTTTTTTTTGCTATTAATTATAGGAGTAGCTAACCTAAATGAATTGATAGTAGGGAGGTTCTTTTATGTAGACTGCGAACTGATATTAACAGTGTAATTGTAATTGTTTTCTTTCATTTAGGAAGAGAAATTTTTTTTTACCTTTTAGTTAATGTCAAGTATGGTGTAAATTTTTTCTTTATTTTTGTGGTTAATGCCATCTTTTTGAGTTGAATAATGTGAAACTAATTTTTTTTTCTTGCTGGGAGTCCTACAGTTCTCATCAAAATTTTTCTTTCATGATGTGATATAAATTTTTTTATATATATATACCTTAATATTTTGTGTAATCAATGTAGTCGGGTAGTTTTGCAATTTGGGTAAAGCTGTGATATTTTAGTTTTTTTTTTTAATATTTCATTCAAATGTTTTGTGGCGTGTAAAGCTCAATTTAGAGCATTTATGTTTTCTCATTTGTTATTTTGAGAATTTTTTTTTTCCTTTTGTGAGGATCATATGGTGTGGTTAAAGAGCTGTTGGTTTTGGCGTAAAAAAAAAAAAAAAAAAAAAAAAAAAAAAGTTCCTTTTTTTTTTTTTTTTTTTAAGGTGAGGGGAAGGTAGTTGTTATGATCTGAAAAATGTTTTGAAAATAATGTTTGTTCTAGCGATCTATGAGTAGTAAAAACAAATGTAGTTGTTATGATCTGAAAAATGTTTTGAAAATAATGTTTGTTCTAGCGATCTATGAGTAGTAAAAACAAATTATAGAGTAATATTTTGTGTAATGTTTAAGTGGTACTACTTATCTTTTGGGTTTGTTTATTATTTCTTTCACGGCACAAACTTTCCGATTTCGCAGTTTGTTTTGATTCGTTTTGCGCGCTAACGTCAAAACAGGTTGCCAGATCGGATGAACAAAACTTTTTCCTTTTGTTACGTGGTATTGGTATGATTGTAACTTTTGATAAATAATTAATGTTAGAAATGTTTATATGTGTTTTTAAAATCGAGCCGACTTTTCCTTTTCTTTATGCCGACATTTTTTTTTCTTAAATAAATTTTTTGATACAAACATCATATTTTGGCTTTGTAAAGTATTTGCTAAATTTTAAGTTTTGGTTTAAAAAGTTTTTATGCTAAAATTTTCTCTCCGTCTTTAACTTTTATTCTGCCTTTTCTGTTTTTTTTTTCTTTTTACCTTTTTTTCCCTGCATCATTTCACATAATTCAATAGATTGGATGAAGTTTCGATACAGACATCGAAATCGGCGGAGGAACACAACCACGTGCAAGAAAAAATGTAAATGCCTCAAAATACATCAATTAACCAACGAAATAATTAAATTCCCTTTTAATGCAACGTAACTTCACCAAATAAATAAATTTCACTTAAAATTTTATGCACTAAGATATGGAAAAATTAAAGTTCATGAATGAACTTGATGGTCGGATGAATACAGAAGTGAGAAGGCAGAGAAGGGAAAAGCGAGCGTCAGGGAGCGAAGTCTCTCTCTTCCTCTTCAAGTGGCTGTTACCTACGGACGGAAATCGGGACGTGATTTTTTTTTTTTGGAGAGAAGCCAAGAGATGATGTGGTTGACTCGAGGCATGGAACCGGCGACCTGAGACTACACACGATGGGGGCCCCCAGATTATTTCACCAGATGATAAGTCATTCCCTTTTCTTTTCTTTCCCTTTTTCTATTTAATTTTTTTTTTTTTTTTTTTTTTGTCGGCTTTTTTAAAAATATAACTTTAAGTGCACTTAAACAAGGGAACCTTAAAATGTTTGTAATAATGGGTATTTTAAGTTTGAATATTGTAAAAGAAAATGTGTTTCCATGAATTTGTTTTTTGAGTTAATTTAAAATAAATGTAAGATTTTAAAGTTTAACAGAGTGTTTTCTTCATTATTTCTTTGTCTCGTTACTGGTTCCATAATGGCGTCGTTGCGCCATTTTTTTCTTTTTAGCGAATGCACAGATAGAACCTGGGTCTTTTGGCGGCTTAAAACTTTAAACTATACGATTATTTCGGCCTCTATGCCATTTGCTTTAGGAAAAGAAATTGGTTTATTTGATATTTTTATTTAACTTTAATTTAGGTGTGTTTGCAAATTTTAACTTAGGCTTAGTGAAGTCATGGCACAGGAGTATACATAAATACCTTTTCTAACCAAGCATCATCAAAAATGCTTTTTCCACCCGGCATCTTTAGGCAAATTGAAAAGGATGAAAATCTCAGGATGGTTTAAAATTTTACTACTGTCACAGGCGTACAGATTATTTCCAACACACTGCCGCAAATGGCAAGCTTTGTAAACATGTACCCCGTGTACCAAAGAAGAGGTAAGAGCATACAGCTCATATACCCATCACGAGATACTTTCGCAGTGACGTAAGAGCTAGCAGTTAGCAATAAAAGAGTTTGAGAATGCCAACGGGCTCAGTTCAGGAACAAAATTATTGGATATGAGGAAAGCAGGGACGAATGTCTACAACGAATCGCGCCATCATTTGAACTTTTTGGGGTAAGCTTTCGGCCCACTGAAGTCATTAGTACAATCCTTGTCTCCTAGTCTGTGGCAGGAATGTCAATAAACATGGCGGTGAATTATTACACTTGAAACACGAGTCAAAAAAAAATTTCGGCAGATCGCACTTGCAATTTTTTTTTTTTTTTTCACTTTAAATTCTAGAAAGAAAACTAAAATAAACAATATTTCCAGGAGTCGATACTAAAATTTCAGGAGTCTACAGAAAAATTAGTAAAATCCAGGAGTTTTCCAGGGCCCTTAATGTTTTAAACCAAAATCCAGGAGTTTTTAAGGATTTCCAAGAGGTGTATGAACTCTGTTTTTTCCTTCTTTTTCAAAGAAAATAAAAAGCAGCTGAAAATGTACCATTTTATGTAAATTAGGTATTTTTTTTATTAATGTCATTTTATCTCTCACCCCCTTTATTGAAAATTGTATGAAAAATGTGTCCCAAAAATGCGACATAAAAGTATGTGCCATAATTTTACATATATTTAAATACAATTAGTTCTCAACAGCTTTAATCTATAGTTACAATACTTCATAAGCTGTAGAATATGCATCACATGTATTTTTTATATATATTTAAATACTATTAGCTCACAACAGTTTTAATCTATTGTTACAATATTTCGTAAGCTGTAGAATATGCATCATATGCATTTTTCTATAAATAGGTTACAATCATAAAAACTTCAACATAGGGTTACCCGGGGAAATACACGAAAGATACAAGATAAAATGACATAGTCAATATCGTTTTAATGAAACTAAAAAATTAGGGGGGGGGGTAGAGATGATACGGGCTCAGCCCGAGCCCGAAAGCCCGAGCCCGAGCCCGACTCGGGCTCTGTAATTCACGATTGCGTTTGGGCTCGGGCGGGCTCGGGCTCGTGAAAAATTTCTTCTTTGTTGAACATACTCCTTGAAACAGATTTTAAAAAGTGATTCATGGGATAAATAGACGTACTTATTTCAAAAAATAGCGGCACGGGGACTAGAAGGTGTGTGAAGCTCCAAAATTTATTGTATCCTCTTAATGAAGTAGTTAATTTTATTTGTCTTTAGCTGAAATTTCGGGCTCGGGCTCCAACTTTAATAATACTGCTCGGGCTCGGGCGGGCTCGGATTAAAAGTCTTCGGGCTCGGGCGGGCTCGGGCTTCAAAAAATGAGCCCGAACTCATCTCTAGGGGGGGGTCCTCCCCCTTACGAGGCTCGAACAGCCTTTTTTTTTTTTTTTTAATATCTTTTTTTATGTTTTGTACATGGGTAGAAAGAGATCAGTACATGCCTGCCAAGTAATCGACTTGACATCGGTGTGAGTTCAGCCGTAAGATTTTTCACAATACCTGAGTGACAGGGTTCATACTCATTTTTCGAAACAAAATTCCCTGAGTTTTCCAGGTGATTTTTCAAGAATTTTAAGGTTATCAAAAAAAAAAAAAAAAAAAAAAAAAAAAAAAAAAAAACGAGTGACTACTTTTTATTTACATGCCTCTCTCTAAGGTAATCAAATTATGATAATCATAATCATACTCCTTCCTCAAATGTACCATAAACAATGAATTACATCATCAAATATGGTTTCATATACAATTTGACTTATAAAAAACCAGGAATTATATAAAAGCTTTACAGGAGTGAAAAGAGTTTTCAGCACTGCACTAATTGACAGATCCATGATAAATTGCTTATAATATACTCATTACACAAGGTTATTGGTAAACATTTACATATTCTTAGTACCAGGAGCATAATTAGCAGGGGCACAGGCCCTTTTGAAACAAGGGTGCCTTCGGGCTGAATTTTTAAAGGGAGCCATTGGACTTTTTAGATAGGTCTATGAATTGTTCAAAATGCAAATTGAATGTGTGGTATTCTAAAGTATATGAATAAAGAGTTTTAAAATAAAAGTTTGGAGGGGGGTCATGGCTCCCCCACTGGAGCTTTCCTTGTTCTGAAAATGCAAAACAATAATTAAAAAAAAACAGTTATTTTAAACAGTAGTAACAATAAGGTTTAAAATACACAATTCCTCTTGTATACATCCATTTCTGATAGTGTGCATGCTTCATTAGGGAATAGTCGGCCAAGGCATGGAGTGAAAAAGGTCAAGAAAGAAATATAAAAAAGAATGGTAAATTTTTTTTTAAATCCAGGGTTGTAGCAGGATTTTCCAGGTTTTCACAGGAAAATTAAATTTTCCATGAGATTTCCCCGAGTTTTAAGAGATAATTTTCAATTCCCTGAGTTTTCCAGGTTTCCCTGAGGGCGTATGAGCCCTGTTAATAAACATATCAATTAAGCATGCAAAAATAAAGAGCTGTTTTCTTTCATAGAAAAAACACAAAATTGTTATAAAGATCTTATTGATAAAAAAACACACCAGTTAGTACTCTTTGTTGTAAATTGATGTTTACGTCCTAACGAGTACCAGGGAGAAAACTTTGTTGTTAAGGATTTGGTCACTGTGCCATGGACTGCTAAAATATAAAAAATTAGGCTCTTATTTTACATACACTAGGCAATTTACTTATCTTAAAATTCAAGCACTAGGCTTTTTACTCATCTTAAATTTAAGCACTAAATTAGTTTCTTATATTGAAAGTGCCATTTTACAACAATTTTTGTAACTGTCAGCTGAAGATTTTATAAATGTCTACTCAGAGAACCTATCACTGAAAGTATGAGAACTGATGAGATTATGAACTTTCTAAAACCAATGATATTTAAACACAGCCAACAAGAGAAAACTGAATCTGAAATTGAAGAAACTGAGGTAAAGGAATTGTAAAATAAAGAAGCACAAGATTACATTTATAAACTAAGATGATATTTTGAACAGCACAATAAAACTCATACAGACTTTTGCAGAGAGCATTTAACATAATTTTATAGCCCAGAGAGTTAAAATTTAACAGAGAAAGACTCCTGAGCTTACACTTCAATGTGCTAAAATGTTCCAACCCTGCATTTATTTTTATACTTTAAAGGAAAATACCTGTAATCTTCAAGTTCATATTTTTCATCCCAAGAATATAAGTTCTTAAGGTCTCTTCTGCTGAAATTCTTTAAGTAATTTGTGCTTTTTAAAAAGTTATTCAATGTAATCTTCTTTATCTGGAAGGCATAACTATGAAAGAAAACAAAAGAAAGTCAGTTTATATAGATAAAAAATAGAAGCATGATCTGGAATAGTCTATTAAAATAACTAAGAACCGACTCAAAAAATTCCTTCATGAAAATTTCAAAAATTTATTAATATTATACATATGTTGGTACAGCTGCGGGAAAAAAAAAGTCTCACTTGCTCTTTATTTCGCCGTCATTCGTCGTACAGTAAAGTTATATATACCATTCGTTTGCAAATAACGTGTACTTTAATTTACTATTAATTTAATTTGCATCAGGGGCCATCTTCATATTTAATTCTGCATCAACTTCGTTTTTCTCAATGCCAACCCCATATTTTGACTTTATTAAATGAAAGAAAACCTTCAAATTACCCTAAATATAAATTTTCACCAATTTTCTACGATTATTTCCGGAGATATTGCGAATTAATTTTTGCGCGTTTTTAAGGGACTATCTGCAAATTTAAAAACGCTGTTTGTAGGTTCCGAACTTTTCGCCTTTCATTAATTTCGCTCGCAAGAGTTAAAAGAAATTAGTATTATTTTCAAGGAAAATATTGTTTCCATCTCTCTTAAAGTTTTTTGTACTGAGAATATCAAGGGTAGAATAGAATATTTAGTCTGTGGTCCAAATGACCTGTGAGTTCATAACTTCCTTGGTTCATACACATGATTTAAGGGAAAAATGCAAAATGACTGCTCACTAATTTGAAAATCTTTGTAATTTTGAAATTGTTATTGAGTAGTTCTCTTGAAGGCTCTCTTAGACAGGTGAAATGTTGCCAGGAGTGAGAATCTGTTTTCTGCTGTTCTGACTATAAGCATGAGTGTTACTCAGCTACGGTCGAACTTGAAGGATGGTTTCCTGATAGAAAATTTATTTGTTTGAATTTCATGTAAAAAATGCAATTACTTTTTTGCCGACCCAATATTATCACCGTGTTTGTTATTTCACTTTCTTCATTTAATACTATCGTCTACAATGTGCAATATTCTTAAGACTTTTGGCGGTATTTTAATTTATAGTTAGATGAAGTCCAAAGACCTAATGTTTCCGATATTAAAAAAAGTCACATTCACGTCTGGAAAGTTGAGGATGTTAGTTTTTCAGAAATAGGACATTGTATTAGAAGACATACATCTACTGCATCTAATTCTATAGCTGGAAAATATTTTATTTGGGGGAATATGGTAGCGGACGCAACAATACACGCTTTATAGAATCCCTATCAAACTGTAAAAACCTCTAATTTATTTGCTTCAAAATTTGATATTTTTAATACTGGTATCTTTTACGGTGTTTTTGCACAAAATAAATCTAATTTACGTTTATTTTATGCAATTTTCAAAAAAATTTCACTTAGTAAATGTATATATGGTCCCTTAACTCATGAAAATAACACATTTTATTTAATATAAATTAAACTACTGAACGTAAAAATTTGAAATTTTGCACAGCCATGTAATATTAATTTCTGCATCTATTTCCATCGAAATTTGGCTATGTCGCTATTCATAATTTTTTTGAATATTAATTTCATAATTCATATTAATGATTTATTAAAAATCATAATAACATTAAAATTATGTTTGGGTCGTTTAGTTCTAATAGTACGAATAAATATCAGCTTCTTACTACCAATATTATACGAGATATGAATTGAAGTATGAAAAAATATTTTAACATAGGGGGAGGGGGATTTTGGGTGCTCATAACTCACTCATTTTCTGTCCAAATTTATTGAAAATTGGTGTCCGGGGTTAAAATGAGCTAAATTTTTTAAATATGACGTGAAATCTAGGGGTTGCTATTGAGAAAAAAAAAGTTGGTGTGAATTTTAATTCGTAGATGGCCCCTTATGCAATTTTTATGCATAGCAAATTAAAGTGCACGTCAATTGTAAACGATTGGTAACTGTAACTTTGCTGTATGACAAACGACGGCCGGAAAAAGTACAAGTGGGACTTTTTTTTTTCCGCAGCTGTACATAGGAGTTTAAAAGTTAGCATAAACGGCTGCCAAGCTCAAGACCTTTAGTTTAATCCCTGGTCTAGCAAGGCTGATCTAGACTTTCACATCATGAGTGGCTCAATAAAATGAAGAGCAAGAATTAAAGGAATAGAAAAATTGGGCATTATGCATAAGGATGAAAATCGAGTGGACAGACACCTTATCAAACCCCACAGCATATAAACGTGAATGCAGGGCTGGGTCATTCAGTACAGATCTTGGCAGCGTGTTTGTGCACCAATCAGTCTACTTTGTATACATCTTAATTAATACTTATATTCTATTTTCTATTTTTAGAGAGAATAATATTTTTGCAGTATTTAAAAACAGTTTGCCAAATTTGCTTGCTCTAGAAGTCAAAAATGCTTGATTATAGATATTCTAGACAGGGCTGGCCCAATATGGAAAGCAAGGTAAGCATTGTATCAATGTGGCACCTTGAAAGGGGCACCATCTCAAAAACTGAGATAAATTTGATCTAGAGCATAAAAGGGGGTGTGTTTTTTACTTTCGAAAGTGGTGCCAGTACTCTAGGGCCGCTCCTGATTCTAGAGCCATAGGAAATGAATTTAAAAAAAAAAGAAAGATAAACCATAATTTGTGGGAGGGAATAACTGAATATCTGTTTTTATTTTACTTATTTTTATAAAAACGAGTAACAACAACAACAAAAAAGAGGTATTCAGATGGACAATGTTTGTGAAACATCCATAAGAAATAAAACTTCTGAAGATTCGTTTTACAAACTTATTTGATAAAATCACTAATATCTTTAAAAATATTCTTCAATTACATTATTAAGATGTTGATTAAGTGCACAGATGAAGAGATATCTTGCTTTGGCCAGCAATATATTAGTACGATTGTATGCTCTTTTATGAGAGATGGTTTGTTATTAATAAGTGAGATCAATAATCAGTTTTCCCTAATTCATCCTTTGACCACAATTATAATTTTTATATTTTCATATGCAAAGCAAAATATTAAACACTTTTTAAGTACATTGTTGCTATACTGAAACTTTAAGGATATAGATAAAAAATTAAGTGTTTTTTAAGGTATTTTAAGCACTGTCCGAACCATGTTTTCCATGGACTATTTTACTGGAAAAATAAAAAAAAATAGTGTTATAGCTTAGTTAATTGACATTACAAATCTCTTTTATAAAGGGCTCTGCTTTCAAGTTGAGAGAAAAAATATTTCATACTCAAAAAATTCTCGATAACCCCATACTTGGTGTAATTGGTAATGTTTGTGGAGCAATTCAGATCAGCTATTTCACCAGACTAGTTTTCCCTGATTCACTCTTTCAATAAATGATGAAATTTGATCACAATTATTATTTTTATATTTTCATTTTATATATATAGCAAAACATTTCTGTTTGTGACATATTTCCACATTATTCTATGTACAAGGCACTTTTTCAATCATTAGTGACATATTTGCATATTAAACTAACTGAATAGAAGACAGAGAAAGAATGGAAAACCAGACAAAATTAAACAACTATGAATTCAATTTAAAAAATACTGATAGTAAAACATTCACTTATAAAAACAGAGAAAACTCACACAACTTTAATAAATATAAACCTAAACCCTTTTGGAGAACTTCTACAACTGCACTTAATGTTACATCCAGAGAATCCTGCCTGTACTGTGATAATGAAATAGCCCATACAAGCGATGATTGAACAAAATTAAAGGTATCTGAAAAACAAATCTAAAACATAAAGGGCTATGCTTTTTTTCGGCTTAAAAAGGTCACATGTCACAAGGTGTTGTTTAAAAGCTGTACCATGCCTCAAGTGCTAAAAGAGACATCGCAACTCAATCTGAGAAGCATCAGAATGAGACCCTAAGAATGAAACTACAGTAAAAATTATGCTTCAAAATCAATACAAATCAAAAGAAGGAAGTGATATTTTGTTATTAACTTGAGACTTGTTAAGTCGTAAGAATTCTACAAGGTGTGTCTATTAAATTCCAGGACTGGGGATAATACAATGGAATGAATAATAAAAAACAACCATACGTTTAATAGTCCTCAAAATAATCACCTCCAGCACTCACACACTTTTTTGCACGGTGGTACAAATTCTGGAAACATGCCTCATTGTCCTCTGAAGATATGCTCCGAAGTTGAGTGGTTACATTTTTTTTTTTGTGTACTTTTCTTCTTGAAATTGATGCCCTTTCAGAGCAGTCTTAAGTTTTGGGTCAGGAGAATACAGAGGATGATTAACCTCTACGATGTCATGTTTTGTCAGAAAGCGCTTCACATTGAGAGCACAGTGAGGCTTCGCATTGTCGTGCAGTAGGAGCCAGCTGCCTTTATCCATATTCGGTTGACATGGTGTACTCGTTTAACTTTGTTTCACTTGGCATTTTCCCAATTTTGAAACAAAACTTGATATTCACTCTTTGTTCCATCACCGACCGTGACACGTGCTCTAATGAACCACCTGCGTTTACCTTCTTCAAACCGGAAATGCTGATGCAATCACTGTGCATTTTTCCACCTTCACGCCTCATTGGTAAACTTCAACTCATCTGCATGATGACATGTTCCTACACATTTTCATTTATTAACTACACTTACTGTACAGGAATTTAATAGACACACCTTGTATTTCAAAACTAGTGCATATTAGTTGGACACTGGTTCTCTAAGTTTTGTTTCTGAAAATATTGTCAAGAGCTGAAAATTTCTATAATTACAGAAGTGAATTTAAATGTTTATACATCTGACAATATAAAAATAATTAAAAATTCCTGCAAGGTCGTTAAGCTGAGACTGCAAAATCTCACACAATTCAGCTGAAATAGAAATAGTACTTCAGACAGAAAAAAAACAAGTTTGATGTCTGTAAGTACTCCAATAAATAAATAAATAAAAACACTGACGAAATAGAAAAATTACTTTCTGGGTAACTAAGAGTGCATTCAAGGTCATATCAGAATTTTAAATTGTGCAGAACATTTCACTCTTAGGAAAGATCGAAAAAATAAATTATGTATTTGCTTTCCGGGCATTGTTTGGATATAGAATCATGGAAAAAGTAGAAATGGATAATTAGACTCCACTGCAGCACATCAGCACTTTGTGTACATATGTTGGAGCAGAACCAACTGAAATATGTCATGCAGGGATGAGAGTGGCAAAATAGAAAAGAGGAAATCGGACATGAAGTGAAACTCAGAATAACAGTAGATGATATAAAACTATATTTAAAAAGAATAAAAAATAAAATCACTGTTACTATAAAATCACAGTTTAATCTTAAATTAAAATATATATATGTTACGGTAAATGTGATTAATCCGGTGATTATGTATAATAACCGGTAATTATGCATAATGACCACTGAATTTGGTAAATGTGATAAATTTTTGAAAATTTATCAAATTAACCGGTTTGTTTGCATAATTCCCAACTCGTAAGGGTAAATGTGATAAAAGTACCTAACTTTACGAAAATTCGTTCAGGTTGCACAACTACTTGGCTTCTATCAACACGTGACAACTCCGTGATTTCAGTAGCTGTTCTCATTTCGTTGCATCTAGACGTTTTTTCGCTACTCTCTCGTATTTTATAAAATATTGAATAATGGCTGGTATGCTTGAGCATTTTAATTTCAAATGAGTGATTATGGATACTAAGAAAGCAAACAGTGGTTTTCTGACAGAAGAACGATATGATGATTTGTTAAAAAAGGTGAATAGTAAAAACAAAAGTAGTCTGAAAAAACTGGAAGATTATCAAAGACTAAAAAAATACAATGTAATGAAAGTAGGAAATGTTGAAAAACTTATCTTTCCCGTGAGTAATGACAGCTCCAATGTTAGATTTTACGTGTACTTTGAAGAACTTTTTACCATAATTCATGAGGTACACTTATCAATAACCCATGGTGATAGAAACAAGATGTTAAAAGAACTTCAAAAAAAGTACAAAAATATTACTACCGAAGAAGTCATGATTTACTGAAATTTGTGTGAAATTTATCAAAAAAAAAAAAAGGTACCTAAGAAAGGACTTGTTGTTAGGCCAACGGTCTTTCGAGAGATGGACTCAAGATTCCAGGTGGACTCAATTGACATGCAGTCACAACATGAATATATATTTGTCAATCAAGACCACTTGACGAAGTTTGTACAGTTGCGTGCCCTAAAAAGCAAACGTGCGGAAGAGGTTGCATTTCACCTAATTGATATTTTTACTCTATTTGGAGCCTCGAGTTTACTGCAAAGTGACAAAGGTCGTGAGTTTAGTAACAAAATCATACGTAGTATAGAAGAAGATTGTGCAATGTGGCTGGATCTGAAAATTGTGAGCGGAAAACCTAGGCACAGCGAGACTCAAGGTTCAGTTGAACGTGCAAATCAGAAATTGAAAATATGGTAAGTTCTTGGTTGGAAAGCAATCACACCAGTAAATGGTCCAAAGGCTTACGTTTTGTGCAACTTATGAAAAGTAAAGCATTTCATGCAGACATCAAATGTTTTCCTTATGAAGCAATAATTGGGACGCCTGCAAAATTTGGCTTGAAAACGTCTTTCTCGAATGACTCTATCGAACATCTTAGAACTTTTTGGAGAAGAGTTTCAGGCATTAACCGAGACAGTTAATAATGCCTCCGAAAACATCAATAGCGAAATAGAAAATGTTTCTAATATGGACAATAACGATCTATCTCAAAATGACCCTCCATTTGAAGTTAATTTTAAGACTCAGAAAAAGAATGAAGCAGCGGTCGCTCTAATCCAGACAGATATTTTATGCAGGCAAGAGCAAATAAGAAAACACAGAATGATTGCTAAAAAAGGTTTAGAATTACAAGCAAAGAAAATGTTGAAAGTTTCAAATGTTAAATTTCGGGCTGCTAAAGTTGGTGGCACAGTGAAATTACGAATACCAGACGTTGACAGAGTAAGAAGTGATCCCCGGAATTTATTAGCGGTGATATTAGAAGTTCAAAATGAAGAGTTTTATCAGTTAGGAACGAAACAAGGAAGACATTCACAGTTGTTTACCAGAAATAAATTCCCAATTTGTGAAGAAAATTTATTTTGCTTGACGATGTTCCATATCTAGCAATATCATTTCGAGAATGTGTTAGAAAGACATCTCTTTCTGGAGGTCAGGGATATCAGCATGTGTTTGTAAGGGACAATGCGAGTCTGAAAAGTGCAAATGTAAAAAATCTGGCAAACTTTGTACTTATAAATGTCATAACAAGCAGTCTAATATGCTTAATTAAGAAAACTTAAAATATTGAGTAATTTGTAGTAATAGCATTTAACGTTATCTAAAAATGTATTTTTTCTCTTTAATATGGGCTTAGTTTGTTTTTTATATGTAACAGTTTTTTTTTTTATGTGCAACTGTTTTGTACAATTTCATATAAATTTCTTCGTTCAGGCTAAATAAATGTAAGTGACTTAAAATAACCATGCATTGACTTTTTGAGTGTGAAATATAAAATACTAGCTGTGTGCCCGTTCTTCACACGGTAGGAAACGAAAGTTTTCCTCACATGTGTAATTTGAATTAATTCCAGTGAAGTGGAATCTAGAAAAAGCAAAATTATTTCACTCTTGACTTAAAGTTCGCATCATATATGTATAAGGTGACCATACGTCCCGTTTTGAACGGGACAGTCCCGTTTTTAGGTGGCTTGTCCCATTGTCCCCAAGCACAGCTTCGGGACATCGTAATGTCCCGGTTTTTAGAAAATGTCCCGTTTTTAGAAACAGAGCAACCCACGGTAACGATTTCAATAAAGGCCGCTAAAAATCTATAATCATCCAACGGCAGCATTTGTAAAAAGAAACCCGACCTGTCCCCCTCCCCTCTCGAGACAAAAAAAAAAAAAAAAAAACGGCGGTGGATGTATTGATTTTGTGTTCTTTCTTTTAATGTTATTTTTTTGTCAACTATTTCAATTTATTTAATTTTTATTTCTTCATTTAAAGTCATGTTCCTATTTTGCTTACCCCCCCCCCCCGATCTCCACCCTATTCTCTATTTTCCCATGAATTTTTTTCCCTTCCGTATGACAACTTAATTTTTCCTGTGTGTCCTTTTGTTTACATTTCTCACTTTTCTACCTTCCTGCCTTGTGTCGGATGGTGTTTTGGAAGTTGAAGAAGGCCTACCCCTTGAACCACCCGACCGTCTTGCCCCACGAACGAACACCCCACGTCTTGCATTATTTTTTTATAGTATATGTGAGTTTAAGCAATTTTTTTAATTTTATTTTGATATTAACAATAACTCAAACTTTTTTGCACACTTTCTTGATAACTAAAAGGTACCCAGACCTTTAAATTCAGTCTCCCTACACTATTACCTTAAAAACAGTAGGTGTCACGTTTTGAGGAAGAAAATATAAATACACTACTGCCAAAAAATTATTAGATGTCCCGTTTTGAAGGAAAAAATAAATGGTCACGTTATATATGTACTAACCTGAGATCATTGCAATATAATGACACAAAAAAAAAAAAAACTATGTCAGCATCATTCAGTATCAAAAAAGTGAAAAGTTAGACCGTTTACATTGAACTTCTCACTTTCAAAAGTTCTTATTTCTGCATCAAACTGTCTTTTAGGTTCACGTTTCAGCGTTAAATACCTCAGACACTACATGAAATGGACATTTTTTAAATTTTAAAATTACGTCATGCAACCCTTTACAAAAAGAAAAGAGATAAGACTGTGCTATTTATAAAGGCTTTAAAATTGTTTTTATAGATTACGCAGTTTAATTTTTCTTCTCACAAATAAATCCAGTATTGATAAGAGGAACTCGAGCCAAGCAAAGAAATCGTCTGCTTGGACATAAGAATAACTATATACACAAAACTGCGGGGTTACAATTGCGAAATGGCGAGAACAAAAATGATCATTTTGGACACGTTTTTTATCGATATCTCCTAAAATAATTCGAATTTCGAAAAAATCGCTTCGAGGTGTGTCGAGATCCGTCTTGGAGAATTTCCGTACAAAATTTGGTAGGTCTATGATCACCCGTTTCGGAGCTACGCGAGACACAGACAGACAAACAGACAGTTTACATCTTGTTTTATTTATATAGATTGTAATTCGTGGTCTCTTATGAAATAGTATCTAACGAAAAAATATCCTTCTGAGTAGTGACTACACAAAAAAACTGTACTCTATTCTACTGGCCCAATCAGTCATGATATTTATCACATTTACCATTACGAGTTGGGAATTATGCAAACAAACCGGTTAATTTGATAAATTTTCAAAAACTTATCACATTTACCGGATTTAGTGGTGATTATGTATAATTACCGGTTATTATATATAATCACCAGTTTATTACTTTTACTGTAACATATATATAGTTTAATTTAGTAATGTTCATTTTAAAAAAACATCCATACTACACATAATTTATATAAATACATTAGGGAATGCAAAAAGCAGTTCTGGAACACTTTAGAGTAATATTGTGTTGCGGTATAACATCGGAAAATCTGCCCCCCCCCCCCTGAAAACATAAGTTTAGATGTTGTTTTCTAATAAACATTTTATTTTCCTAATTGGAACTTTCTTTTTTTCTACCTTTACCTGCATCTTTTATTCATGTACAAACCTGCCCCCTTCAATGAAATTTTTTTTTTCTTTACAATTTTTAAATGAAAATGATTAAAAAGAATTTAATTTTGAAATAAGTATCAATTTTTATTCTTATAGAGGTTCTAATAAAAATAGAATACAGGAAAAATATCTGCTCTCAAGTTAGATGATACAAGATCAAAATTGGCATACTGAGCATATACAGTGAAACTGTTCCTACAAAAAAGTTTAATAAGCCGGATTAGTTAAACGGAGTTTAAAAAAAAAAGAAAGCCAGAATTTCGTGGGGAAAACTTTTATGCCTGGTAATTAATTCCATAAGTTCTGAAAAGTAGATTCTTTAGGTATAAATGCAGGGAGTCAATCCAAGAATTTCCTCCATTGTCCCATTTTTGTAAATTTCCATACTTAATTTTGTGAATTGCAACATTTATTTTTGTGAATTTTCCTATAACTTTTACTAAAAGTCACTTTTTTCTTGTTAAATAATTGATAAAACAGCTTAAAATGTGGGGTAAAATGACAATGAAGGGTTGTTTTAATCGACAGTAATTTTGTGAAGGGGTTGTTTTAATCAATTGTAATTTTTTGAAAGGGCTGCAAAATGGAGCCAATTTTTGCCTACATCAATCCCTGAAATGTAAAGGAAAATTTATGCAAGTCTAGCAAAATGTTAAAAAACCTTAACGGAAATATAAAATATGATTATGGGACGTACAAAGCAAAATTATCATGGAAAGATGGGGGCAGAAGTACCTCATTGTAATTTTGATCTTACAAAATGTCAGTTTAATAATCTAATACACACATTAAATAGCAGATCCATTGTTGTATAAAAATTATAAGAATGCTATTTCAAAACAACTTAAGGAAGGGATAATTGAAGAATGTCAGAAAATACCGAAATAAAACTGTATTATTGTATTTATATGCCCCACTCTACAGTTGTTAGCGAAAATAAAACTACAAGGAATGTCAGAATGCTATTAGAAAGTCCTATCTGGTCAGAATCCTATCAATAAAAGCTAGCGCTAAGAAGAAATTTTAAATTAATAACTATGTACATTCTCACATACACAGAAGTAAAACTAGGGTTTGGTAATTTTGCTGCCAAAGAAAGTTGCAATCTTTCTATAATCTAAAGCATACATACAGCCTTCCTCTACGAGAGGTGTTTTCATACCAAGTTATTTGTTTTTCATTCATGCTTTTACAGTTAACATATTACAAAAAGTACGAGAATAAACCAGAATAAATTTGAATTATATTTTTAGTATGCACTACATATATATTACTTAGTACTGTAACCTGCATTTTGTTATGAAATGTAACCAGACAATTTTAAATTTAGACATTTTTTTACTATAAAATAAAGCTTAAAATTCCCAGTCGCCAGGTGGCGATTAAACTTAAAAAACTGGCGATTTACGACATTCTGACTACCGGCCAGGCCAACATAATGGTGGAGCTGGAAAAATCCGTCAACAAATCACACATAGCAACTGCAAAAATCAATCAACAAATTGCACATCACACCAGCAAAATCTATCAACAGATCGCACAAACGGCACCTGCAAAATTCAACAGATCTCGCAATGCCATACAGAATCCCCCTAAAAAGAAAAAAAAAAAAAAAACAGTAGCGGGCTTTTCCCGTGTGCTGGGTTGTTCAATTTTGATGAAGCAGCTAAAATATTTAATGGGATAAAGAATCAAAGATATCATTAAAGTCCATCGTTATCAAAATCATTTGTGTATTATATTGCTAATTTTGATATTTATAATCTGCTGAGCTCATTCTAGGCAAGGTCAGTGGTGCGCTGATGCCCTTAAAAAAAAAAAAAAAGAAAGAAAGAAAAAAAATTGTTAGAACCCCGATGATGAAAAACTAGACACCCTCTTTTGCCAGTGAAGTTTTTTTTTAATCTCTAAAAAGTTTCTTTACCCCTTTTATTTGTTTGCTTACACATAATGTGTTAATGATACTTGTCAAATGAAAGGGAGGAATTTGCCAACTTTTATGGTAATGGAACTCTCTTTCCCTCTCCTGGAAGCACTCCGGAGGCCCAGTCCGGGTAGTAGCGGACGGTGATGAGAAGGGGGATGGAAATCAACTGTGTAAAAAATAATTCATCTATAATTTTTTTATTAATGGACCGATTTGTTTGAAATTTTGAGGATCACTTTTAAATGCAAAAATTGATTCAGAGTCTAAATTTTAAAAAGACATCTTAATTTGTTCAATAGTTAGAAATTTATTGTCAAAACATAATTTCTTTCCCCTTTCTTTGTGGCTTGGAGTTACAGAATGCTTTATGGTTTTCTTTCTGAGCTAGACGGGGAGGGGGGGAAAGATAGTTGCAGGGTTCCCATTAGAAAAATTAATTGGGGGAGATTTCTCACCCATCGAAAAATTTTGAGTGAGATTTCTGAAAGTTAAGTGAGAACATAAATATTGTTTAACATCATTTTATTTATTTATAGTACAATTTCAATAACACCGATTTTTCTGTTCATTAAAAAATTTTACAACTTGATCATATGGGAAAACTTTCTAAATTGATATTTCCATCAGCTATTCTAATAAGATTGCTTAAATTTGCACTTGAAAGTGCACTGAAATTTGCACTTGAATTGTTAATGGATATTCAAAGTTAATGAATATTCAAATTTATTCAAAGAATCACATCCAGTTTAACTAAGCAAAAGAATTATTAACTATAATATTTTATCTAGTATAATAAAATTATATAAAATAATAAATATTAAATTATATTATACTACAAAGTTGGTAAGATACAAATATGGGTGACAAAGTTAAAACAGATATAGTTAAGTTCAAATTCTTACTACAGTATAAGCTAGATTATCCGGCATTTAACCGGGAATTTTCAGCTTCTTTTTTTTGAGGGGGGGGGGGGGGGTCTTCTTAAAAGATTGATTAATTCTTACTGTGAATGACAACTAAACTTAGAACGGAAGGGGGGGTGCCCAAATTTTAAACTACCAGAGGTTATCAATAATTCCATGAATCGTGGTGGTATATAAAAAAACAAACAGATGAAATGCTCTCAAAACTCATATACGATGGACACACATACAAAAACAAAACATTTTACAGCTGGCAAACAGGAGGAGAAAAATCAACATGTCAGATTAGCGCCGATAGCATTAATTAATATTCCCCCTCTGCATTCTGATGATTTAACCGTGTTATCTCTGAACAGAAACTCAAAAGAGGAAGGGGGGTGTTTGCGGCTGCGGCACGCTCGTTATCCGACAGTAGTAGAGTAAAAACAAATTTTTGTATTTGTAAACTGGCGTTTTTAAACTTTCAAACAGCTTGCGAGAATCTCGCGCAGATGGCGAATATTTTGCAGCGCGAGAATACCTCGCGCTGTAATATTTTTTGGGCGAGATTTAAGAAATTTATGCGAGATTCTCGCGGTCTCGCACTCTAGCGGGAACCCTGGATAGTTGATGTTCTTATCTCCTTTCCGGCTATTTCAATATTACCACTTAAATAGGTGACCAGCTGATTGTTAATATCAACCGAATATTTATTATGGCTGCATGATAATCCTGAAAAAAATTTTAGTTATTGTTGTCCATTAAAAAAATATTAATAAAGAACTGGAATTTGTAGTAGAATAAATATTGAATAACTGGAATAGATATTTATACCATTATATGGTTATTTTGAACAAAAGAGTTATGTAGAGATAATATTTTCATGCATTAACTATAATATTTTAATTGTTTGAACTTTGCAATTAAGACTTTTGTTCCTTAAGACTTAAGGGTAAAACTTAAAATTCCCATTTTTGATTAGTAGCCACTGGCCGGTAGACTCATAATCTTTAATGGCCAGTTGTTTTAGGCACGCAGTCAAGGATGGTGGTCGATTCCAATGTCCCCCTAGATAGAGGTACACTTGTAGTTGGTTACGTATTGGCAAAGATATATTATGCAATCAATTATTTATTTGCAGAGATTCATTATTACAATACAATTTTAATCATTAAAATTGGGTCTTCTTCCAATTGAATCTCTCCACCACAATTCAATTGCTGCAGTTGGATCAAAAGGGTCTAATAATTTTATATTAGAGCATTTTATGCGTAGTCTGTTTTCTAACATAGTTTTTTTCATCGACATGTTCTGGTTGTGTAGAATGTTTACAGCACTATTCCAAATCCTCTCTACTTCTGCATTGTTGGGAGAGAGAGTGAGGATTATTTTTATCATCTGGCTGATTACTTGCATATTGTTAAAACTATCAGCCAGTAGTTTGTCAAGCAATGCAGTAAGTGAGATTTGCTTAAATTTTTCGAACATTATGGTCTGCAGTGCCACTCATAAAGTGCTCTTTCTTTCTGAAGCTTAAAAACTGTACAGAATTCTGCAAGTTCTTTTTCTCCATACTCATTCAACAGGGTTGCTACTCAAATCCTGAAATGAAATTCCCTGTATTTTCCCTGTCCTTTTCATGATCAAAAAGGGGACAAACATGACATAGCGCAATAACGGCATATAACGCAATATAGTATCATCTCCTAATATTTTACATAGTTGTGCATCTTTAATAATATCACATTGATTATTAGCTTAACTAAATTAAAATTATCAACTTAATTTAGTTAAGCTAAATTTAGGGATGAGAATGATTGAAGAGAAAAAGTGCGTAAGCTTGAATTTAACCGTTAAAATATTTTGACAAGCATCATACACTGTTTTCCATAAAATATCAATCGCAAACCAAATTAATTATTTTTATCTTGATTAAAATAATCCCAGTACTCATGCATAAATATGTATTTAATAATCAATTTTAGATAGAGAGTGTTCAATAGAAAAACAGGCTTTCATTATTTAAAAAGAGGATTTTAAGCAAATTCCCCATAAATCTAAGGTCAAGGTAAATAATTTCATGAATAGATTTCAGACAATGTCTTTATGTACAAATAAAATAACATAAAAAGGCTGATTTGGAAGGTTTAATATTATTATTATTTACTTTTTTTTTGCAAAACTTCCATCAGAAATAGTGTAAAAATTATATTGCAGTGTAATTAGTTGCATTAACAAAAAGTGTTAAAAAATAAATATTAAAAGCTGCATTTACCTTTACTTAAAAGAAAAGCAGTTCTTTTTCTCATAGTCAATCTATGCAAATCAATGTCTTATTTAAATCTCTGTCATGATTTTTTAGCTTAACATTCAAACTTTCAGAAGCATTTAAAATTCAAGAAATTTATAAACATAAATTTAAATAAGCATTCAAGTATTTTGTAGTTGCATTAGAAATGTTTATAAAGAAATACTGAAAAGGAAATACTCATTTACCAAAAAGATTGAACTTGAGTTGGCAGATACGAGATTCGGAATTCTGCCGTGATTATATCATCTACATTTTTTTTAAATAAAAATAATTAAAATGCGGAATTCCGTGGAAGATTTTTATCCCTGTAAATTAAAATTATTACTTATTACCAGCAGTTTGGTCCTTAGTAATGGCAAAATGATTGATGAACAAGTGCCTGCTCATTGGGGAAAAAAAGCAAATTTTTAATAAAATAAACACTTTCACTAGTAAATCTAAAGATTTATTATTATTATTTTTTAATTCCAAAATCTGTTGGTTGATGTTAGACAATCCAGCAGATTGTTCCTCCATAATTTTCTGTATTTTCTTTTGTAATATTTTGATCTGCTCAGAAACTTTTCATTTATTTCTTCCTTCATCTTGCAACTTTTGTTGAGCATCTTTCTTTCTCTGCAAGGCATCATGGTATGAACTCCTTGCAGATTTTGGAAAAAAAAAACAAAAAAAAAAAAAACAGAGTACACACGAGGTGACAGCAAGACTAAACAGCGAGAAAGAGTAAAAACCATAAAAACAAAGCGTCTAGCAGTGCCCACATACAAGCAGATGGGGAAGAACTAGAAGGGGAAAATCCACCAGGAGGAAGCGCAAAAGGGAATATCGCCCTTTCTAAAGGAACGTTCCGTAGAGAGATTATACGACAGAGCGGAGCTGAGAGGGGAAAAGGGGAATACCCTTTCTCTAGCCAGCTCTCTTAGATGCATAGGCATACCACTGGCGCCAATCAATCGCTTCGACGGGCGTGACTCCGGCTTTTCAATAAACAAGGCGCAGGTTATGGTTCGCGATCTCACTTTTTACTGAAATACGAAATACAGGCATAATCTTTCCCAAACAAAAATTTAAAATTTGTATTAATTAAAAAATATAAATGAATTTTCGCTGCAAATATATTTTTCCCTGTATTTTCCCAGTTTTCATGAAAATTCTTCATTTTCCCTGAGTTTTCCCGGTTTTTTTCGCGATTTCTAAATTCCCTGAGTTTTCCCGGTTTTCCAGGTTCTCCCGGTCGCGTAGCAACCCTGTTTAACTCTTCAGAAAAAGATGGAAAGAAAGCTGTATCTAAAATGTCAGCAGTGCGAACACATAGTCGACTTTCTAGATCCATCTTCACCAAAGAAACGTCTCATTATATTTGCACTAGCACTTTTGCTTGCATACTTCATGACAAGGAGACACAAGGTCTGTTACATTGCTATTGTACTTACGTGCAGAAGACTTGAGCATTTGGTTGTGGGGAGGGGGGGCGGTAAGATTATAAAGGAAGGGAAACGATTTTAAATATAAAATGCCCAGCAGTCTTAAGGAACAAAGTCTTTTTATAGAGAAAATTATTTTACTTTTATTTGGATGTTCTGTTTTGTAAAGTTCATTCATACTTGCCAACAGTCAAAGAAAAAAATCCAGGAGATTTTTAGGAAATATATGTGCTTTTTTAAAATTTAATTCTGAAATTACTTAGTGTAAGGTAAAACTATTATGAAAACTCCATAATACATGCCTGCTAACAGTCCTAGGCAGAAAACAGGAAATTTTGTTAAAAAAAAATTCAGAAATTTTTTGAAAATAAGAAGTGAAAAAAATACCCCCCCCCCCGGGAGGACGATCATTATTTCTCGACATTTTTTGTATAACATTATATTTTTACTTACTCCTATTTTATTTTGATTACTTCAAAAAAAAAAAAAAAAAAGAAAAAAGAAAAGAAAAAAAAAAACTTAATTGTATGGCATGCAGTTAGTAATAATTTATTTCCCCCGAATCATGAAAGTATTTTGAGTTTCTGCTCCATGCATGCTTGTTTAAATAATGATTAACTTTTCTTCTTGAATATCTCTCTTGTAACATAAATAAATTGTTAATGAAGATTGCAAACAGAGCATATTTTGTTCTCCTTCCACAGCCCTTCCTCCTCTATCAACAGCCAGTGATAAACGCATTCCTCTCAGCTGAGCTGGGTTTGTTGTTTTTTCTCCCCTCCCTTTTGCTAGCACTTGTTTAGGTTCTTTTTTTTTTAAACATTACAACGAGATTAGAAATACTATTGATATCGTCTTGCAGTTAGAAATTTGCATTCCATTCTAAGTTTTGGCTAGCTGTGCGGTCTCTGTACCAGTTAATCCATCTTTTTTTCTAGTTTTATTGTGTATATTGTTACTTTTGTTTGATTTAGCTTTTAATGATATAAGTGATTTTCTCTTCTGGCCAGAAGACCGGAAGTCTTCCGTCAAAATCGGAAGCGTATGAAATCTATACTATTAAAATCTGTGCGCGTCTGTCTGTGTGTGTGTGTGTGTAACATCATCTCCTCCTAAACGGCTGAGAGTTGAGTTTCGAACGAGGTATCCACGAATTCAGAAAATTTCGAGAAAGAACCTCCGCTAATTTAAATTTCGAAATAGTTTAGAAGATATTGATAAAAAAACCCCATCAAAAATGCTAATTTTTGCTCTCCGCAATTCCGTGATTGTAACCCCTGTAGTCAAAAAAGTGAGAAATAAGCATCAAGGTTGCCATGTTTGGCTATTTTATTAAATTATTTAGACTCCTGCAGTAAAAATAAAAGAATAATGATTTTTTTCTGTTTCGATTATTTACAAAGTTATTTTTTAATTAAAATATTGCGTTCATGTTAAATCAGAGCTGGAATTCAATGTTTTTTATGTGTAAAAGAATAAGGGATTGAGAGATTTCCGAGACTAATATGTATATTTCTTAGTTTGGCCGAAAAAAAAATGGCTCATTTGGCGATTTTGAGAAAGTAGTATGTTCTACCGATTTGTACAGTTTTGGGCTTGGCGCAAATTACTGAGAGCGTAACGAAATAGTATTTTTAATAACAAGTATAAATTTTACGGCGCTATACTTCGATTTTTCATACAGAAATAATGCAGTTATTAAGGCGATTTTAAACGATCTATAGAATTTTCACCAAATTAAGTAAACTGATTTAAGTTAGAGGAATTCCGCCAAATTTCAGAAAATTGAAATTCTCGCATTTTGTACATGGTAGTTAACGGTGATTAAAACCCGCTATAGTTAATAATTTAAATAACTGCTGCTTATCAATAATATGCCTGCATTAAATTTTGGCGATCAAACCATATAAATGATAAATAACTATTTCCCATTTTGATTGCTGTTAAATCAATGCTTCGAATGATTCCTGAAAACAAAAAAATCTCGCAAAATGGGGGTATATTGGCATTTTGGCAATTGAAGTACTGTATAATAAATAATTGATTCTTATTTGTTAAAGAAGCGCTACAGAAGTTTCTTTTACTAGAAGCTGTTAGAAAGGCGTAATTAATACTGTCTAATATATTTTTTGTTTTACGAATTGAAAAGTTTGTTGATTCCTACTTTAGTACATTTCTTAGCGAAGTTGGCGAAAAATATTCAAATGTAGTGCAACTCTGTACACATTAATTCCATTCCACAACTGAGATGAGCCGATGTCACTAGCGTATGCATAGGTATTTTTTTTTAATTCTGCCAAACAGAGTATTGCGTATTGCCTTTAGTGTCAAGTTTAATTTGTGGTTTGAGCTATTTGCCATCGACTGGCGGAGGCGGTGGTAATTTTGCCAATATCGCAGTTCTAGCAAAGTAAACATGAATAACTCATTTCATGCTCTATTTTTAACATTGCTATAGTTTCCCTAGCAACGGAATCCATTGTTGCCACTTAAGTTGTTAAATTTTACAATTAAATTAAACCACTCATTTCTACAGCTTTTAAGAATCGAAAAAGTGAAAACGCATCAATTGTGAAACAAATAGAACTGTAACAGACTTGCACCTTAAAAATAATCGAAGTTTTTATGCAATTCTACATACCTTTAAACTTTTATTTCCTTCGAGTGTGGATGTCATTTTTGCTGGCAGATTATCCGGAGCAGCACATACCCTCTAATGTATTTGCTCCTCCGGAAGCAAGAGCGTATGTCCGGCACGTGTTTGTGTAACCCCATTGCGTTAATCAGAATTTTCTGGTGTCACATTTTTTAGACCTTTTTTTTTACCGCGGAGATTGCGATCCTGAAGTATATTGATTAAGCAGGAGTAGCCATAAATTTTTCATGGGAATGTTAGGACTACTGCAACTCACATATATGTACACATGTGTGCGATAAGGGAGTGAAGAATATACATTTTGTATGGCAAAAAACTCCGCTTGGGGGGTTGTGACCCCCTATCCCCTCCTTGGCTACGCCACTGTACGCAAGCATAAGTTGTCACGTCATGAAAAACTGTCATAGATGGCAAACTCCGAAGTTGTACTGAGGGTTATACAAAATTAAAAAATTTTCTTTTAGTAAATTTTACTTTTGATACAGTTCGGATATTTGGTTTTAATACATTTCGGCCACCAAGGTGAGATGAAATATTACTAAATACGGCAACCCAGAATTTTCTTAACTACTGAATTTGACACTATGCAACTACAGTAGATTCCCTAACACGGTAGATACGTTCCGTGTTATAGGAATCCGTGTTGTACGGGTCCTGCGCTATACTCCACCTGGAGTGCGAACTGCGCTGTATAAATGCGGCAAAACTTATTCCCGCTCCGTATAAATGCAATGATGTTCGGTGTTGCCATTCAAAAGGAATGTTAATTACAGGAGCTAAGGCGTCATAATATCAGAACATATGTCTCATTTCACTGTGCTGTACGAGTCTCTTTTAACGTGTTACACGAAAACGATTGTAATGTTTTCATCGTGTTCTAAGAATTAGTGTTGTAGACCCATGTTATAAAATGGGTCTACAACACTAATTCTTAGATTCTACACTAAATCTCGATACACACTAATTCTCGATAACCTCATATTTGGAGTAATTGGTAATGTTTGTGGAGCAATTCAGATCAGCTAATTGAACAGATTTAGAGTTCAACTTAAGAATACAATGGGGTGGTTGGAAAAAGAACGACCTCTTTCATCTACACTTTGCTTTTTAATAGTTACAAAATTTTCCTAAAACACATACTTTTGCGGCAAAAAAAGTAAATGCCAGTATTGCTAAACATGTAAATTCGTAGCAATTAAGCAAAATTAAAAGAAAAGGCAATTTAAACCTCTAAGAAAATAACACTTTATTATGTAATTTCATGGACAAAAAGTTCTCAAAAATGTTCTTTTTCAAGGCTATAGTGTTGACTCTAGATGAATTTGGCAGGGCACAGCGCCCGGCGGCCTTTTTGTTATCTTTTTAGCGCCCGGCGGCCTTTTTGTCGTCTTTTTAGCGCCGGGCGGCCCTATTTCTCTTCTTTCTGCGCCCTCCTGCTTTTACATTTTTATTATTATTAGTCAACAACCAGCACTTTTTATTTCCTACATACCATTTGCGGCCCATCACGATAATACGTTAATTAAAACGGTTACGACTGAGTACAATAATCCCATCATAAAAATAGGTTCGATTGAAAACGGCCCTTTCACAAAAACCGTCAATGAAATCCGATCTTTCCCACAAATGTAATTTATTAAAATGCTTTTTTCAAATATTCTACTCTTTCAGATCGAAATACTGCTATTGCCCTTTTCTTTGTTTTCATTTGCGCGAGCCGAACAGCAACAGCCGAGTAACCCAAAAAGGCCCCTCTTGTATGTTTTTTTTTTTGCTGACTCAAGCGATAAGAAGCCCGATCGGCAGTTCACTTAGGAGTTGGGGGAAGAAAATACGGTTGGGAAATTCAAAATTTTCTCAAGTTATCTAAAAATTTCTGATTCCATCGGTCAATCCTCAAATATCAGTGGCTACGTTTGATAAATATGTAGTTGCGAATTATCAAACAATCATTATACCAGAGTTTGTCGCCAGCTGTATATAATTATTGCTCTTCTCGATGTCTTTAATAGTTTTGCAACATTAGCAAGTCCCCCCCTCTAAACGATTTGCTCTTTTTAATCGGCTTTCTTAGTACATATTATTCATAATGTATAACAGTTAATTACTAATCATATTTAATTAATGATACAGAAAGAATGCCTTAGCAAAACGACGTTTTGCGATTCGAAAATTCCGCGGGATTTGCTTGTTTGTTATGGCAAGCCTAGACAAGGGATATCTTCTAAGGGGGGTGCCATTGTTGGATGACTTTTTAAGGAGTTCTAATGTGTATTGACGCGTTCATCTGGATGAAACCGACCAAAACTCCAAACCGACAGTCGCGCGGGCGAGGCCCGCCGAACGTGGGAACTTCAACACTTCAGCCGTGTACCATGTTCAGTGGCTTTATCTACTCAAATCCATCTGAAAATCGAGGGATTTGCGACGTTTTGCGAATACAGCAATTGAAACACATTATGCTTTTGCCAAAATCAGAGCATAATAATGATCTTTTGCTTTAGCAATGTAGCGCTAGGGTTATTGGCGCCCGGTGCGGTCCTTCAGTTTGCCGCCCCATTCTTTCTAAGTTTCAGCATTCTGCCCCCATTTCCCACAGTTAACACACAGTAGAAGGGGATGAAAGCGGTGCGATCTTTTGATAGATTTTGCCGGCGCGATGTGCGATTTGTTGACGGATTTTTTTAGCTCCACCTTTATATTGGCCTGGCCGGTAGTCAGAATTTCGTAAATCGCCAGGTGTTTAATGTTTAATCGCCACCTGGCGACTGGGAATTTTAAGCTTTACTTCAGGGTATTTTATGTTTAAAATCTTTTCTCTTCCTTTATAATCTTACCGACCCCCTCCCTAACACCAAATGCTCAGAAGTCTGGTGCACTTAAGTACACAAGCAATGTAACAGACCCTGTGTGTCCTTGTCGTGAAGTATGCAAAAGTTCTAGTGCAAATATAATGAGACGTTTCTTTGGTGAAGATGGGCCTAGAAAGTCGATATGTGTTCGCACTGCTGACATTTTAGATACAGCTTTCTTTCCATCTTTTTCTGAGGAGTTAAATGAGTATGGAGAAAAAGAACTAGAACTTGCAGAATTCTGTACAGTTTTTAAGCTTCAAAAAGAAAGAGCACTTTCTGAGTGGCATCAGCTGCGGACCATAATGTTCAAAAAATTTAAGCGAGGAATCTCACTTACTGCATTGCTTGACAAACTACAGACTGATAGTTTTAACAATATGCAAGTACTAATCACCCAGGTGAAAAAAATAATCCTCACTCTCTCTCCCAGCAATGCAGAAGTGGAGACAATTTGGAGAAGTGCTGTAAGCATTCTACACAACCAGAGCATGTCGATGAAAAAAAGTATGATAGAAAACAGACTATGCATAAAATGCTCTAAGATAAAATTAGAAGATTTTGATCCAACTGCAGCAATTGAATTGTGGTGGAGAGGTTCAATTGGAAGAAGACCCAATTGTAATGACTAAAATTGTATTGTAATAATGTACCTCTGCAAATAAATAATTGATTGCATAATATATCTTTGTAAATAAGTAACCAACTATAAGTGTATCGCTATCTAGGGGGGACATTGGAATCGACCACCATTCTCGACTGCGTGCCTAAAACAACTGGCCATTAAAGTTTATGAGTCTACCGGCCAGTGGCTACTAACCAAAAATGGGAATTGTAAGCTTTAATATAAAAGTAAACTGTCAAATTATTTTGTAATAAAACAAAACATTTGGGATCATATACGAGTAGTTATTGTAATATTGTATATACGAGTAGTTATTGTACGAGTAGTTATCGTAGTTATTAATCTATTTAAGTAAAACTAATCTACATAAAGGAAACAAATTTAATAAACTAATTAGAATATGTTAACTTTAATTTCAAGTTAATACATACTTGGAATGTCACCAAAACATTTGTTGGATATTGCTGCAGATGTAAAAATGCACTGAATAATTTTGGGAATGCTTTAGGATTATCCTACTAAACAACTGCATCCAAAAATCTTGATTTAAAAGATCCTGCTGGCATCTGTTTAAAAAATAAACATTTATTAAAATATGCAAAACTAGACTGGTATCAGAGACCAAAATAGTTCAAATTGTAGAGTACCATATATGCAAAATAAAAAAAATTCATTGGATTTTACTTTCTTCAGTAACTCTTTCATACATATTTATAATCAAATTAGGAAAATGTAAAAAATCTGTAGATGCCTCTGATTGTGAAAAATACAGGGACAATTAACTTCATTTAGTCTAACACCAAATGCATTTCACATATTTCTATTCCAGGTAGCACCATCACTTATCACAGCATCAACAAAAAAACTTACATTTCGAATATAATTATGCACTCAAGTACACTACACTTTCTTTAAAATCGTAACCTTAAAATCTTTAAATACTACCATCTAATCTAATATACTGCCATGCCTTTCAGATGTAAAGAAATAATTTTAGATTTAAAAATTTCCCTCTAGAATGAAACACAGCAGGCTTTTTGTATATTCCTAGGATGGGCAAAATCCCACCCTAGAGGCTCCATCTCTTATTCTTGCAATAGAAAATCTCATATTTCTAGAGTGGGCTAAACTCTTTCTGGGCAGCACTTAGCCCACTCTAGCCACTATACCCATTTATGCCAATGATTTATAGTCATTATATAATTATCTTATGTTGAAAAATAACAGAGACACAAGTTCAAATCCCCAAGCACAAAATCCTAAAAGCAAACTCGTAAACGTATTTTTCACTTTTCCTTAAACCTTTCAGACCTCATAAAAATAATTTTTCTTTTGAAGATAGTGAATAAATTTATAATTAAAAAATCCAGATCATTAAATTTTTGAGGAAACTTAGTCTTTCTTTATCTTCATAAATCAGGCGATCCATCCCGAAAGAAAATATAGGTAATTTCTTAATCCTCTATTATAGATGCAGGGTCCGAAAGAATTTATAACTGTCAGCTATTTACCCTCACACAGCTGATAGGATCACTGATCAGTTCTGGTAACTGGGAATAGATTTTTCAGTAACACTTTTCCATAGGCATTTTTTACTCGAAAAATAAACTACTTAAAAAAATACAGTGTTATAGCTTAGTTAACTGATATTACAAATCATTTTTTATAAACACCTCTGCTTTTGGGTTGAGAGAAAAAATATTTTATACCCAAAAATTCTCGATAACCTCATATTTGGAGTAATTGGTAATGTTTGTGGAGCAATTCAGATCAGCTAATTGAACAGATTTAGAGTTCAACTTAAGAATACAATGGGGTGGTGGAAAAAGAACGACCTCTTTCATCTACACTTTGCTTTTTAATAGTTACAAAATTTTCCTAAAACACATACTTTTGGGGCAAAAAAAGTAAATGCCAGTATTGCTAAACATGTAAATTCGTAGCAATTAAGCAAAATTAAAAGAAAAGGCAATTTAAACCTCTAAGAAAATAACACATTATTATGTAATTTCATGGACAAAAAGTTCTCAAAAATGTTCTTTTTCAAGGCTATAGTGTTGACTCTAGATGAATTTGGCAGGGCGCAGCGCCCGGCGGCCTTTTTGTTATCTTTTTAGCGCCCGGCGGCCTTTTTGTCGTCTTTTTAGCGCCGGGCGGCCCTATTTCTCTTCTTTCTGCGCCCTCCTGCTTTTACATTTTTATTATTATTAGTCAACAACCAGCACTTTTTATTTCCTACATACCATTTGCGGCCCATCACGATAATACGTTAATTAAAACGGTTACGACTGAGTACAATAATCCCATCATAAAAATAGGTTCGATTGAAAACGGCCCTTTCACAAAAACCGTCAATGAAATCCGATCTTTCCCACAAATGTAATTTATTAAAATGCTTTTTTCAAATATTCTACTCTTTCAGATCGAAATACTGCTATTGCCCTTTTCTTTGTTTTCATTTGCGCGAGCCGAACAGCAACAGCCGAGTAACCCAAAAAGGCCCCTCTTGTATGTTTTTTTTTTTGCTGACTCAAGCGATAAGAAGCCCGATCGGCATTTCACTTAGGAGTTGGGGGAAGAAAATACGGTTGGGAAATTCAAAATTTTCTCAAGTTATCTAAAAATTTCTGATTCCATCGGTCAATCCTCAAATATCAGTGGCTACGTTTGATAAATATGTAGTTGCGAATTATCAAACAATCATTATACCAGAGTTTGTCGCCAGCTGTATATAATTATTGCTCTTCTCGATGTCTTTAATAGTTTTGCAACACTAGCAAGTCCCCCCCTCTAAACGATTTGCTCTTTTTAATCGGCTTTCTTAGTACATATTATTCATAATGTATAACAGTTAATTACTAATCATATTTAATTAATGATACAGAAAGAATGCCTTAGCAAAACGACGTTTTGCGATTCGAAAATTCCGCGGGATTTGCTTGTTTGTTATGGCAAGCCTAGACAAGGGATATCTTCTAAGGGGGGTGCCATTGTTGGATGACTTTTTAAGGAGTTCTAATGTGTATTGACGCGTTCATCTGGATGAAACCGACCAAAACTCCAAACCGACAGTCGCGCGGGCGAGGCCCGCCGAACGTGGGAACTTCAACACTTCAGCCGTGTACCATGTTCAGTGGCTTTATCTACTCAAATCCATCTGAAAATCGAGGGATTTGCGACGTTTTGCGAATACAGCAATTGAAACACATTATGCTTTTGCCAAAATCAGAGCATAATAATGATCTTTTGCTTTAGCAATGTAGCGCTAGGGTTATTGGCGCCCGGTGCGGTCCTTCAGTTTGCCGCCCCATTCTTTCTAAGTTTCAGCATTCTGCCCCCATTTCCCACAGTTAACACACAGTAGAAGGGGATGAAAGCGGTGCGATCTTTTGATAGATTTTGCCGGCGCGATGTGCGATTTGTTGACGGATTTTTTTAGCTCCACCTTTATATTGGCCTGGCCGGTAGTCAGAATTTCGTAAATCGCCAGGTGTTTAATGTTTAATCGCCACCTGGCGACTGGGAATTTTAAGCTTTACTTCAGGGTATTTTATGTTTAAAATCTTTTCTCTTCCTTTATAATCTTACCGACCCCCTCCCTAACACCAAATGCTCAGAAGTCTGGTGCACTTAAGTACACAAGCAATGTAACAGACCCTGTGTGTCCTTGTCGTGAAGTATGCAAAAGTTCTAGTGCAAATATAATGAGACGTTTCTTTGGTGAAGATGGGCCTAGAAAGTCGATATGTGTTCGCACTGCTGACATTTTAGATACAGCTTTCTTTCCATCTTTTTCTGAGGAGTTAAATGAGTATGGAGAAAAAGAACTAGAACTTGCAGAATTCTGTACAGTTTTTAAGCTTCAAAAAGAAAGAGCACTTTCTGAGTGGCATCAGCTGCGGACCATAATGTTCAAAAAATTTAAGCGAGGAATCTCACTTACTGCATTGCTTGACAAACTACAGACTGATAGTTTTAACAATATGCAAGTACTAATCACCCAGGTGAAAAAAATAATCCTCACTCTCTCTCCCAGCAATGCAGAAGTGGAGACAATTTGGAGAAGTGCTGTAAGCATTCTACACAACCAGAGCATGTCGATGAAAAAAAGTATGATAGAAAACAGACTATGCATAAAATGCTCTAAGATAAAATTAGAAGATTTTGATCCAACTGCAGCAATTGAATTGTGGTGGAGAGGTTCAATTGGAAGAAGACCCAATTGTAATGACTAAAATTGTATTGTAATAATGTACCTCTGCAAATAAATAATTGATTGCATAATATATCTTTGTAAATAAGTAACCAACTATAAGTGTATCGCTATCTAGGGGGGACATTGGAATCGACCACCATTCTCGACTGCGTGCCTAAAACAACTGGCCATTAAAGTTTATGAGTCTACCGGCCAGTGGCTACTAACCAAAAATGGGAATTGTAAGCTTTAATATAAAAGTAAACTGTCAAATTATTTTGTAATAAAACAAAACATTTGGGATCATATACGAGTAGTTATTGTAATATTGTATATACGAGTAGTTATTGTACGAGTAGTTATCGTAGTTATTAATCTATTTAAGTAAAACTAATCTACATAAAGGAAACAAATTTAATAAACTAATTAGAATATGTTAACTTTAATTTCAAGTTAATACATACTTGGAATGTCACCAAAACATTTGTTGGATATTGCTGCAGATGTAAAAATGCACTGAATAATTTTGGGAATGCTTTAGGATTATCCTACTAAACAACTGCATCCAAAAATCTTGATTTAAAAGATCCTGCTGGCATCTGTTTAAAAAATAAACATTTATTAAAATATGCAAAACTAGACTGGTATCAGAGACCAAAATAGTTCAAATTGTAGAGTACCATATATGCAAAATAAAAAAAATTCATTGGATTTTACTTTCTTCAGTAACTCTTTCATACATATTTATAATCAAATTAGGAAAATGTAAAAAATCTGTAGATGCCTCTGATTGTGAAAAATACAGGGACAATTAACTTCATTTAGTCTAACACCAAATGCATTTCACATATTTCTATTCCAGGTAGCACCATCACTTATCACAGCATCAACAAAAAAAACTTACATTTCGAATATAATTATGCACTCAAGTACACTACACTTTCTTTAAAATCGTAACCTTAAAATCTTTAAATACTACCATCTAATCTAATATACTGCCATGCCTTTCAGATGTAAAGAAATAATTTTAGATTTAAAAATTTCCCTCTAGAATGAAACACAGCAGGCTTTTTGTATATTCCTAGGATGGGCAAAATCCCACCCTAGAGGCTCCATCTCTTATTCTTGCAATAGAAAATCTCATATTTCTAGAGTGGGCTAAACTCTTTCTGGGCAGCACTTAGCCCACTCTAGCCACTATACCCATTTATGCCAATGATTTATAGTCATTATATAATTATCTTATGTTGAAAAATAACAGAGACACAAGTTCAAATCCCCAAGCACAAAATCCTAAAAGCAAACTCGTAAACGTATTTTTCACTTTTCCTTAAACCTTTCAGACCTCATAAAAATAATTTTTCTTTTGAAGATAGTGAATAAATTTATAATTAAAAAATCCAGATCATTAAATTTTTGAGGAAACTTAGTCTTTCTTTATCTTCATAAATCAGGCGATCCATCCCGAAAGAAAATATAGGTAATTTCTTAATCCTCTATTATAGATGCAGGGTCCGAAAGAATTTATAACTGTCAGCTATTTACCCTCACACAGCTGATAGGATCACTGATCAGTTCTGGTAACTGGGAATAGATTTTTCAGTAACACTTTTCCATAGGCATTTTTTACTCGAAAAATAAACTACTTAAAAAAATACAGTGTTATAGCTTAGTTAACTGATATTACAAATCATTTTTTATAAACACCTCTGCTTTTGGGTTGAGAGAAAAAATATTTTATACCCAAAAATTCTCGATAACCTCATATTTGGAGTAATTGGTAATGTTTGTGGAGCAATTCAGATCAGCTAATTGAACAGATTTAGAGTTCAACTTAAGAATACAATGGGGTGGTTGGAAAAAGAACGACCTCTTTCATCTACACTTTGCTTTTTAATAGTTACAAAATTTTCCTAAAACACATACTTTTGGGGCAAAAAAAGTAAATGCCAGTATTGCTAAACATGTAAATTCGTAGCAATTAAGCAAAATTAAAAGAAAAGGCAATTTAAACCTCTAAGAAAATAACACATTATTATGTAATTTCATGGACAAAAAGTTCTCAAAAATGTTCTTTTTCAAGGCTATAGTGTTGACTCTAGATGAATTTGGCAGGGCGCAGCGCCCGGCGGCCTTTTTGTTATCTTTTTAGCGCCCGGCGGCCTTTTTGTCGTCTTTTTAGCGCCGGGCGGCCCTATTTCTCTTCTTTCTGCGCCCTCCTGCTTTTACATTTTTATTATTATTAGTCAACAACCAGCACTTTTTATTTCCTACATACCATTTGCGGCCCATCACGATAATACGTTAATTAAAACGGTTACGACTGAGTACAATAATCCCATCAGAAAAATAGGTTCGATTGAAAACGGCCCTTTCACAAAAACCGTCAATGAAATCCGATCTTTCCCACAAATGTAATTTATTAAAATGCTTTTTTCAAATATTCTACTCTTTCAGATCGAAATACTGCTATTGCCCTTTTCTTTGTTTTCATTTGCGCGAGCCGAACAGCAACAGCCGAGTAACCCAAAAAGGCCCCTCTTGTATGTTTTTTTTTTTGCTGACTCAAGCGATAAGAAGCCCGATCGGCATTTCACTTAGGAGTTGGGGGAAGAAAATAGGGTTGGGAAATTCAAAATTTTCTCAAGTTATCTAAAAATTTCTGATTCCATCGGTCAATCCTCAAATATCAGTGGCTACGTTTGATAAATATGTAGTTGCGAATTATCAAACAATCATTATACCAGAGTTTGTCGCCAGCTGTATATAATTATTGCTCTTCTCGATGTCTTTAATAGTTTTGCAACACTAGCAAGTCCCCCCCTCTAAACGATTTGCTCTTTTTAATCGGCTTTCTTAGTACATATTATTCATAATGTATAACAGTTAATTACTAATCATATTTAATTAATGATACAGAAAGAATGCCTTAGCAAAACGACGTTTTGCGATTCGAAAATTCCGCGGGATTTGCTTGTTTGTTATGGCAAGCCTAGACAAGGGATATCTTCTAAGGGGGGTGCCATTGTTGGATGACTTTTTAAGGAGTTCTAAAGCCCTGGTTTCCTGGAGGCGGCCGGCGTCCAGCGACCTGAGTGATTAATGACCTCAGCGGTGCCTCTCGCGTCCAAAGAACGCGTTTGTTAAAAGTGGTTTGCTACTCGCGAAAGCGGCGGGAGGGGACGCTCGGCGATCGCCGCTTCCGTCCAGATGTGGTGGACGCTCGGCGAACGCCGCTGCCCGTGGAGAATTCGTGGACGCACAAAAGAAATACACACCATCCAATGTACCTTGGATTTTAACGAATTCACATTAAATGAGTATTAATAAGTAGTTATTTATTGTGAATGGAGAATATAAGTACTAATTAATGCTTGATTAAACAGAACTTAGCAGTCGCATATTTTCATAAATCACATTTTTTTTTTTTTTTCATAATTATATACTCAACGATACAAAAGAATAAAAAAATATATTTACATGTTACAAATGTATATACTGTTTGCTATTACACACATGCATTGAATGAGATATGAAAAATATCAAAATACATTTTGTACGTTCTTTTTTCTAAACAAATAAGGTTTAATTCATCATTAAGTATTAATTTTGTATTTAAAGGGACTTTGTACCTGAAATATACTAAAAAACGAATTTTCGATGGTGTCTAGAAATCCCCTGTGATTCTTTATTGTGTTTAGGTAAACAATTTTTTTAAAAACATCCTATTTTACTTTTTGTTTCTTGATTCAATCCAGTGCCGCAACCTGGGTTTACGAGTTCCAGGGGCGGGAGTGAATCTAGGGGCCCTTTTCATGTTATATTTGGTAAAAACGAAAATAAATTAGCACGTTTCATACATTTGTATGTACTCAAAGTCAGAATTAAACGCTTTTAGATAATAACAGATATAACATGTAAGTATGTAGTCAATACAAAAAAGAAAAAAAAAAATCAAAAGAAAAAAAATAAAGGAAGAAAAAAAAATTCCAAGAGGTATGAATAATAATTAGATGGATTTTGAGGCCCCTACGTGTAGGGGTCCGGGCATTCGCCCCGCTATGCCGCTTTGCACTGGTTCAATCATTATGTACCTCTCGGCCTAGATCCTTTGTGCAGATAATTTTCCGTAATTTCCTAAAAACAATATCAATCATTTTGTAAAAAATATAATACTTAGAATCAGGGGCGTAGCCAAGGGGGGGGGGTCTGTTTTTAGTCTTGGTACACAAATTGAAATAAACTAACAGCACCATGGTCTCCAAAAAATTCACGATGGTTCTTCATAAGCTGCTTTACGCACTACAATAAGCGAAAATGCAGTGGAGTTTGTGAAATTTTCAGAAAAAATTCTTATTAAGAATATTTTCTAAAAATCTTGAAACTGATACAGGTTGATCGATATGTAGTACAGCTTGTAAAGAGACAGTTTCAAAATTTTGAAGTACCTGGCATAATTAGTTTATTTGTAATTATGTACCAAAATCACATGATTTTTTTCTAACACCGTTCGTTTTCGCGGAATAGCTGAACCATGTGTAGGTATGCATTTCTTAGAAGGTACATACTGATAAGAACAGGTGCAAACAGGTTTGCAAAACTCAATACAATGCAATTGATACTCGGACGTGCACGTGCAATACATGTCTTGGAATCTCCCTAGGAGCGCTATATTTCCTTGCCGTAGAAATTCATTGCTCGCACAACCACGAGGGAAAGGCGATGGAGACAATAAATTCGGAATTTACGGAAAAACTAATTGATTTAGTGAAAAAAAATCCTGCTCTTTACTTAAAAGAGCATCCAAACTATAAGGATTGCCAGTTGAAAGAAAATATCTGGAAGGAAATTTCTTCGATATTAAAAGTAGATGGTAAGTACCAGTTTCTTTCCTTGTTGACATTTTTTAATTCATAGTGATATAAATTTTTAGTTTTTAATTTATTACTTGAATTTATTTTTAAAATAATATGAAAAAAATTGGGTAAAACTTCATTAGATGTAAGGTTGAAGTCACATGATAAATTTAATACCTGAATGAATTGATAACAACATTAATTTAACAAGAAATTACCTTTTGTAAAATAATATTTGTGGGATTATTATTTAGTTCATTCATTATCTCTAATGAAAGTAAATAACAAGCTTAGCAAATATGAGACGATGTAAATAACTGTTGCATTTATTATAACCAGAGTCTTATCATACTGATGAGGATTAGAACACGTGTGCACTGAGTCAAGAAATATCAATAACATGACACGGGCGCCAAGTATCCCATGTAATACAATTTTCCTGAAGCACACAAACTCAAAAAAGAGTGAAATTTTCTTTTCTTCATTATAATATAAAAAAAGCTTGATTGCTTGCCTATTGACTGCACTGTCCACCGTGAAGGACTTTCGAAAACATCCTAGCGTATTTGATTAATCATTTTAAAAAATGTTTTGTGATAAGCATATGATATGGCTATTTAGTGTTAAAAAAATATTCTTGTAGTGTCTATGAATTTACAATTCCAAAAATCGAGAGATTTGGGGGCCCTTATTTTACAGAACACCGGGCTATTGCCCGGCACACCCACGTGGTAATCAGGCAAAGAATATACCCATGTTTATGTGATAATCCAATTATTTCTTATTTATATGCATGTTGTAAAATCAGTTTATAGCAGTGTAATAATTCTTAAATTAATGAATTCTACTGTTGATGTTATACATACTTCTATTTGCAGTTACAGACTGCAAACTTAAGTGGAAGAATATACGTGATAGTTATAGAAAAAGAAAGAAAAAATTATCTACCGGATCTGCAGCATGTAAAGGAAAGTACAATGATGAAAATTTAAGGTTTTTAGATGACAGCTTTCGGGAAAGGCCGTAAGTATATCTCAAAATTTTTAATGGTAATTACAAACGCAGAGACGTGCTAAGGGTTTAGGCAGTCCTGGGAGAACCATATTTAGCGACCCAGGATTAAAAGAAATTACAGGTCTTTCAAATTTTTCTACTTACTAAATTTCTGATCTTTACCAGCCACCCCCCCCCCCCACCGTCCCCAAAAGTAAAAACCAGCTGGTGTTACTGACAATAATTTAGTAGTTTGATTTATTATCTAAGATTTTAATGCAACACGTTTCGTAATGTAGCTGCATTCTAGCTGCTTACCATGTTCTTAATTTCAAAAAGAAAGCTATACACCAAATTACAAATTCTGTATTTTTTCTCGGCTGTGTTTACTGATGTACAGTTTTCAGTTGTAGTACTATGAAATTCATTCGACTATTTGTAATCCATAAGTACATTTTTTTTTTTTTTTCCCGGCCCGGATGAATGCCCAATTTCCCTCCCCTTAAGCACGACTCAACGAAAGAATAAATTATACTTTAAGCATGGAATCGATTTATTTTAAATACACGAATTTAGCTTTACTCACTTTTTGATTAGTATATTTAAAATTAATTTTCAGAACTATTTCAAATGTATCCGATGTGGAGGACTCTGCTGACTTTCAAGAAGTATCATATGTCAGCGAGGAAGAAGTCAGCGATGAAGAAACAAACAAACGAAAAAAGTTAGACAAGAAAACAAGAAAAGATACATTAATAGAGGAAATAAAAAAAAACAGAGAAAACAGACATGCCATTTTAAAAGAGTTGTTAGATCGCAAAACAGAAGAAAACGATCCAGTTGTGGAATTCTTCACAAACTTAGGTAAAACCGTTTCAAAATTTAAACCGCAATTGATTGTGGAAACAAAAAGGAAAGTTTTTGAAATTGTAAGCCAGATGGAATTACGGGATCTAGAAGAAAAATCTAGTGAGCCATCTGCAAGCAACTTCTGTAATACATACAAAAATTGGCTTGTGTAAATATTGTAAATAAACTTTGTATATGTCTCATTTATTTTAAATTGTATTTAAAAGTTGAGCACAAAATGATGGAAAAAATTAGGAATTTGAATGGTGAAAGCGAGCAGAAAGTAAGTTTTACTTTTTTGTAACGATGCGATGCATTATTATTTTGTGACATTTTAAGAAATGTCTAGTTTGTTTGCGAGGTTAACATTTCAAAGAAATAATTAGTAATGACATATTGTTACTGTGATTGTTAGTTCTAACGATATTCCATAAGAAAAAAGTACTATTAAAGGATGAACAATTAATTAAACAATTTTATAACTTTATTCATAAATTACAATTTCTTGACAGTAAAACATACATTGAATGAAACATTAAAAACATCATATTTACACTTTTTTCCTTTCAACAAATAAGATTGGAAGTGGAAGTAATCATTTTAAATTTTAGAGGACTTGATACCTCATATTAGAAGAAAAAATTGAAAAATTTACATTTCAAATTTTGTAGAAATGTTTGGGTCAAATGGCAGATGAATGGAGATTTGATTTTGAAAGCAATAATTTTTTAAACCATATTTTAAAAAAGAAGCTGAATAAATTACTAACTTTATAATTAACATGGAATAATTGAAACATACCAAAATACCCCATTTACCACATAATAATCACTTATGAATGCTTGATTAGAAAATTTAACATGTTGATGAATTACAATTTCTTGACCATAATACATAAATTGAATAATCACTGATGAATGCTTGATTGGAAAATTTTATATCTTGATAAATTACAATTTCTTGACTATAAAACAAACATTGAATGAAACATTAAAAACATCATATTTACACTTTTTTCCTTTCAACAAATAAGATTGTATTGTAAGTGGAAGTAATCATTTTAAATTTTAGAGGACTAGATACCTCATATTAGAAGGAAAAAATTGAAAAATTTACATTTCAAATTTTGTAGAAATGTTTGGGTCAAATGGCAGATGAATGGACATTTGATTTTGAAAGCAATAATTTTTTAAACCATATTTTAAAAAAGAAGCTGAATAAATTACTAACTTTATAATTAACATGGAATAATTGAAACATACCAAAATACCCCATTTACCAGATAATAATCACTTATGAATGCTTGATTAGAAAATTTAACATGTTGATGAATTACAATTTCTTGACTATAATACATAAATTGAATAATCACTGATGAATGCTTGATTGGAAAATTTTATATCTTGATAAATTACAATTTCTTGACTATAAAACAAACATTGAATGAAACATTAAAAACATCATATTTACACTTTTTTCCTTTCAACAAATAAGATTGTATTGTAAGTGGAAGTAATCATTTTAAATTTTAGAGGACTAGATACCTCATATTAGAAGGAAAAAATTGAAAAATTTACATTTCAAATTTTGTAGAAATGTTTGGGTCAAATGGCAGATGAATGGACATTTGATTTTTAAAGCAATAATTTTTTAAACCATATTTTAAAAAAGAAGCTGAATAAATTACTAACTTTATAATTAACATGGAATAATTGAAACATACCAAAATACCCCATTTACCACGTAATAATCACTTATGAATGCTTGATTAGAAAATTTAACATGTTGATGAATTACAATTTCTTGACCATAATACATAAATTGAATAATCACTGATGAATGCTTGATTGGAAAATTTTATATCTTGATAAATTACAATTTCTTGACTATAAAACAAACATTGAATGAAACATTAAAAACATCATATTTACACTTTTTTCCTTTCAACAAATAAGATTGTATTGTAAGTGGAAGTAATCATTTTAAATTTTAGAGGACTAGATACCTCATATTAGAAGGAAAAAATTGAAAAATTTATATTTCAAATTTTGTAGAAATGTTTGGGTCAAATGGCAGATGAATGGAGATTTGATTTTGAAAGCAATAATTTTTTAAACCATATTTTAAAAAAGAATCTGAATAAATCACTAACTTTATAATTAACATGGAATAATTGAAACATACCAAAATACCCCATTTACCAGATAATAATCACTTATGAATGCTTGATTAGAAAATTTAACATGTTGATGAATTACAATTTCTTGACTATAATACATAAATTGAATAATCACTGATGAATGCTTGATTGGAAAATTTTATATCTTGATAAATTACAATTTCTTGACTATAAAACAAACATTAAACGAAACATTAAAAACATCATATTTACACTTTTTTCCTTTCAACAAATAAGATTGTATTGTAAGTGGAAGTAATCATTTTAAATTTTAGAGGACTAGATACCTCATATTAGAAGGAAAAAATTGAAAAATTTATATTTCAAATTTGTAGAAATGTTTGGGTCAAATGGCAGATGAATGGAGATTTGATTTTGAAAGCAATAATTTTTTAAACCATATTTTAAAAAAGAATCTGAATAAATCACTAACTTTATAATTAACATGGAATAATTGAAACATACCAAAATACCCCATTTACCAGATAATAATCACTTATGAATGCTTGATTAGAAAATTTAACATGTTGATGAATTACAATTTCTTGACTATAATAGATAAATTGAATAATCACTGATGAATGCTTGATTAGAAAATTTTATATCTTGATAAATTACAATTTCTTGACTATAAAACAAACATTGAATGAAACATTAAAAACATCATATTTACACTTTTTTCCTTTCAACAAATAAGATTGTATTGTAAGTGGAAGTAATCTTTTTAAATTTTAGAGGACTAGATACCTCATATTAGAAGGAAAAAATTGAAAAATTTATATTTCAAATCTTGTAGAAATATTTGGGTCAAATGGCAGATGAATGGAGATTTGATTTTGAAAGCAATAATTTTTTAAACCATATTTTAAATACTAAGAAATGCTTGATTAGAAGATTTTATATCTTGATTAGAAAATTTTATTGGGGTGAATTGCCGAATGATTAAGGAGATATGATGATTAAGAAGACATCAAGATAACGGTGTTATTCGAAAAAATCATGTGATTTTGGTACATAATTACAAATAAACTAATTATGCTAGGCACTTCAAAATTTTGAAACTCTCTCTTTACAAGCTGTATTACATACTACGAAGACAGGTCAATCTGTATCAGTTTCAAAACTTTTAGAAAAAAATCTTAAAAATCGGAAATTTCCGCAAAGCGTGTCACTCTTCGAAAAATCTTGCAGCTCAGATCCATGTTTAAGAATTTTTTCTGAAAATTTCACAAAAGCCACAGCGTTTTCGCTTATCGCAATGTGTAAAACAGCTTATGAAGAACCATCTGGAATTTTTTTGGAGACCATGGTGCTATTAGTTTATTTTAATTTGTGTACCAATGCTAAAAACAGAGTTCTTTTTTTTCGAAGAACAGCCTTAAAGTTTTAATTTAATTTGTTCTCCTCACACGATTTATTTGCCAGTTCAGCATACCGTCTTGACTTAAAAAATATGTTTTAAACTCTTCTCTGAGTCTGTATGCATCATTACTAGCATTTAATGGATGTTTCCTGAGGGGGGTCATATTATTTTTAGGCATATCCATGGAATGTTCCTTAGAAGTAATGTCCTCTTTTGGATATGGAACATGTCCATCCCTCAGAAAATTATGTATGATGCACGCTGCAGCTACTAAATAGTCTGCAACGTCTGGGCTGATGCCGATGGGGGTAAAGAACACACGGAAATATTGGCATAAAATGCCAAATGCGTTTTCGGCAGTTCTCCTGGCTCTGCTCAGGCGCAAATTAAATATTGCTTTTGACTCGTCTTGACGAGCCTGTTCTCTTGGATAAGGCCTCATCATATACGTTGTCAGTTGAAATGCTTCATCCCCAAGAATGACATTGGGTAAAACATTTGTGGAACCTGGCAGAGCTTTAGGAGACGGCAGAGGGAAACTCCCATTTGCTAATTTCTTCCCAAAATTTGATTTAGCAAATATGCTAGCATCTCCTTCATTCCCATAAGACCCAATGTCTATTGCCAAGAATTTGTAATTTGCATCCACCAATGCAAGTAAAACTACAGAAAAATAATCTTTATAATTAAAATACAGCGAACCTGAATTCTGTGGGCATTTTATCCTAACATGTTTGCCGTCAATTGCTCCACAACAATTTGGGAAGTTCCATGTATTTTTGAAATCTTCTGCAACTTGAAGCAGAAGTTCTTCTGTTATCTGCGGTATCGCCACACGCATCAAATTATCACATATTGCCTTGAGAGTATCCTTTACAATGCAGCTTATCCAGGAGTGGGACACTCTAAACTGAAAGCTTAGCGATCTAAAACTTTCTCCAGTAGCCATATATCTAAAATATAAACATCATCTTAGTAAGCAAAAATAAGAACATTTTCTGAAAAGCGAGTGTTAATAGAAGGAGGAAATGAGGTATGCTAATATTTAATATAATAAAAAATTAATAGAAATTTTTCAGAGGCGTCATGTCAGATTTTTTCAAAGAGGGGCGAATTATTGAGCGGGAGTGGTCGTGGAAGAGGGTCAAAATGCCTTGAAAAAAGATTAAAATAACCACAAAACTGAAGAAAAAAAACCCCGGAATTTTTCTTAAATTTACAAAGCTGGAGGGCTCGAAAGCCCACCCCTTCCTAAATGATGCATTTGAAATATATTTGTCGCAAACTGCAATCTATGATCGGATATTTTAAAACTTTTTAATGCAATTAACAAGGCTTATACATATGCAGTCCTAAAATTGTCGTATACTGCTAAAATTTTCCGGGAAAGTAATAATTAAAATTAAAATAAAAGTTTTACTTCTTAAAATTGTTTTATATATTCTTTCAAACCGCATTAAATTGGTGGCATAAACAGCCACCAATAAAAAAATATTACAAAAATATTTTGGCAGAAAAAATACAAACTTATCTTTCTCTTAATAAAACTAACTACGGCATTCATTATGTTTCAGGTTATTTGTCAATTTCATACTTATTATTAGTTAAAATAAAATTGATCCTTACTTACCTCAGAGTAATGCAGAGTTTTTCCTCAGCAGAAATTGGTCTTTGCACTCGGTTGGTACACCTTTTGGTGATGGAACTTCTGATAAAGGATAATATGAAGTTAAACAACTCCCGCGAAACTCTAAAATATTCACGAAATTTTGTTTCGTCGTCTTTTAGATGCCTTTGAACTAAAATATTAAAAGTTCCTTCATCCTCTCTTTTTTTAAATATTTCATGGGTATCTTTTCTTACAAAAGCCGATGAAATGATTTCTTCTTCTTCTTGCTCTTCATCTAATACAAGAGCGATAATTTCATATTCAACACTTTCAGCCATTTTCAGTGTGCGAAGCGTTTTCAGAACGAAGAATGCCTGCCCAACAACCGTTTTCCAGAAAGTGGACGCAGAAAAATGCCGCGCGCTCGCAGGAAACCACGCTTTCGCGACAGCTGTGGACAGTTTTTCACGGATGTCACCTCGGGCACTTTTTCGCGGTTGTCAAAGGCGAGCGCTGGACGCTGCCGCTCCCAGGAAACCCGGGCTTAATGTGTATTGACGCGTTCATCTGGATGAAACCGACCAAAACTCCAAACCGACAGTCGCGCGGGCGAGGCCCGCCGAACGTGGGAACTTCAACACTTCAGCCGTGTACCATGTTCAGTGGCTTTATCTACTCAAATCCATCTGAAAATCGAGGGATTTGCGACGTTTTGCGAATACAGCAATTGAAACACATTATGCTTTTGCCAAAATCAGAGCATAATAATGATCTTTTGCTTTAGCAATGTAGCGCTAGGGTTATTGGCGCCCGGTGCGGTCCTTCAGTTTGCCGCCCCATTCTTTCTAAGTTTCAGCATTCTGCCCCCATTTCAGTCCTTTAGTTTTCCACTTTATTATTTCTAAGTGTCCTGCCGGCCACCATGTTTGTTTGTTTGTTTTTTTTGCCGTCGGGGCGGATTCCCTCGCCTCTTATTACGCCACAGTTTTAATTACATAAAAGTGGAGTAAATGCAGAATTTAGTAAATCAGACTATTGACAAGATTTGTTATTCTAAATATTCATATTATACACCTTCTGATTTTAAAATTCTCAACATTTTAATGAATGAAGAAAGGGAAAAAAATAATAATAAAAGCAAAAGAATGCTAGTTCTGGGATGGGAAAGGATATCTTCAGAAAACAAATTGTGTCATAAGTTAACAGCTAGGTTATTCATAAAACAAACTGTCATCAATTTAAGCTTATTTTCAGTTGAAAAAAAAAGAAAAAGAATTCTGGAAGGTTTATTAATAGACTAGCTGCGAGCCCGATCTTCGCACAGTAGGAAATGAAATTGTTCCTTACATGTGTAATTCCACTTAATTCCAGTGATGTGAAATCTAAAATAAAAACGAAATTATTTGACTTATAATGTAAAGTTTGCGTCATGAGTACTAACTTGGCATCATTGTAATATCATGACTCAAAAAACTACATCAGTGTCATTCGCGATCAGAAAAGTGAAAAGCTTAGCGGTTTGCAGAGAACTCCTGACTTTCAAAATGTGTTATTTCTATATCATACTGTTTTGAGGTTCAAGTTGTAGCATTAAATACCTCAGACACTACATGAAATGAACAACTATTTATTTTAAAATAGCTGCGAATTTCATTTTTAAAAAGTTCAAGTAATCTCCTCTGTCGAAATTACTGCGGGATATATCAACGCAAATTAGAATTACTTATCGTTCAGTTGGTTGTAAAACAACCCTTGAAAAAGGATAAACAGAACACTTTTAATTTCATGAAATATTTATTAACGTTGTATATTGGGATTTATTCATATCATCCTTACAAATCTACCAATACTACCCATTACGCATATTAATACTATCTATCTTAGCTTCTCCCTCTTTAATGCTCAATTTAACGAAACAGCTTACATTATTTGGCACAAATGGGACCTTTATATTCTATGGCGATTCTTTAGCAATTTACGCATTACCATAAACATTATTCATTTCTCATAATAGTTGCTATTAAGGAAGCTCTCCATACAAATTTAATTTATGCATAGTTTTTTAAGATTAGCGTATTTAGCGCCGCAAACCATTTCATCTTACCTTGGAGAGAAAATATCCAAAGAGGTGCCATTTTATATATCCATTTATCTAATATAGCGATATCTTATATAACCTTCATAGTCCTGTCTCCTGAAAAACATCAAACTGTGTAATCTCGAAGAGCTAATTATTCCCGCTTCAGTTGTAACAGGGCGTTAGAGTTGCAGAGTTTACAAATTTCACCCATTTTTTAAATTTATGACGTCACTGTTTAACTGCCGCAAAGGATACCCCGGTTGGTTGAGGGAGTTGATTTCGATATTTCGCATATTAGTTTTCAAACGGTATCATTAAAACTTTGCTTTATGTAGAACCGCTATGAAGGAACGTAATTCAACGTTAAAATAAAACTATACTCGCAACATGTATGCATATGTTAGGCAATGCCTGTGCCATAACTAAATGCCCAAAATAAAAAAAGTAAATAGAAAAATTTTAATATATCGCGCTTTAAAACGAACTTTGTAACTTTTAAAATGAACCTTTTCAGCACCGTGAAGACATTTCAATTTTTAAATAAGCACCGGATTAAAATACCACTTCTAATAATAATAATCGTGAATTTATTAGTTTATTTCTACAGTAAATTTTAATCAAAATATCGTCTCCCTGTGTTGAAAATAGAGCTGGAATAAATGAGTTAAAATTATGGCGTAATTTTTACGTATCTTAAAGCATTTGACATCATAGATCCTCACTTGCAAATTGAAATTCCGATATCCCATTTCAAAGCTCGATTGGTTGAAAAAAACCCTTTTTTGTAATCCTTTCTGTGGCAACAACCGAACATAAGTTCTCGTGCCGCGATCGCAATGTAATGAATGGCGTAATATCGTGTTGATGCTATTAAATTCTAAACATTAGGCTGCATTAAAATTCGTAAAAAATCATCTAATTTACATAATTTTTTCGTTTTTATTTTAAAAGAGGGAGAAAAGAATGTTTCACAATTTGTCAAAATATCAAAAAGTTATGACGGATAGAATTCAAGATGGCGACAATTTTAAAATTATTTTATGAAAAATTCGCCGAAGTCGATGCTTAGTAAAAAAATTCCTAAAAATCGGTAAATTATGTTACGTATTCAGAACAAACTGTTTTTAAAAGAAAAATTTCTCCTCTATCCGATGATACAAATGCCGTTTTGCTGCGAGCGTAATTTCTGCCGTTATTACGAATTAGGTGAGTACAAATGCCAAAAATCGCATAAAACATAAAATAAAAAAAATTCTAGGTCGAATTTTGAAAAAATCGCTTCGAGGTGCACAACTTCATGTTTAGATCTTCCCGAGTGCCAAATTTGGTGTTTCTAGGTGTAGCCGTTTGTCCGTAACGCCGCCGACACACAGACATCTTCTTTTATAATAAGTAGAGATAATTTGTTCAAGTACTTTTGGCACCAGGATGTTGATTATTTTAATTATGTTAAGCTGATTAAAAACATTTGATAGTTAAAATAAATATTGATTAGTACTTTTTTATTTTAAAAAGATTAAAGCAAGGTTTAAGAAAGAAAATTTAGTGTTTTTAAAGATACCTTTTTAAGTATGTTACAAGAAATTAAAAATAAAGCTTTATGAAAAATAAATTATTGAAAATATTTTAAACTTTATTTCATACCTTTGGACAATTCTGTGAGTTAAAGAAAATATTAATTTTATACCTGCTAAAAAACTTACATGTAGTAATTATTTTTATTTATTTTAAAGAAATAGTACTTTTTAAAAAACTTATATTCACTTTTCATGAATGAGCAAGCATTAAATTAGAAGTGAAAGAGGAATAACAAATATATTTCAGTGATTTGCTTTGATATGGTGTTGTACATTCCAACCATAGGATGTATTACAAAATTTGCATGACTATGTCATTTTTTCCAGCAATCTTCTGTATTCTTATTTAAATTTCCCCAATTTCTGTAGTTATCAATTGATGGATGAGTTAAATTGTTTGATGCAATTTTAATAATGTCTAATAGTAGTAAGGGTAACTTTGAAAATCTTTACTTGGTACTCATTCAATAATTATTGCAAACAAAAGAATTTAAATAAAATTCTGATTTATATAATTAAATTTTATACATCCTGCATTGCAGAAATTTTATTTTTATTACATGCTAACCGCATCTACCCTAATCCACTTACACTGACAGTCCTTTTCTGTTTAAAAGTTTGCACCAATATAGGTGAAATATCATATGAATGAGATCCAGTAATTGTGGTCTAGAAGTGATAGTGTGATAAAATTGAGGAACAAAAATTAACAGTCTCTCTGCCTTCCCCTACTGCCTAACAAATCATGTCTGGCTAAAAATTTCTGAAATCTTCTTCAATAAATGTACTATTCTTATAAACATGTATGTCACGTAATTTTGAGGAAAAAAAATTAAGCAGAAAATTCAACATTACTTATATTAAAACTTCTTTATGATAGAAGTTTTTTTTAAATCAAAACTTCTAGTCATGTTTAGACCAAAATATTATCAACAAATTATTTTTCCTATTTCGCTTACACTTACTTCTACTGGATATTTTCTCCAAAAGAAGGGGCAGGGGGGACTAAGACAAATTGGAAAAAATCTTACTATGCATTGTAAGTCGGAACACATATTACAACTCTACATGTTAAAGTTCGGGGGAAACCAGTTTCTATATGTTATCTACCTGTACATTCTCGTGGAACCCCAAAGTGCCCTTTTTGAGAACAGGGTGCCCCTTTTGAAAATTTCCCCCCCCCCCCCCCCGGCGGCCCTTTTTTTCTAGAGTCAACACTAGGCTAAAACATAGAGCATATATAAATATTTTCACTTGAATTAGTCATATATAGAATAAATATTTTGCAGGGATCACTCTAGAGCGTTTCAGGGGGCGGCCCGCCCTGGTGCCCTTTTTCCGGTAAAATGCCGCGCTCCTTGCCCCTTTTCTTGATAAAATTCCGCCCTCCTTGCCCTTTTTTTTGATAAAATTCCGCCCTCTTTGTTTTTGTTTTTTTTTCAATCAAAATGCCGCTCTCCTTTTCTTCACCCCTCCTTGTTTCCCCTTCTCTTTGATTCTCGTTACCATTGCTGGCGCTCGGCTAGACCGGAGCCACTTGGTCCGGGCTAGACCCCAAAAAAGCCTCTCTCCAACAACAACAACAACAAGGAAGTTGATTTGTTTCTCTCAGTCGCCGCTCTTCTCCCTCCTGACCTGAGGAGAGGGTTAAAACCATTCCCTGTAGCTTGAGGTCATAAAATATCTCATTAGAGAAACAATCTGTCATCCAGAAGAGTAGTCATAACAATAAATTATTTCCTATTGTAAATGGCACTTTACTGTGTTTTATAAATGCTGTAAGTAATTAATAAACGCCACTTAGTTATTGTTTATTTTTTCAGATTTTCAAAACACATTCATCCAAACTTACGGCTGGCTGCACGGAAAGTTCAAGACAAGGGCAATTCCGGAAGTCTGGGTAACACCCCCCCCCCCACACACACACACACACACTCCTCCCCGTCGATGTACTAAAAAGAATAGGGGAAAAATTGATTCATTGACAGGGTGTGCAGCAGTCAGGAAATACTACTTGAAAATATCGAATTTCCGGTCAGCATAAGGGCCAAATTGATGACCAATGGATGATTATTCTATAGGGCCATGGACGCCGGCAGCATAGGGCAAGGGGGGGGGCAATGCCCCCCCCCTGGATTTTTGTATGCAGTGTTTTCCCTTGCTTTTTTGCTCTTTCCAACATGGTAACCATATGTTAAAGTAGTCTTTGCCCCCCTCCCTGGGAAATATTCTGCCGGCGCCCATGTATAGGGCTATTTTAGGCGGAGATAGGGCTGGGAACTGTCAATGCAAAATTTGTGTCTATTTTGCAGCCCCTCCAAAAAAAATGAAATTGTCGACGATTGCGAGAATGCAAGTCTCGTCGACTGCACGGGCCCCTGGGATGTTCATTTTTACTATACTACGCGCTCAGCAAAAGCCCAATGGACAGTGCAAAAATGCGCAGTGGGGAGAGCCATTGAGACTATTTTGAATTCATCGATTGGGAAATTAAAAATGTGTGCAAGAGTGTCAAATTCTTTTCGATCGCTGAAGGGTCGGGAGTTATTTTATAATTATCTAATTACGAATATTACACAACAATAATTATAAGACTTCTTGCCTGTTTAGAAAATCCTTTGCCGCTGCCCACGATAGGAAATACTATTGTCCCCCCCCCCCCTCTTTTTTTATTATGTCGTGCACTTGCCATTTATTTTTCCCTCGGACACCTCTTATCTAAACTGGCGTTCTTATTACAGAATATTTCCAAAAGTTATGCATATAGTGCTGCAACTAGAGGTCAAGTTGCCCGGAACAAACCTTTGTTTTGGTGCTCCCTTCTTTCCATTTTAATTTTGACGTAACAGCACTATGCCTGGGGCAAGTGTCCCGTTTTCCCTCCACTAGTTGCAGACTAGCATATATAAGGAGAGAAAAGTTGCAGTGACGCTGAATACGATAAAATTTGAATCTAAAACTGAATATTTTCGGGTCCGATAATTGGCGTGATTATGAAAAATTTGTCGGCAAAACCGGATTCCCGTTATTTTGCGATTATAAAATTTAATTTTTTAATGCTTTTTTTGTTTTGTTGTTGTTGTTGAAATAAAGCATAATGGACGCCTTACACAATTTTTGTAAAAGTGTAGACTTCATTAAGTGAAAAATTTGTTTAATCATTTGCTTAAAAAATTGCTATTAAGAAAACACATTTTCGGACATTAAAGTATGTTTATAAAAGCTACCCTTATGTGTTCGTAGACAATAATTACAAAAGTTGCCCTTTTTGTGTGATATGATGTGCCCTTTTCCCAAACACTGCCCTTTTTCTGTAATGTGCACCCTGCCCTTTTTCATTTCTAGAGTGATCCTTGTATTTTGTTGTGACAAAGAGAAAATCAGGCATAAAATAAAACAGTCCATTTATCTAGAAATTTCTAAAAATTCTCTGCATTACAGTCTAAATTCAATGTGTTTTCTGTTTATCTTGAAATTTTTTTTAAAAATCCACTATACCTCAAATTCTGGATATCGTATCACTGTGACAACTAAAAAATTGGGCTGCGTTTGCCCTAGGAGTTTGGTTTAGTGTGGAGTAGTGGAAATAAAATGGTGTTGACTTTAAGGCTTCCGGTTCAGTTGGTACGTTATTCCATCCCTCTATCTAGTTTCGTTTGTTTTTTATCTTTGTTTGAGAAAGATGTAGTTATGTCAAAGTGCCGCGTTCATCATAAGCTTAAAAATCGAGCAGTGCATAAATCTGAAATTCCTTGCGAAATTTAAAAACTCTCACACTGAATGTCTTAAATTGTTAAAAGAGGTATTTGGAGTTAATTGCATGTCACATAATCAAATTTTTTAAATGGCAAAAATGTTTTGCAGAAGGTTTTAAAAGATGATGAACATTCTGGTTGACATCAAAAGTGTATTTTTAGTCTGTAGAAGAGGAGAAGGCAAAAACAGCCGATTTACTGAAGAAGGTGACACCCAGTGACCTGCAGCACTGCTTTCAGCAGTGGATAATTCATATATCATATGCAACAATCTATTGATAGGGAAGGGAACTAAAAGATATTTGTATGATTTTTTCAACAAAGTTAATTTTAAAACTATTTTGACAGCTGAAAAAAAAAATGATTAGGTGCCATTAATGCCTAGATTTTTCTTCCCAATTTCTAACCCTAGTAGACACGCACCTAAGCTGATAGTATTGCCAAAGAGAATGAAGTGTAAATCCATGAACAGACATAGTTTGCAAAATTTTTGGTGCTAATTTATAGTGGTTTTTTTTTTCTGAAATCCTTCTAATGACACTCAATTTAACAAACTACAGCATGTATGAGCACTTAGTACATAAAATTTTAAGTAACCAACAATAAAATGCTCGTATATCGTCAATGAACGATTCCATGAATTATAACTGACACTCTTGGCAGAAAATTCAGTCTTGACAGCGACCTGGGACACCCTGGAGCACCAGCTTCTCCCCCAAACCTTTCCAGCCTCAGCCTCACTCCTCACAAATTGCAGCTGAAAGAAAGTTTTGAAAAAGGCTGCCAAGGCCCCTATATCGTACATTCTGTATAATGAAAGGAAAACTTACCTGTGCCAAACAATATATTAACAGCCAGCTGTGGTACACCCTTCCAAGGAAAAGCGTGATTTTTCGGAGTGATACAGGAGGTACAACTCAGCATTCTGTAAATCCATTACTCTAGGTTTTCCAAAACTATCAGGTTAGGTGCTTGCGAACTGCAGACATCAAAAGTCATTAAAGGATAACTTTTATTGTAGGTAAGCATAGCTGTTGAATTCCTAGAAAAAAAAATAGGGGAAACACAGAGCACAGTGTACAAACCACAATACTTTTGCTTGTATCAGGGATTGTACATAATCCAAAAGAAAAAAAATCATGAATTATTCAAGAAAATTAATGTTTTCAAGAACTTGTAGAAAACATTATATTAAGTAGATAAACGTTATATTAAGTAGAAAAGTGCTTTTATGTTAAGCTGCATCAAGAAGAAAGTTTTACTTTAAATTAAATATTAAAAACTGAAATACTTAAAAAATTGAGTAATCTTTCTTATTGTGCCATGCAAACTTTCAGATACATTTAAAAAATTATTCTAAATAAGCATTTTTATAATTTGTAACTGCACCGCAGATAGGAATAAAGAAATATTCAAAGGAATATATTCATTTATCTAAAGGATGCAACGCGATTGAAATTGAGTTTGCAGGTACGAAGAATCCGGAACAATAGCTCCAAAAATTAGATTTCCGTAACAAGGCGTAAATATAACGCCGTCCACTGCTTTGAATAAAGTGTTAGCGTCCCCTACTGACTTAACTTCACTTGCCAAGTCAGTCTTGATACCTTAAAAATAATTGTCTATGCTTTAATAACTGGACTACACTTTTCTTTCTACAGCTATTAAACCCCAAACTGAAACCAAAGAAAACCTTATAAAATCGAAAAAGAAGGTAAAAGGTCAACCCTACCTACGTTAAAAAAATAAATAAACAAAACCTCTGCAATGCGTAAACGATGATAAACTGTTGCCAACTAATGCATGAAAATGACCGCTTCTCAAGAATGGTGTGTTCGTTCAGACTGCCATTTTTGAGTAATTCTCTAAATCAGCTTGTTTGGGTTATATCGATTTAAATTGGGAGAATTATTTTTAGAAAGACAGCTAAACCATTGTAAAAATAAATTTTTTTTAGAAAACATAATTCATTTCTGACAGGTATCTACTGCAACTTCTAGCTTACCTGTTGGCGTTATAGATATAGGAATAACTAGATCACGCATCCGTATGCTAGTAAGAGGTTTTTCTTGTTGTCAAATATCTTTGGTGGCATCACCCATGATAGTGGCAGAAAGCAGAGCAGAGCAGTGTCTTGATCATGGTTTATGGTTATTTTCGCCACTAGTCTAGCATCTTATTTATTTATTTATTTTTAATTAACTTTAAACATCATCATGCGCAAGTCGTGCTGTGCGTATAATTGCACCAACAGTTCACTATTCACTATTCCTATATCTATGGTTGGCGTTGTTGTTCATTCATTGTTCATTTTCATGGGTTTTATTTTGTAAAAATTTGTTTGAGCCAGTTCGTGTACTTTTTTTTTCTTTACTTTTTAATTTAATAGGCTTTTCTTCTGCAGTTAATTTGTTACCCCTTCCTCTTCCGCAAATACTGTTTTCCTTTGTGTTGTGTCTTTCTTTCTGCTATTTTATGTTATGCATTGGCGTAACTGACTTGATTTTCTAGGGCGGGTTACAGCCCCCATTATCTTCGCGTTAGTACGTTATATGTAAGTTAGTATTAGTATATTATTAGTATTAGTTTATTATACGTCCTGTAGTCGCATGTCCTTAGCCAGGGGTGCAATTGCGGTTAGTGCCCCCCATGAAAAGTTTTGCACCCACTACAAACATTACAACCACTGAAGTATATAGGACAGAGTGTCTACTATTTTCACCATTAAACCAAGCTTTAAAACTCCTGTGATTATTGATCTTACATGACCGAAGAGATATTGTCTTACTTGCATTTAACCAAGATATTGTTAAAAATCTCAGCCTATATGATTTTGTTGGCCGTTTTTTCAACATACGCAAGCGAATGGTCTAGATTGTTGCTGCAGTACATCATATTTGTGTATCTAACATTAATTTAAATAAATTAAGCATTGAATGTACAATGCATTTTCACTTGTAAAATATCAAATTTAGGTTTTAGAACAATGGACGTGTTTTCAGGAAGTCGCGCTGTCTTCATGCTGCTCTCTCTGTGAAGAGGGAGAAAAACACAGACCTAGGAATACTCATTGACCGGACACTCTTATGCTTTTGCTGTTACCAAAATAATACAGATAAATAGGAGGGGCTAAAAGCTGACAGAGGGTCCCGAAGATGGACATTGGAGAAATTATCCCTTTTCCTATGAAGGGGGGATGTGTGTAAACTCCACATTTTCCGAAGCGAAAAAGTACTTAAGTGTCCATGGTGTGAAAATTCTACTGCCCAACATGCCCGGGGCATGTAAAATTTTCAGCCGGGCATGTGTTTTTCCACTTGCCCTCTCTAACTCCAGTAGTGTCAATCGTCTGTCTTCATCCATGAGCTGCTCGATGATGGCACGTGCCACATCGGTCTGCACATAGTCGTCCCGAACGTTGCTCGTCACTGGTTGACACACGTCCTTGCTGAGACTTTCCTACCCACCGTGCTACTGTACAGTATGGTAGCGCATAATTCCCAAGGGCTACCTCTAATTCAATGTGACATTCCATCACATTTCTCCCTCGGAGAACGGCTATTTTGATGTAAGCGTGCTGCTCAACACTGGTTACTTCAATCTCTCGCAACACTCGCCAACTGACTGATTTCACAGCCCTTTCTGCGCTACTACCAGCTACCACAGAGCCATCTGTTGTTCTGCATACACACTATGCCTGCAGATCTTCCACACGACATATATATGTTTATGATCCGTTCACATATCTACAAGAAAAAAAATAGTTGCCATGACTTATGCCCAAACCCCCATATTTTTTTCTTTGTTCTGAAAACTATTCAGCTAAATATCTAGAAATATTCAGCCACAACTATTTGGCTGAATATATGTTCAGTATTTGGCAAAACAGCCGAATACCAAATAGTAGGCGAATATTCATTACATCCCTATTTAAAATGAAATTGTTCCGCAGAGAGGAGTTCAAGAGTTAAATGGCCAATGTGCAATGATATTGAAACCATACATTGAAGCACTATTTTCTTCACTCCTATATAATTGTCTGCTGCTGATCCTTTTACAGTCTCTAAAGGCATAGAGAAGTCTTTATAAGACTGTGCTTCTCCACCTTTGGTCAGCATTTGATAATTTTACCATGGCCTGTTGAAGGGGAATTCATTGTTTATATTTTAGACTGTTGTGATTTAAAGATCCTAGAGCGTCCCAGTTCCATTTAATCCATGGACAGGAGGTTGGGGACTGCTGTTATAATAAACTCATAAATGTAAAAATAATGACAGCTGACTGAATTCATTTTTTCATTTATGCTTTAATATACAGGTTGTACAGTAAAATATTTTGGTTGTAAAATAAAGTACGTAACAACATCATATCTTTGTTACAATACTTTATTAATTTAAGTAGCTATAAATGCAGTAATCCATTTAAGTAGTTCTGAGAAGCAAAATTGTTTCAACTGCAAGTTTAGGGGGTATGTTAAAAAAAAAGTTAATTTTTTAAAAGCATTTTGCCTCAGTGAAGTTAATTTTTTTGTAAAGACAAAGGATAACATTGACATAAAAGATTTTTCAATAAGCCTCTGCGCAAGACTTTATGGCACTCTGAATATCGGTCAAAAACAAAAATTTTCAGATATTGGTCTGATAAATCAAAAAATGCATTCAACTTTCCTCAACTATGTATGCATTTTTAATAAGTGCTAATACACGTCTTTCAAAGGATGCCTCTTTTGCAATTGCAACTTGAAAGCTCAAGGTATGGTTAAGCCTCAAAAATGACACAAAACATTGGAAATGTATACTTTTGTGACTTTGCAGTAACCACCTGCCACAGATTTCTCATATTTCCAGAAGTTCAATCTGCTAACATTCTAGATATGAAAGAAATTTCATGGCAAGTTGTTCCTACTAAGAGTTTTTGACCATGGCATTTTCTGTCTGAGAAAAATACCCAATTTTTGTGTGCTGCAGTCTTTTTTTGAGAGGCCATAAAAAAAAAAATGAACAACTCAACTTTGGAATGAAATATTCTGGATTTGTTACATTAATAAGATAAATAACAATTTTGATTTGAAAATCTGAGGTGGCATGAATCACAGATGTGTCACTTTCTCAGATTTTTGCTCTTAATATGTTATAAAGTTAAGATTGTGGCTGCTGCCTGCAGAGAGATTGCGATATTGCGTCTTATCATTTTAATATATAAATCCTTCTATGTTCAAATTTTATTAAATTTCTCTATTAAATAATTTTCAGTATAATAATAGCTAATGCTTATTTTGTTCCAGGTTTCAGTAAGGGGTTTAAATAGCCGTAGAAAGAAAAAAAAAATACTGTTATTAAAGCACAGAAGCTTATTTAAAGCCATGAAGATTGACATGACAAGTGAAACAAAATTGGTAAGAGACATTAATATTACCACAGTCTATTTCACTCCTTTTCTTTTCCAAGGAAGTTTTTATGGACTGAAAATAAATTAGTAACAGGATACATTCAATTAATGTTCTTGACAGGAGGCAAAGGAACTCCTAAAATCGATTTCAGCATGGGAGAAGGGGAAGCAGTGGGCTGGATCATTGGTCCCGGGGTAGAAGGGATTAGTATGATTTACCAATAAGTGAAAGGGAAAATTATAATGCCTAGAATTTCTGCAAATTATAATACTATTCTGCAAATTATAATGCCTAGCATTCTAGTAAATACCTACACTTGTTTATTGTTCCAAAGTTCCCTCCACTTGCTATGTACAAGCTCTGTTCCTGGGAGCAAAAATCAGACTAGTGTGGTGAGCTTTCATTTATTCTTTTCATGAGTTGTGTAAATGCCAAAAAATTAAACATCAAGACTTATTCCATTATAATAAAGCTCACTGCCAGAGGAAAAGGTGATGACAGCTGTCATTCTGGGAAAATCGCAATGTTTTTCATAAATGAAAACCAGTGGTGTATGTAAAAAGGGCAGCCAGGGGGAGGGGGGGATTAAAAGAAAGCACTTTGTTTTCCAAACAGGCACTTTTATGTGCCATGCACTAAATATTCTGAAATCGTTTGATGCATTCTCAAAATTAATAATTTAATCCTAAATCGTATTCATAAAGATTCGCATAAATTCAGACCAATGCATGTCTCAAAATCGTGCTAACTTTCTAATTCACAATAAGTCATTTTGCATTTTGAAATGAATTTATGATTCTCTAATGCTTAGTCAATATCTGTAAGTAGGAATGCCATGTAATAATTACGCTAAAAGCAATTATTTAGAACAACTTGCAAGAGTGTATAACAGCCAATTCAAGACAATGGAAGCTGCCATCATTTATGAAGCTAAGTCTAAACTTGTTATTGTTCAGTATTTCACAACTCCATACTTATCAAACGTAACATATTTATCAACTGTGAAATCATTTTGTGTATTTTTGTTACAGGATAGTGCTAATAGATGTATTTTGGGGGAAATTTAATAAGTGGGGGCAGATTTAGTTGGCGGCTTTTTTTAGTCGCCAACATCTAACCTTGGCGACTTTTTTTTTTTCACCAAACATAACATACAAAGTTATATAAGAAAAAATAAACCCAAAACTACAATATAATTATCCAAACACCATATTAAAATATTTGTAAACATATTTCAAATGCAATCAAAAATAAAATGAACATAAACTAAACACTACACACAAAACTTACATTACTAAAATCGGGATAAAATCTAAACTCATTATAAACAACTCAAAAATCCTCATCTATTGATTCATATTAAATTAAAAAATGTATGTGAATTATACAAATTTATAGCAATCCCATGTATCGAATAAAATCATCCATGTTGCTTATAGTCTTAAAAACTTCCTTCTCAATTCTCTATCCTTCATTAATCTATCCTTCTCAATTCACAAAAAATAACACAAAATACTATATATAAATATGGGACTATAAAACAGTACAATTTCTCCATGTCAAACCAATATAGTTTTAATAATAGTAATTTAATCTTCGGAAAATTATCATTACTGTAAAATTCTGTACCTTTTTTTACATGACTTTGTGATTTACTGTACATGTATGTCTATAATAAATATTTATAACAAGAAATAAACATTTAAATAAGTAAAAGCACATACTTGACATTTTTCACTAAATTCCTTATTTATGGCCTTGACATACGTTTTTATTTGTGAAGAACATGCCTTTATCTCAAAATAAATCCATCGAAAGAGTATTCAAATAAGCAAAATTTCAGCCTAACATGCCACATTAAATATTCATCACAACAAACAATTTTCAGCTTTATACCAATATTCACTCCATTGAGGATAAATACCTTAAAATAAAATGAATTTATAAGAGTTCTACACAACTTATCTACAATTGATATAAAAATACCCAAAAGTTTTACTTCCTTAAAAAACCTTTCAAAAGCTTCAAATTTTTAAAACTTCAGCATTCCCTAACAAACAATCATGTTGAATCATGAGTTGTGTCACATTCGGCTGGCAGTTAAATTCTTTCAAACTTACTCGGTTCCCAGTTAATTTCTTTGACCAATCATATAATTTCTAATGACACCATGAAATAACATCACAACTCTGTAAAAGGGTTGCTATATACCTCATCTCGATTCCCAATGCTGACATGCCTGTTTACTTATTATAAGCTTTGGGGACCATCCCCCGCTTACAAGATATATCCTGTATTTTGCAAAGGGGCCATAAAACAATCGTTAATTTTTACTTCATTGATCCCTGCAAGAAAAACTATGGTAAGGAACGGGGTGAATGGGAAGTTAGGGCAAATAAGAATGGAAACATGAGCATGCCAGGACATTGGGGGGGGGGGGGGACTGCCAAGCATTAAAGAGTTGACGGGAGCAGCACCCAGTCTAATTGGTCTGGAATCTGCATTGTGGAATTTAAAAGGGCACAAATATAGGTTAATCATTCCTCAAGGCGGAAGAGCAGGGAGGGGGGGATAGAAACAGTGCAATTCTGCTTTTTTTCATTCTTGAGAGGGAACAACAAAGCATAAGTGATTTAATTAGGATTTAATGGTTTTTTAAAGAGTGGCCATAAGGGTACACTACAGAGAAATGCTTTCAACATAGGCAGGGCTGCAGCAAGTAAAAAATGATAGAAGACTTAAATTTTGTAAACTTAATTAATGTAGGGGCATATTTTACTAACTGGGAATTTTTTATTTTGAAAAATGTACTTTTTTTATTTATTTTGATTTAACCTTCGGAAAATTATTATCATTACTGTAAAATTCTGTACCTTTTTTTACATGACTTTGTGATTTACTGTACATGTATGTCTATAATAAATATTTAAGGAATAAAAACCTAGGTCAGTATTTTTGGGATACTCTGTATATACTAGTGTTAACTCTAGAGCAATGTAGCAGGGCACAGCGCCTGGCGGCCCTTTTAATTCTTTTATGACGCCCAGCGGCCTTTTCTGTTTTTTCATGCCCACTGTCTTAACATTTTTACTGCTAATTAGTAAGTTTAAGCAAATTAGTGAGTTTTTATTCACCAAAAACTATATCTACTGTAAACGTTATTAATGACTTAGGCCCTTGAATTAGTTAAAATATGTTTCCTACATAGAACTCAAAAGCGGTGGTGTAGCGAGGGTTACTGGTGCCCGGTGTGATCAATCAGTTGGGTTAACCATCCCCCCCCCCTCGCTATGCAACTGCTGAAAAGTGCCCTTTTTATTGAATTTCTGCCTGGTGGCCTTTTTGTTCTAATGAGTATTTTTTTTTTAATAGCAAATAACAGTTGCAAGAACAATTTTTTAGAGGCATATTTTTAAAAAAAATCTTTACTTTGTATTCATATAAGCTGTGCATGTTTATTAAACTTCTATTAAGTTGTGTAATATTAAAAAACTTGTGAGTGGCCACTTATCTCTGACAAACTTTCTTAATTTTGACCTCAAGCTCCTGCTGCATGCTCCCTTCATTGATGACCCAGACTACAAACACGCTCTCACCTTCAGCGACAGATGGTGCCAGCACTGACCTCATCCATCTTTCACTCATTCAAAATCTGCAACATGTGATGGCAAAGTCCACTTCAGGTGTCACATGATACAAAAAGCCCACAATGCACAACACCAATCTCTCAATGTGCCTCACTCTACCACACAGAATTTATAAGATCAAATCCAGCTCCCATCCATGTTGCCTTCAAAATCAACTAAGGAAAATGTATACATACACTAAACTTTCAGTACAACATATTTTAAGGAACAAAAATTCAAATTCATAATTCGGAAAAATTTATTATGAACAGATTGATACTAATGATTTTTTAAATAGAAGTATTTTGTTCCTTAATCTGAAATATTCATAAAAGTGAAGTTTGTTGTAATGCAAGGTTTAAGATACGATATCATTTTTTGCATCATGCGAAAAGACTTGTCAGAATGCTAAAATGAAATGGATGGGTTTTTGCCTTTTTGCGAAAACATTGAGAAATATAGAAGAGAAACAGGGATAAAAGTAGAAACGTCCTGTCTTGGAATTGTTATAGAACAGTTGTGAGAATGATCTTGGATTTTCAAGACTACTGCAAAAACAATAGAGGCAAAGGAGATCACCTCCTGGAGAGAAAATTCGAATTATCCTTTTAGCATTTTGTTAGCTTTTTTTCTTATTTTAGCTTTGCTAAAGAATTTTTGAGCTCAGCTTATACCCTGTTTCAATGAGATTTTACTCTATATGTATATATAGAGAGAGGGGGGGGGGGAGAGAAAGTTTGTTTTAAAATGATGTCTTCACTGTTTGTTTGTATAACTGTATCTTGGCAAGTTTTTGGCTAAAAAGTTGCAAAATCACAATGTTTGATGAGTTTGACAATCACTCAAACACACACACCAATGAAAAGAAAGAAAATACTGTTTTTAGAAAAAATGTTAAAACCACTTTACCTAAAAAAAAAATTAAACATTAAAGTTAAAATAAATTTTTCCACAAAAATACATTTTTTTGTACCTATTACTTTTAACCTATATAAAATTCTTTTTAAAACCTATTACTTACCAGTACTCTTTTGTTGTTGTTGTTCCAATTTTCATGTAATTTTAATGTTAGTGATCATCAAAGCAATCAAAGATGCATATTATGCCCTCCACTTTTGATAACAAACCATAGTATAATATCTCTAGACTATAATGATAAACCTAAAATGAGCTATGGGGTATATTAATCAACATAACACACATAAACATACATAATCAAAGTTTTGAAGGGGAAAAAAAATCAGGGTGTCTACCGGTCATGAAAGTCATGAAAAAGTCACGATTTCAGAAAATGGTCACGAAAGTCATGAAAAAGTCATGAATTTTTCCGTTAAAAAAAAAAAAATCTCTCCAGGCCATTTGATATCAAATGGATGCTTGAAACGGTCTTGACTAGGGAATGCAATCCCGCACTGTTTTTCATCTTGTGGGATTTCGGGATTAAGATTTATTGATCCCGCGGGATTGACAGTTCATTTAGCTAGGACTTCATTTCAACAGAGAAAATTGCAAAGAAGTAAGACTTTAAGCACAATGAAGTTTAGCCTTAACAAAAATAATTAATCTTGTGATATAATTAATAAAATAACTTACAGAAGTATGTAAATTATAATCATGATATTCAGAATAATATACTAAGTTATGTCTTATCTTAGTTGCTAAAAATGAGGAATTTACAGAAATATACAATTTATAGATGCATTCACATACTTACGTTATTTTCTTAGTTGCTGAAAAACAAACGTACAAATTCGAGCAAATCCAATTAATCATTTCCTAGTCTAGATTTAATATTAGCAGAATAATTAAAATTGTGAATTAAAAAAATGATACGAATTTATAATTAATTCGTTACTGTTCGCTAAGAGATGAATTAGTATGAAATATTTCAGTTCCTTTGGAATGAACTGAAATAAGTTTGCGAAAAATATAGATTACGATGTCTAGATTTAGATGTTTGATCCAGACTCCCATTGTAAGATAATTAAAAAAAAATAATAATAGAACTTTAAATTAAAATTTGTAGTCATTCATTCGTTAATTCTTAGATAAGAGACATAAATATGCAAAATTTTCAGTATATTGATTGGGAAGTAGTGTGAAATTGTAATACAAAATAATTTATTTCTCCATGTGAATCCCGCGGGATTATGATCCTAATCCCGTGAGACTAGTCCCGTAAATATTTGTGCGGGATCCCGCGGGATTGCATTCCCTAGTCTTGACATCACCGAAAAGTCTTTGTCATCCCAGGAGCAGAATTATACTCAGTGTTCTGCAACATGTCTGCAAACAGTTGCAAATGTTCTGCAGGCATTTTGTCCAAATGTGGCAGATACGGTAAAATGCAAAATAGATATGAAAAGTGAAGAGAGATAAGATAGTGTGAAGGGCACTTCTCTCTAATTATTCTGCAGAACGTATCACTTTGTCTTCTTTTTAAAAGATTAAATGTTCTGCAAAGATTGTGATTATTCTCTGACGTATGCCGCACTTTTAAGCACTTCTGCTTTTGGGATTGTCACAACCGCAAGCGGGATGATCGTGAATGAAACAGAACTTGTCATAGTTTGTTTTTCTTTTGTTTTTGGGTGCGTTCAGACTGCCACCTTTGAGTAACTCAAGAAAAACCCAAGTCATTCACGATGCCAGATTTGAGCTTTCCAAGGAGATAAGCAACGCGTTCACAGTGCCAAGCTGAGTAGCATTACTGTATGTATTTGTTAATTATACGAAATTCTATATTAAAATGACATATGCAACATTAATTTTTACAGTTAATTAAGGTCATGAAACTTGTCCGCAAAGGTCATGAAAAAGTCATGAAATTCAGTTTATGAAACCTGGTAGACACCCTGAAAATGCAACAGAAGCCAGTGCTTGCACCAAAATATCCAAGGGCTACCATAACAAATCCTTTATTTTTAAGGTTAAAAAAAAAAAAAAAAAAAAAATGTAGGACTGATAAAGTAGTTTAGCTGAAAGCGCTTAATAATCAAGAAACATTACAAAAATGCTGGTAATAAAGTCAAATAAAAATTAAGAACTTTGTATAAAACACAGAAATTAGTAATAAAAAGCTTTAATTTTTTTATTACTTTCTCTGTGTACATGCCCTAATTGAGTGTATTTCACATGTGATTAAAAAAAAAAGAACAAAATTAAGTAATTACATGTTGTTTTCTTAGAAATACAATTTTAACTGTTCAATAAATATTTATAATCCTAGGTCATAATTTTATGCTGTCTTTTCCCCTGCAGGAAGTTCAAGGTGTCCATCGGGAACTAAAAAGAAGACTTACTACTAAATTAAAGATTAGACAACTTGGGATACTCTTTTGGTTAAAAAATGCAGTTTTTATACTATTTTCAAGTATCCAGCAACTTTTCTTTTGATCTAGGCAGCTAATTCGGAAACCAGAAATGCAGGTTTTGTTCTTTATCATTGTTACTGTTATTGTTTAGACCATGCCAAAAATCTTGTGAACTGTCGCCAATTTTTGGCAGAATGCCACTAAATTTGTCATGGACATCAAAAATAAGTTCCAAAAATGAACCCAGCTTGGTGATATATTTGGAAAGAAATCATCAAACCTTATTATTATTGAAATATCAAATTGCTATTTCAAGTTAAACAAATTAAAAATGCATAAACATTTTATATAATTTAAAATGCTTACAAGCAAGTCGTGGAGGCCACACCAAGTTTTTAAAATGTTATAATGTGAGCAAGGCATTTTTTAACTACCAAAAAAAAAAGCTATTAAAATTGAGAAAAAGACTTAAAAGTATGTTATTTTGGCTACTTTTTTTATGCTGGGAAGTCTGCTAATGCTACTATTTGCATCTCCTCATATTGGTGGACCCTGGAAGTTGCATTCATTTAATTTTAAATTAACCTTGCTGTTCTGGGATCAGGGCACGAAATTAGCGGTCGTTAGATGTATTTTGCAACTGTAATTTTTCTTTTGACGACGGAGATTTAAGAACCAGTCTTCATTTTTGACGCCTAACATTTTGCCCGAGACAGGTGACTAAAAAGTGACTATTTCGGCATCGGCCGACTCCGGAGACTTTTTAAACAAAAATACAGCGAAAAACAAATATTTTATGAATTCTGGGGACTTTTTTACCGTCTAGACGACTATTTTTCAAAATGTGCTGAAAAAATATAAATGTAAATTTCCGTGAAAAAAAACTATTGCTTTCGTAAGCACCGCTCCGTGGCAGAAAGAGATCGATCCTCTGCAGACAGTCTTCTGTGGTTGAAAAACGCGCGGAAGACCACTTTCTTGTCTTCCGCGGATGTGTAATCATTTAAATCGCACCTTTTTTAATGTAAACAAATAGAGGAACTTAAAGAAATTTAGCCATAATTTTTTAACTCCATGTATATTAATGAAGTTGATCGGAGGAAACTACGAGCTCGCGTTTGCCATATTGGATTCTTTCTGCAAATGAGTGTTTTAGCGGTAACTCGGCTCGTTTGGCACAGCGGTGTGGGAAGATGCGATGATAATACTTGATATCAATATTGATGAACGCACGAGATTCTTTTAAATAAGGCAGTGTAAAAGTTAATTGGATTAGTATTTAATATTCATTAATTAAATATAATTATTTATTGCAAGAGAGTACAGGTTTACGGTCCGGACGCCATCTTGGATTTTATCTGCCGCGGCGCGTTGCAGCGCCGCAATAACAGGTGGTTAAGTGCAGCAGTGACTGAAAACAATACATGGATTGACTGCAATTAATGCAATTTCGTGAAAAAACGAAAGAAGATTTATTTATTTGTGTGTGTGCGTTGGGGGGGGTGACATTAGCAAAACGTCTGAATTTGGGGAAAATCTAAATTTTGGACTTCCGGCCTAAATTACGATAATTCGAATAAAAAATATTATTTGAATAAAAATGTTATTTGATGGTTTAAACTTAATAAAATTTATCTTTTTTAAATAAAACTCCTTTATGAGATAATGTAAATTTAAAAAAAAAGAAAAGCATAAATTGAATTAGTTATTTGAAAACATAAAAAACTTTTTATTTAAATATAAAAATTTTAATAATTAAGATAAAGTTCAGTTTTTAATAAAATATTTTTTAAGTAATTTAATTAAAAATAATTTTTAGTAACATAAAATAGCTAATATGTAAAATAATAAATCCTTCTTGGTGACATTGAAAGCTTTCATCGACCCTCGCCCAAATTCAGTTCAACCCACTGAGAATACAAATACATATTTCTGCAATTTTAACATGTACTACCTGTTTGCTTACAGTGGTGGTTGATCCGGTGACATATCGAAGCTAGTACACGTATGCTGCATAAGTTTATCTACCATAGGCATTATAGTTATATAGCAACAATTTATAAAATACTTCTAAACTAAAACTAAAGACCATGTTCTTGTAAAATGTATCACAATATTTTATTCTGGATGCATAGGTGGAGATCCATAAAAATTGATTTTATATTTACTTACTATTTATTACTATCTTAATTTTAATAGTTCTTATCTTCTTTATTATTACTGTACATAATCATTAAGCCTACCTGTTTATAGTTTATGCATATAAACAAAACAAAGGTTTTCGAAACTGCATCTGAACGAGACAGTTTGGCAACCGGGAAAAAAAAGTTAGGTGCCATTGACGCCTAGATTTTTGCTCCCAATTTCTCACCCTGTCTGGGATCATATTGCGTCTGTAAGATGAATAAGCATTCATGCTTTACAAAACCCTCCCTTTTACAATTTGTACAAAACTTTATTGTATCTTCCTCATTTGACAGCATTTCCCTTAAATTCATATTTGTCAAAATCTAAGCCAACACTCACCAAAACTAAAATAAATATTATGGGCATAATGTTAAACCTCGTGGAATAATACAATAACATAATCATGGAAGAATACAAAACAGACACAATCTGCTTTCGTTTGCTATTCAAACACATGCTCAACACCTATGCATGATCAAGCAAGGATTACCAGAAAAGAAAGGTCGCCAAGCTTTGCCCTCCACTACTGGAGAGAAATTGCCAAGTTTGGCTGCCGTTCTTTTAACAGATAAGTACCCAATCCTGTAATACCTGCTTGGAATATACCTCATACGGATAGTTCCCCTATAATATAATTAAACAATAAACATGTTAAGTATCTCTTTTTTTTTTTCAAACATTATGTACACGCAATAATATTCATTATACAGTAATTTTATGTTTTAGTTTGAGAGAAAAAAACTAATAGCTATTCAGCCTTCAATTACCTTCCTCTTACCTAAATACTCAATTTCTGGGTATGTAACCACCCAATATCAATTGCTGTAGTTAACATATATACTCAATTTCATTTTCACTACAGTCATTCAGGGTAGCTTTGATCCACATATTCTGTATTTTCATTTGCCTCTCTTATGTTTTAACATTATTTTCAGACTAAACTGAACAAAATGGAAGAATAAACCCTAAATTTTAGCTTAATTTATGTAAATCAATAAATGTTCATTATGAAAGCAAAAAATAATAGGTGATTTACCCGGTGTAAAGTTACACTGCCATTCGGTATAACTTTGAGCCAGTATCATAAAGTACCTTGTTTTATTCAATCTATCACCAAGGACAACTTTGAACTAATAAAATTAATTTCCGGAATATTTGAAAAACCATCAGCTGCAGTTCTCAATATCACAAAGTTTGGATACTTTAAATAACATCATAAAGACTATATTAGGTAAAAACAATGGAATAAGAATAGCGTGAATACATTGTTAAAAAAAAAAAAAAAAAAAAATATTGTTTAGTCTTTATATACAAAACACATGCTGTTCAATGAATTTTTTCTTTTTTGTTTGTTCTATATATTCGAGACTGGTCAGTTGTAACATTTTGCACATTTTTATTAATATGTACAGCTGCGGGGAAAAAAAGGCCCACTTGCTCTTTATTTCGCCATCGTTCGTCGTATAGCAAAGTTATATATACCATTCGTTTGAAAGTAACGCGTACTTTAATTTTCTATTAATTTAATTTGCATAAGGGGCAGTCTTCATGATTGAAAATTTATTTGTTTGAATTTCATGTAAAAAACGCAATTACTTTTTTGCCGACCTAATATTATCACTGTGTTTGTTATTTCACTTTCTTCATTTAATACTATCGCCTGCAATGTGCAATATTCTTAAGACTTTTGGTGGTATTTTAATTTATAGTTAGACGAAAATTTTTTTACAGAAAAACGTGATTTTGAATGTTTGATAAAGTATGGGGAATTCCAAAGACCTAATGTTTCCGATATTAAAAAAAAGTCACATTCATGCCTGGAAAGTTGAGGATGTTAGTTTTTCAGAAATAGGACATTGTATTAGAAGACATACATCTACTGCATCTAATTCTATAGCTGGAAAATATTTTATTTGGGGGAATATGGTAACGGACGCAACAATACACGCTTTATAGAATCCCCAACAAACTGTAAAAACCTCTAATTTATTTGCTTCAAAATTTGATATTTTTAATACTGGTATCTTTTACTGAGTTTTTGCACAAAATAAATCTAATTTACATTTATTTTATGCAATTTTCAAAAAATTTTCACTTAATAAATTTATATATGGTCCCTTAACTCATGAAAATAACACATTTTATTTAATATAAATTAAACTACTGAACGTAAAAATTTGAAATTTTGCACAGCCATGTAATATTAATTTCTGCATCTATTTCCATCAAAATTTGGCTATGTCGCTATTCATAATTTTTTTGAATATTAATTTCATAATTCATATTAATGATTTATTAAAAATCATAATAACATTAAATTATGTTTGGGTCGTTTAGTTCTAATAGTACGAATAAAAATCAGCTTCTTACTACCAATATTATATGAGATATGAATTGAAGTATGAAAAAATATTTTAACATAGGGGGAGGGGGATTTTGGGTGCTCATAACTCACTCATTTTCTCTCCAAATTTATTGAAAATTGGTGTCCGGGGTTAAAATGAGCTAAATTTTTGAAATATGAAGTGAAATCTATAGAGAAAAAAATAGTTGGTGCGAATTTTAATATGTAGATGGCCCCTTATGCAATTTTTATGCGTAGCAAATTAAAATGTGCGTCAATCGTAAACGATTGGTATCTGTAACTTTGCTGTGCGACGATCGACGGCTGAAAAATGTACACGTGGGCCTTTTTTTTTTTTCCCCGCAGCTGTACATAACTAAATGCAAAAACTCAATGACAATTTAAGCTAGTCATCACAGAGCCTTTGCAAACATTTTCATCGAAACAATTTTCACATTACAGTTGCCTCACAAGTAGAATTTTAATATACAGTGAAGTATGTTTAACAGAAAATGATGTAGTGGTTCAGACAGTCACTATGCAATTTATTACAAATCTTTTAACATAAAAAAATATTTAGTTAAAATTTCAAACACGGATATACCTTAGTTAAACAATTAAACACATTAAAAGCCTTAAAATTTCTGTAGAATTCTAAAAACACGCACCATTTGAGCACTTTCAACAGTTCAGTCCACTGTCATCCTCAGAACTGAGCCCGTTTGGCTCGTTCACAGCTTCTTCATCAAGGCTTAATAATGACACAAGAGGGAGCTGTCAACAACATGGCGCATGGGCAAATAGAGCAATCATGGCACGCCTTGATGAAGAAGCGGTGAACGAGCCAGACGGGCTCAGTTCTGAGGATGACAGTAGACTGAACTGTTGAAAGCACTCAAATGGTGCGTGTTTTTAGAATTTTATGGAAATTTTAAGGCGCTTAATGTTTTTAATTGTTTAACATGAAAAAATATTTCAGTCTTCTCAGTTTCATGTTAAACATTTTTCACTGTATATGTATCAGTTATAATGCTACAGTTGTCTCAACCTGGAGCAGCTATGACAGTTTTATGGTGCAATTGTAATTTTAAGTTTCCGCCACTAAAAGTGCAAATATATTTGGGATAACATTTGTAACGGCATCTCTTAAAGCTAGCATGCAACAAAAAATGATGTAATCTAATGAGTTAAAAAATCGGGACAGTACTTAAAGAGCAAAAACTTAATGGAACAACTTTTACACAGAAACATTTTAATTAATTTCTTTGCAGTTTCTGTCCTTGAATTATTTGTGAGTGCTTTACCATACTGTCATCATACTGTTTCATGCATTAAACAAAATAGAAATTTTATTCTAGTTACATAAATTCGATGCAATATCTTTTTAAATCACTCTTTAAAACGTGCATTAACAATTTTATTTCAATTAAAGATTCAAATGAAGTGATGTAAATTGGTGATTTTAAACAACTGATTTCAATTGTTACAACTCCGAGTGTGTTAAAAAATTTGTTGGCTCAATAAACCTTATAAGTTGTGTAATTCATATAACTTTTTGTTTCTTAAGTAGTATGTTTTATTATTTTGAGTTTCACTCTATTAGTCCAACCTGCCTATCTCGAATCTTAATTTAAAGAAAAAATATTTGAGTCATACAGGTTGTAAATGCAGTTCATTAAAAAAAATTGATTTTGCTGTAGAAAAACACGGTATTTATTCTATGTACAGATTAATTATATGTACATGTTTAACATTTTATTTTTTAAATGCATACTTGCTTTTCACAAAATTGTCTTACAGTGACTTTTGACTTCTATCTTTCTTTGTTTTTATTAGCTTTCTAAGGTCCACAGGATATGGAAATACCTGATTCAACATTTTCCTGGTACTTTAAAAAAGTTTTTCTCTGATGTTATCTTTTTCCGCACATCGATATGTAATTTCTCCTGTTGAAGAAAGGTAATGTTCACAAATTGACTTTCATGGTAAACACTATCCACATTCCAGATGTACGTTTTGAAGACAATTTTTTCAAGATAAACATGGAAATCACATTTAATTTGGATGGTAAATGTAGAGAATTTTAGAAGTTTCAAGAAAAGCAGGTTCGACTGTGCTATTTTCTGCCAGATTTTCTTTTTGTCATAACAAAATATTAAATATAAGCCTAATTTCAGTGAAAATTGTTTTCATGCTACTTTATTTTAATAACATTTGCATAACAGGAAATTTCTTAATTTAAAAGAAAAAAAAATTTAAAATTCCAGTTAAGAGTTTAGTAATCAGTTCTTTTTTAAATAAATTTATTTATTTATTTATTAGCGCCAATAGATAGCAACATATTATCACCAGTGGCTAAACACTAAAGGTGGAAAATTAAGATTCCTCAAACTTACTACAGATGGTATATATAGTTAAATAATGCAGTCAGTAGGGGAAAATGCACCATTTAAAATGCCCTAATAATAGTTACGGGTCAGTCCATGTAAAATCATCCAGAGAAAATAAAATTTGTTGCTCGATATTTTTGATAACTTTTTATATTTTGCCAGTTTATTAACCAGTATATTGGGAGTTCAAAACAAGTGTTAAAAAAAAAAAAATTTAGGCCGTTAGTTAGTTTTTTTTTTTTTTTTGCCATTTTTAGGTGGCAACACAAAGGATTTTTGATTAAAATTGAGAATCACAAAACTTCATAACATTTTTACTTTTAAGAGTTTTTTAATTACTTAAAAATCATTATAATCAGAAGGAAGTAATCTAAATTTTTGCTAATTAATACTTTTTTCTACAATTGAAAAAGTTACTGAAAATACACTGTAAAAATTTCATTTGTCAATGAAGAAAATGGCATTTTTGACATGAAAATTTCAATAGAAGGAAATAAGACACCTTAATAATTGCATTCCTAAATAGATACAATAGAGTACTACTCCCAGGGAAAGTATGAGTAATTAGAAGCTATTCCTTTTTTAAATATAATTAGTCAAACATGGCCATTTTCTAAAAAATTGCTAAGTTTGCAGTTTCATAATTTTTCATTCAGTCCCTTTTTAATTATTTAATTCTGACAGGAAAGTCGTCTTATATGTAGAAGTAGGTGATATAAATTTCATGCGTGATATCAGGTTGCTTTTAGAGATACAGGGTCCCAAAAGTGACGCCGAAATCACACTTATAAACAGACATTATTGCAGCCAAGAACAGTCTCTTCAGTAAAAAATTAATTCTGTTTATAATTTTCATAAAATCTGTATAACTTTTTAGCGATGGTATATGTCTTTCCCTGTATCTGTTTGAAATAAATAATTTACTTTGAGGTAACAGAAAAAAAAAAAATCTGAAGTTTCATCTTTTAGTTTTTCACTGATATAAGTACTCCCAGTCATTGTTGTAAATTCAAGAGGGGGGTAAGCTTTCGAAACACTTTGCTTACTGGAACCCAAACTGTATCTTTTTTGACATTTTAAATGATGTTCTAGGTCCACATGGGTGAAAAAAATGGATTGCGAGGTCATTGTTTTCTTCGTTTGTGTCCAAAACATTTCCAATCTACCACTCTTTTTCATACATGCATGCACTATAGTCATTCTTTTGAAATGATAAGGAACTTTCACATATTTTTGAGATACTATGATCATCATATTGTTGGCATATAGATATTACAAAGCATCTGATTGTGATATCCCCTGGTACCAGAAATTCTGTCGCAGAATTGAAATTGTTTGTTTGGTGTTTTCTCATTTTCTTGTACTTTCTCTGCTGAAACATAGCAATAAGTAATTCGCAAATTTTTTTCTTAGTAGCAGTCAAACAAGTCTTTTGGAGTTAAAATTTGGCTACTGTACGGTCTCTGTAAAGATAGTCTTGTGAGTTCCCTTTTCGTGGTTCCTCCTATTCCATCGCAAGCATTTTTTCTGTGTGCAGAGGCAAAGAAATTCCATTCTGCTTTCATTCCAAAGTGATTGATATGAGAGCTGACATTTACCAAATTCTTTTTATTTTTATAATTTTTATTATTACTGTGTTAATACTGTCTAAAGCTGCATCATTTATCAATGCATATGACTCGGGATCATTTGCTGAATCATACTCACTTGGGTTTTCATCAGGCTTTTGAACAAAAATTTTAATTGCACAATTGAGACACAAAGATTTACTAGCGATTAAGTTAACAGGAAAATTTGTTGTCTTGGACAGGTGTTCAAAAAGAATTTTTCTCAATCCATTTTTAACAGGCTTTTCATGAATGCATAATGGATTGCAACATTTCTTTCCAAAAATGTGGTGGAACTTAACAAGATATTTATACTTATGGTAGTGACAAATAGTGTCTATTTCTTTGGCGACTCTTAAGTTTAAGCAGAGTCTAATCTTCATTTGACAAATCACTAATCATAACTTCCTTGGGCACATTTTGATAGTCTTGTTTATGACACTGTTCACAAGTGAAAACACCAACAAAGCAATTCATACTAAAAATCAAAGTATAAAATACACAGCTGTACTATTTTAGAACACAATCTTACCCTCCTTAAAGCAGAACTTCAAACTCTCTGACTACACTGGTAAATAAGGACAATTAGAACATTAAGAACATAAAATTAAAGAATAAAATAAAAATGAGATTTTGTGTTCTTGCTAATGAATGGAAAGCAAATGGAAAAACTTGCTAGAGCGAAAAACATTGCTGACTCATTAGAAGTAAGCTGAATAAGATAAAAAAATTTTTAAACGTATTGCTAAAGAGGTTAAAACTTAAACGATAAAAGTTAAAGATGCACTATTTGTCCTAATGTATAATTTGCTTATTTTGTTCTGAGAAACAGGTAGTCCAAAAAAAGTTTTTAATTTTTTTATAGGCATGTTAAAAGTTTATCTTAATATTTTAATGTTTAACAACAGTTTTGCGATTGTCTTACTCAAACAGCACTTTAGTGAATCTTGATATAAAGACAAATATATTTCTTAAATTATTTTTCCTTCAACCTTGTCCTTTTTCAAAATATTGTTCTTTATCATTTCAAAAGAATGAACTATGCTGCATGCATTTATAAAAAGAGTGGTGGATTGGAAAAGTTTTAGACACAAACGAAGAAAACAATGACTTCTCAATATATTTTTTTCATGCATGTGGACCTAGAACATCATTTAAAATGTCAAAAAATGATACAGTTTGGGTTCCAGTAAGCAAAGAGTTTCGAAAGCTTACCCCCTCTCGAATTTACAACAGTGACTGGACGGACATACTTATAAATCAGTGAAAAGCTAAAAGATGAAACTTCAGATTTTTTTTTTTTCTGTTACCTCAAAGTAAATTATTTATTTCAAACAGATACAGGGAAAGACATATACCATCGCTAAAAAGTTATACAGATTTTATGAAAATTATAAACAGAATTAATTTTTTACTGAAGAGACTGTTCTTGACTGCAATAATGTCTGTTCATAAGTGTGATTTCGGCATCACTTTTGGGACCCTGTATCTCTGAAAGCAACCTGATCACTCATGAAATTTATCACCTACTTCTACATATAAGACGACTTTCCTGTCAGAATTTCATAATTTTTCATTCAGACCCTTTTTAATTATTTAACTGCAAACTTAGCAATTTTTTTAAAAATGGCCATTTTTGACTAATTATATTTTAAAAAGGAATAGCTTCTAATTACTCATACTTTCCCTGGGAGTAGTACTCTAATGAATCATGTATTTTCAGTAACTTCTTCAAGTTGTAGAAAAAAGTACAAATTAGCAAAAATTTAGATTATTTCCTTCTGATTATAATGATTTTTAAATAAGTAAAAAACTCTTAAAAGTAAGAAGTTATGAGGTTTCCTGTAAACCTCTATTTTCATCAAAAATCCCTCGTGTTGCCACCTAAAAATGGCCACCAAAAAAAAAAAAGTCCCAAGGGCCTAAATTTTTTTGAACACTTGTTTTGAACTCCCAATATACTGGTTAATTAAGTGACAAAAAATAAAAAGGATAAAAAATATCGAGCAACAGTGTCTGGATGATTTCACATGGACTGACCCTTACTTCTAAAAATTAAATGACATGAAAAACTCACAAACTTCTTTTTGATACAAAGTTGCTCTCAGGATTGAAATAAGAAATTACTAAAAGCAAAACTTCCGAACTCCTGATTTCGGCACAAGGCACAAACAGGGAGAAAAAAATTCTACACAATGGTAACATATTAATGAAATCAACAGGCTTCACTAAAAAAATAAGAAATTCTTCCAAAACTCTGGGTTTAACATACATGCAGAATCAAAATACTCCTTATAATTGACTTAATTTTAAGATGGCACATGTAACTGGAAGAAAGTCTTTCAAAACATTATGCACGTGTTTAAATATTTTACACAATTAAGATACTAAATGTCCCAGTGGCAGAAAGTTTTGTAGCTATCTGCGACAAACTTTCAGAGTTTCATAATCAGTCTGCAAAATTTTGCGTATAATTTTAGAGGATAATTCATACATAAAACCAACAATTTTTAACCACTGCTGTTAAATAGTGTTGACTCTAGAGAAAAAAAATTAGGTTGCCGGGAAAAGATTAAAAAAGGACAGCCTGTTTTCAAAAAGGGTACTTGAGTTCCATCTTTGAAGTATAGTTAGATAGCATATTACAGAAAACTGGTTCGAAATAATCTGAAAAGGACTATGCCTTATCCACAAAACTTGTAGGGTTGTAATGTGTGTTTTGACTTACAGTGCATGGTTAGTTCCTTTTTTTTTTTCCTTTTTCAGAGTCATATACAAATTTTGTATTGCATCCAACTGTTGGATGTACAGCACCATTTAAAATCAAGTTACTGAAATGTATTTGTTCTTCCTCTTATACACACTCTTCTAATTTGATGCTTGCTCATTCATGAAATGTGAATATAAGTTTTTAAAAAAGCACTATTCTTTTATTCTTAAAATATATCAGTAAAAATCATTATTATAAATAAGATATGTAAGAAATAATGTTAAAAATATTTTGAATAATTTTAATTTTTTTTTATGGCATGCTAAGTAAGTCCCTTTAAGGAAATAGTTTACCATTTCAGCATTTTTTAAAACTATAGTACAAATGATGAACTGGATGCCTTTCAATGTTCAACTAATAGTACATTTTGAAAAAATAAATCTCTTAAAACTGCACATTTAAGTAAAATTATTAAAAAAGTTTAAAAAACTGTTTTTAAAAAAATCTACTACTTAAAAAAATAAAAAATTTTGTCCAATTAAAAAAAATACGATTTTCAAATATATATTACACAAGGCTGTGCATGGATTTTCAGATTCATCTAATATTGCATCTAATATAGTTTTTCTCCTAATATACGATACAGTGTAAAACATGTAATTAAAGAAAATATGGACATGGAGAAAAGGCCATCTAAAGAGTTTGTTTGCCAATGAAATTGCACTGAGTATATGAAAAAAGTTGCAGTATCTCGTGATATTATTGGCATATGATTAAAAATAAGGTGTCAAAATTTTTACAATTTAGCAAGCAGAAAGAAAATTTATTCTTTGACCTTTGGTTTAAACTGTTCCCTTAAAAGCAATAAATCTTTCTTAAACTTCAATTTTGTAATGTGTAAAAAAAAAAAAAAAAAAAAAAGTATTAAAATCGTATGAATTACAAATTTTATTTTAAGCAGCAAGTTTTTGTAACTGGCTGATTAAAATAAATAACATTCTGTTACAGAAAGTATTTAAACAATTTCATAAGGAAAAAAACTACCGGAATTATTTATTAAAAAAAATTGTTTTTTTAGTTTTTGAGAGCAAAATAAGCTTAAATTGATAATAGTGTATTCTAAAAATAACCTAACTGTTAGACTATGACAATTATTTGTTTTCTGAAGACTTACTTTTCCAGAATTACTTTACTTTTGCTTTAATATTTTTTTCTTCATTAAGTAAAATGTTGAAATTTTTCAAAATTTCGGAAGATGTATATGATTTGTAAATTTAGAATACCAAATCTTATCAATAGTCTGAATTACCTAATTTTGAAATTACTCCACTTTTTTTAGCAGAGAGTGGCAAAAGAGTGGCGTAATAAGAGAGGAGGGGGGTTGGCGGTCCGCGAAGGTGACAAGATAAAAACAAAGATAAGCGACAGGAGAATACTGACACTTAAGGTGAGCGCAGACTCATGTGCGATTGCCGTACGCTGCACGATATGAGGGGAGTTTTTTAAAAGTCAATTTGCACGTGCACACTTTGTAAAAGGGGGGAAACAGTGCAGGGTTGAAAAATTTATAGGCTTTTAATGACCCGTCGGGATATGCCAAGAAAGGATAACCCGTGAAACCACAAAACCACGCCAAACATACAATGGGGACACTTTTCTCCGCAATCAGTCTTGAAGATATTGAAAAATACATTGAGTACCCAATCTAGCGTACGGAAAGCACTGAAGTCTGCTCTGGCCTGTAGTAGAATGTGGCAGAAAACAAAAGGACTGCACCGGGCGCAAATAACCCCAGCTACACCTATGCTTAATTTTGGCAAAATATTATACATTTCAAGTGCTGTATTCGCAAAATGACACAAATCACTCAATTTTCAGAGCAATTTCTGGAAGTCCCAATTAATTTCAGAATCGCAAAACGTAGTTTTGCTAAGACACTTTTTATATCATTTATAGTTATTTATGGTTAGTAAATATCTGTAATAATTATGAATAATGCGTAATAAGAAAGCCGGTTAAATAGAGTAAATCGTCCAGGGGAAAAAACAAAACAAAAAGAGTGAAAAAGCTTGCAAGTGTGCAAAACAATTAAAACAGACAAGAGGATTAACTAAACAACTGGCAACGAACTCTCGAATAATAGTTAATAATTCGTAACTACGTATTTATCAAACGTAACTACCGATATTTGAGGAAATTAAATTCTTAGATGACTTAAAACAATTTTGTATTTTTCAACTATATTTTCTTCCCTCAATTCCTAAGCGAAATACACATGTAGTTCTGTTGATCGAGTTCTCACTTGAGTCAGCAAAAAACAAAACATTGCAGTAGGGGCACTTTCAGGATAATCAGCTCGTGCAAATGAAAACATAAGATGAAAAAAGCAATGATAATAATATTTCGATCTGAGAAAAAATAGAACATTTGTAAAAGACATTTTAATGAGTAATATCTGTGAGGAAGGTCCGATTTAGAAGGTAATTTTGTAGAAGGGCAGTTTTCAATCAGTCATTCATGTTTTTTATGATGGGGTTATTGTATTAAATCGTATTTATCTGAAGGGCCATTTTAAATAAATGCATTTTTGTGATGGGCCGCAAACCAAATCCAAAATGGTGCAGGGGAAATAAAAAAGGGAAACCGGGAGGATTCAGAGGTGTGTAAAAGCTAGATTCGGCCGTTCCTTTTCGCGCGTTAGTGACGTCATCGCAGAGCGGGGACAGCGTAACGAGCCGCGGCAAAATGTTCCCGAAAGTTGCGGACAGTTAAAAAATTTTTTTTTTTTTTTTTTTTTTTTTTACGTCAGACAATTAAAACTTTTTTTTTTTTAATATGCCGACAAAAACTGTCCGCAGGCAGATTTCTGTGTCTGCGACATTGTCGCTGTGTCGTGGTGTTTCTGCTACGGGGCTAAATGTCATTGGAAGAAAACCTTCCAAACTCAAGACATACATTAAAATTTAGTATTAATGCAAACATGTTTTTAAGATAGTAAATGTCATTGGGGGTAAACCTCCCAAACCTCAAAGCATAGACTGGAATAAGCTATTCAAACATAAATAATTGTTGCATGCATGACATATATTGAAATTTAGCATAAATGCGGACATGTTATGTTTTTAAAATAGCAAATACTATTGGGAAGAGTGGGGCACATGCTCTGGGCATCCTGGTGTGTGTGTGTGGAGGAGGAGGAGGATTCCCAAAATTAAGCTTTGCCCTATGTTATGTAAATTCTAATTTCATCATTGTGTCTAGTTTTATAAGGAAAGATCGAAAGTTCGAGTATCAGTTTAAAAGTTCTATTCTAAGAAATTATACTTTAGAAGTTATTGTAAAGATTCAGAATTTTCCTATAGATTTGTTTCATGAGCTATCAAAATCAACTTAAAAATTCTAGCTATTACCTAACATTTTTATTGTATTTGATATAAAACAGATCATATACATTTGTGAATTTATTTATACAGCATTTTGATTACACTTAAACGCAGGGGCGAAGCCTTCAGTCCGCGCACGATGCGCAGATGAGTAGCTGGTTTCTGAAAAATGCGAAGAGTTTTGAACTTGAATTCAGCGTATTTAAAAACCCAATTTTATAAAATTTTCGCAATAGAATAATCTTTTTTTTTGTGCAAAGGAATGGCTTATAAGGTAATTTTATTATTTTCTTGTTTGGTTTCGCAGAGAAACCTTCGTTTATACAAGATTCTTACTGCTGCCATCTTTCGGTCATAAAGGAAATCGTCCCGACCTGAAAAGAGATGCGCTGATAACAGAGCATCTCGTCCGATGACACGCACAGTTCCTTGGCCAATCAAATAGCGCGAAAATTTCGGGAGGAATATACGGTGAAAAGTGAGCCAGGTCATCTCTAAAAAGATAGCATCCAACCAGCATTTTAACACCACTAGCCGACTGAACTGATTGATTGTACAAAAAATATATAAATACGTGTGCATGTGAAAGTTGACACGAATGAATTACAGAACGGCAATGTCTATCTGTGGGATGCGTTTAATTTGGTTTTAAATTAAAATAAAATCATTTTTTAAAATGATTTTTGAAATTAAATCATTTCTTGTCTTTTCTTACTTGAAATTCTTGCGTAATTTCTTTATATAATAAGAAAATGCACTGCTGTTTCATGTAACTTATTCTGAATATAATAAAATTACTTGTTATGTTGAAAATATTTTGTTTGTTCTTTTGATAAATACTTTAATGCGAAAAAATAATAAATTTCTATATTAAAAAAAATGTCCTATGCATTTGTAATTTGAATATCTCAAAAAATGGACTATTTGTCTGAGGCTAGAAGACCCACGCTTTAAAAAGAATTCACACATGTAAGAGATTCACCCAAAGTGAAAATCGGATGAGTAATATTTCATTGCTATCGATCGAGAAAGAAATGTTGTCATCCTTAAGACAAAGATTTTTACGACATAATAATCGGAAAATATTCATCCAAAATAAGAATGGATTTTATTTTCAAATAATGGATGAATATTATTCTTTACTGTTTTGATAAGTACAATATCTGTACATATCAAAATGTCCCATTTCTAATTAATAAATTTCTAAATAAATACTACTAATAATAACTATTTAAGATTATTTTTCATTTTTAATTATTAAATCTCTAAATAAATAATACAAATAACCATTTAGGATGTGTTTTTTTTCAAACGTTAGATTATCTTATTTGCTTTGAAGTACATCCAAAATGCTCTTTATTCTTACACCACCTCATTAAAGTATTCAAGTGTAAGTCAAATTTACTGTGTTAATGTGTTCGATCTTATGTATATTGTGTTACATAAAAAATAAATTATAGTGCAATGACAACGTCTAGTATTTCTTTTGAGTTTTGTGTTTTTTTGAAAAATGAATCAGTAATCAACCGAATCAAATAAGAAATTCAGCTTAGACTAGAATAGGAATTTTCAAAAAAATATTTTTGTACTAAATATTTAACTTAAATGTTGATAAAATATATGAACATAATATTTTTGACTATTTGCATCACACCATGATCAAAATTTTCTTTTCGTCGGTCGTTTCATTAGAACTTATAACACAGTGTGTGGATGTGTGCTTGCGCTGGCGGGGAAGAGGGGGATAAATCTGTAAGCAGCGATGACCATGGCATATATTCACGCCTCGCCCCTGCTTAAACTACATATGAAAAGAGTTATTCCCATCCCAGCACTCTGGAATCAGATAATTTATGCAAATGCTGAACAGGTGAAATCACTTTTACATTGATTTAGCACTCTTTTGTAAGTGCATTGGTGGAATTTGTCCAGATACCTCGAAGTTCTGAAAATAACCCTCTTAGTGTCGTAAAATAAGTTCTATACATAAATTTTCATCTACTTCGGCAATAATCTGCATTTCTTCATCACTATTTATAATTTTACATATTTATTTTTTAATTGAATTTAGTTATTCAAATTCACTTATTTTCTGCAAGTTTCAGTTGATTTTTAAAGTTAAGTCTACTTAAAAGATGTACATTAAAAGTGTGTTTGTAAAATGCTTATTAATGAAAACCATAACATGGCTGCTTGTGCAGACAGCCATATTGTAACATGGCATTTTACTAGTTTAAAATAGGTTTTATTTACTGCTACATATTGTGTATGATTGCCATTCCAGTTACTACTGCAGTGTATGATTAACTCCATACATAAAGTGCTTTGACTAATCTTTTTTTTTTTTTGTGTGTGTGTGTGTGTGTGTTGCATGTCAAAATCAAGAGTTAAAAAGTGAACTAAAATTTGATTTTTTAAAATTTAGACCCCCCCCCCATCCTTTTACCCTTATGGTGCCATACAAGATTTTGTATTGCGAAAGAATGCTTGTATATTTTAGAAACTAAACAATTAAACAGATCTATTCTTATTTATTAACTTGTAGTTTAAAAAAATATTATTTTTGATTAAAAGAAAGTTAATGCTAACCTTAAAAATTGTGTTCCATACTTGTATAGAACTACAAAAGAAAGATTTATAATTTCATTATAAATATTTAAAAGTGATTTACTTTTATTTATCAATCTCAAAAAGTAATTTAACTAAAATAAAATGAAAAATGACTTAATTTAAATTAATATTAAATTATTAAAACAGGAAAAAAAAAGTCATTAAACCTATGTTTGGAAAAAATAACTAATCTATCATAGGTATCTTATTAAGTCATGGTTAAAATTTATTTGCTTTTGCCAGTGGTGTGCACATAAAAAGAATATTTTAATTGTTCATATTTTAAGGAACATTTTTTATGTACATATATGTAAAGATATTTAGTTTTTGTTTGATTAAATATCTGTAGAAAGAAAAAGGTGGTACAGTTATTAAAGCACAGAAGCTTATTTAAAGGTATGAAGATTGACATGACAAGTGAAACAAAGTCGGTAAGAGATGTTAATATTTCATTCAACACAGTGGACTATTTTATTTTATGCCTATGTTTAGTATGTTTCCTGCATGTATACATGTAATTGTTTTGTTTTATATAATTAAAATAACCCAAACCTCTGGAATTAATGTACTTTCAGTGTAAAAAGCCAATCATATATGTTACAAATGAGTCAGTTATACTAAGTTATATTGTCCTAATCATTTGAAATCAGGAAATTGAGCAGGCGTTGTTTTTATCTAATGTCAGTTGGGATAAATTAGAAATGTATTTTCTTATATGCATAACCAAACACTGTGCAAAACTGGTCCCTCAGGCTTATTGTATATAGCCTTGGTAGTGCTATCCATACACCATAACACTTTTGTATTGGAATGTCTAAAAGAAGATACATGATGCATGTTACATAAAATATTTGATTAAATATAATCTTTTTAAACTGAGTAAATAAGGAGCAATACATTTGTCAATTTTTAAAAGAGGAAAAATTTTGTGTGTTGATTAAACATATTTTTGGGAAAATGTTTAATCAACATGCAATATATCTGGATATTGGAATTCTAAATTAATATTTTAAAATTCCAACAATGCAATAGTTAAATAATCTCCGGAAACCTATACCTAACATTAATGCCGGTCTCCCTCTGACTAAAGTCTGGTTTAATATATCGGTCTGTATTAATATATTTTTTCAGTTTGTTTTTGGATTTTTATCATACATAATTTTCATTTTGACAAAGACTTGGGGTTATTTTGGGCTTTTTATATTTGAATATAAACATAGAAGACATATTAGATCTGCAGCTTTTGTGCTCATGATTTTCTTGTGATGAGTTTTTTAAAACTTTCTGCATATATATATATTTGTACTTACTTTCCTGTAATTTTAATTTTAGTAAACATCAAAGCAATCGAAAATGTATATTATGACCCCCACTTTTGATAACAAACCATTGTATAATATCACTTTAAAAAATGATAAACATAAAATAAGCTCTGGGATATAATAAAGAAAATGATTATAAGTTGACAGACAGATGACATCTCAAACGGTAAATAGCAAAGTGCTAAAACATGTGTGGTGGTGTATTCTTTTAATAAAGACTTTACATCATTCTAAAAAGCTAATCATTTAATTTAAAGCAAAACACCATTCATTTACATACTGCACGTACCCAACTGGGCTGCCACAAAATCCAGTAATCTGATTCAACATAAATTGTAATCATATATTTAAAAAGAGTATTACAAAAAATATTAGGCAAGTGTGCTAAGAGAGGTGGAACCTTTTCACTAAAATTTTCTCTCATGCCCCTTCTTGCTGGGTGCACACACACAAAACAGTCGATGTTAAAACATCGAAAAGAAAAATTAAAAAAGTAGAGAAAATATTTTAACTCGAGGAAATTCCCAAAAAATGCCACCCCTTTTCTCTGCCTTCAAAAAAAATTATACACTTTTGACAAATAACTATCAAAATAAATGCATTTTTCAACAATACCTTATATAACATTTCAATATTTAAAATCATACCTATTCAAAATTGTGTTCGTTCAATTACTTTTTATCAAATTAGAGTGCACTCTACAAAAAAATAATTCAAAATTTAATATGTAGAAACATTTCTACTTTATTGAAAAAAAAAAGAGATGTAATTAAGATATTTTACCCATAAATATGTTTATAGAATTTCAATAGCTCCTATTTGGTACCACATTTTGTTAACATATCAGCAGTGTTCTTGCCACCACTTACATATTTTAGTTCAATGGCTTTGGTGTGAAGAAGGTCTAGTATAAAAAAATAGTCTCACCTGTACGTGTTTGCTCCGCCTGTTTTCTATTGCGGTCTCTGAGAACCGGATTGTAGCCATATTATCAACATAAATTGTAGGGGCTGGCACTGCATTTGGAATAATTTTCACATCAGCACATTCTTTAATCGCATTGAATAACCACAGGGTGTCTTTCGTGGCTTCTGTAACTGCCACATATTCACTTTCCATTGCAAGTCACACAGCTTTGTTTCAATGTTTTCCAGTCAACTGCAGCTTGGTCAGTCATGACTATACAGTGGTGGCCAAAATTGTGGACACTTTTGAAAATGATTAGGTTTTTAACTTTGTATGCTTATAGGAAGTGCCACGTTTCTCAAAATGCAAACTTACATATCATTTTAAAGAAAATTTAATACAGATTCCAATACGCAAAACTAAATTTAAATATGTGCAATAGAATAAAAGTTATAATTACTTTAATCTGAAAAAAAAATACAGCGATGAATTGGATTGTAATTTCTAACTTTCCAGGTCACTGTTATTTTTCTGAGCTTAAAATTCTCGTCAGCTTAATGAAGCATCGATGTGAAGCTATAATAAAAAAAAATTAAGGCTACCCTACAAACTGCTGATAACTCACTGCAATCTTCAATATCTAATGTAGCTCGATAATTATTGCCATTTAACTTCTTTTGTATTGCAGATATTTCTTTTTTTGTATTGGAATCAGTATTAAATTATCTTTAAAATGATGCAAAAGAGTTTGCACTTTGTGGAACATAACATTTTTTATACGCATACGAACTTAGAAAAAAAAAAATCCAAAAGTGTCCACAATTTTGGCCACCACTGTATATCCAGTGATAGATTTTCTGTCATCTCTGTCAGATTCATAGCTTGCATCGGAGAAAATATTAACTTTTATATCTTGAACCTTAATTCAATTTCAATCGCTTGTTTTTAGTTGCCTTTACATATCCAAGCAATCTTATTAAACCTTCCCAATGCTGTTTTCGGGGGCATTCTTGAAATTGGGAAAATAAACTTAAAGCAAACATGATGTCGGGCTTCGTTTGCTCTGCTAATAAAGATAAACATCCGATTAAATTACGGTACGGGTATTTGGGCATTTCAACGATTTCGTCTTCTGTTTCTGGACACTGGGTTTTTGCTTATATGAAATTGAGTAGTGATAAGATAGGTGGATTATATTGCAAGAAACACTCAGCAATTTCATTTATGTAATTTCCTTGGCTAAGATATGCATTTCCATCTTCAATAAATTCTACACCCAATAGTTTTCTTGTTTGTCCAAGAGACTTAATTTGGAAACTTTTCATCATTGTGTAGATACATCTTTCAGTATCATTTTTCAGTTTTCCTAAATATAATATATCGTCCACATAAAGAAGCATAACGTTTCTGCTATCCAAATGAAAAACACAGCTACACCATTTTAATTGTTCAAATCCCTTTTTCTCTAAAGTAGAAGTTATTTCAATATTCCATTGCCACCCCAACTGATGTAATCCATACAGAGCCCTAAGCAGAAGGCATGCTTTGTTTGGATGATTCTTGTCATTAAAACTAGGAGGCTGATACATATAAAAACAGGGCTATAGGTTTCTTTATACATCAGTCCCTTTTTCTGGACAAATCCTTACACTACTAAGCAAGCCTTGTAGCTTATTGATCGTCCTTTATCATATTTCTTAATACTATACACCCACCGGCAGCCTAAAATCTTAACGTTTTCTGGGCTATCAACCAGAGTCCAAACATTTCTCTCTGTAATTGTAGACATTGCTTCCTGATAGGTATTCGGGACATGTGGGATGGCTAGTCAGTCTCTCGGTGAGGTTTTACAATCCCTTTATACAAGTTTGTACTTCTGAAATCGAACATATGAGGTTCATAGTGTAAGTTATTCTCTGAAAAAATTTTGAGCCTCTTCTCTTGAGTTACATCACTTCTTTCCTGTATTCTATACTAGATTTTTACTCGGGAGCTATCAGGTGTATCTAACTTCACGAATCCAGATTAGATTGTCATCGTTTAATTCAGCTTCATTATTGTGAGGCATTGTAGTTGTAAACATGGCAGATAGAGGACTTAGTTCTTTCATAGTTTTGGATAGAGTATGAGCCACAGGACCAGCATTATCCTTTTCTATCACTTCTTTACTTGTTTCAGGGATACTTGACACATCAAGTTTTTGAGCCACATATCTAAGTCTTTTCACTCTCATCACTTTCTGATATTCTTTCTTCAGATTCACTTTCTGACTCAGTCTCAGATTCATTCGTAAATAGATACGTATTTCTTTTATCATTTTGCACATCATTCTGACATATTTCCTGTTTATTGACGGGCAATGGACAGCTAATTTATTCGGTAACCTTTTGTGTGTTGCACATAACCAACCATAATTCAAGGTTTTAACCTGGCATCTAGCTTTCTTTTCAATTGTTTCGAAACATTTACCCAGACTTTCCAAACGGTTTAAGGTGCTTTAGTGATGGCTGGTACCCGCTGTAGAGCTCGAAATGTGTAACCTTTTGTCCCTTGTGCACAACCCTGTTCCAGGTTCCTATAAAATGCATAAGGGCTTCAGCCCAGACACTTATCTATACCACTTTCTTCTAATAAAGCTTTGACACCATCTGCCGCTGTTTAATTGTACCTCTCTACAATTCCGTTTTGCTCAGGCTTATACATGTTCGTGAGTTGATGCTCTATACCAAGTTTTTCAAAGGATTCACGGAATTTATTAAGAAATTCAAGGCAATTATCAGTGTTCACTGGTTTAATTTTGCATTCAAGAAATCTGTCTGCTCTCTTTTGGAATCTTTCAAATGTCGAAAATGCTTGGTTTTTTATCTCTTTTAATGGAAACGTGACCACCTTTCTGCTAAAGTCATCAATTATAGAAAGGAAATAATGTTGACTGTATTTTGATTTTTCAGGCATGGAGTCACACAAAACCATGTGTAAGAGATCTAATGGTCACACCGTGGTAATTTTACCTATCAGTTTAAATGAACATCTTTTTCCTTTTGCGATTTTGCATGCATCATAATGTAGCTCATCGTACTTTAATATCAAAAGGCCTTTTACACCATTCAGTTTACTCATTCTAATGAGATAATCTTTATTTATGTGAAAGCATCTTTTTTTTGCCATTGTACAAATCATTCAAACTTCTTTTAGACATTTTTACTTTCTCCCCTTCTCTGGTACTAGAATGTTTAACTTCACCACTATTTAAAAACTGAATCAAAGGTTCATCCTTACAGAATCTATACTGATTTTTTGTTTTATTTTCATGAACTTTGGTTTTTATATTTCTATAGAACGGAAAGCAATAATAAAGTACTTTTCGTCTCCATGCAGTAAATAATTTTTCTCCTTGCTTACTGTAAATGTTTATCTTCCTATCTTTACCGACAAAAGTAGCTCCTCTACACTCAAAATTTCGATGCTGCTAACAAGTTCCTTTTAAGTTAACTAACATACAGAACATCATGAGGGTTAATTTCAGTTTCACCTAACATGAGGCAGATTTTTCCTTTTTCCTCAATGGGGCAAATTACCCCTTCAATTGCTACTGCCATCCTTGACCCTTTTAATGAAGTAAATTCTTTAACGAGATTTTTGTTGTGACAAAAATGCACGTAGGCTTTCAGAGTCAAACACCTATTAAGCATAGTCTTTCACACCCTCCCCACAATTGGCTTCCATAACAAAGAAGTTTCAGCTGAATATCCTATTTGGTGGATATTAGCTTCTGTTTCTTGTTTTGCATGGTGACCTGTTGCATTACACCGTAAACATTTCCCCTTGAATTTGGTAGGTTTCTTACAGTCTGAAAGCTTGTTCTTTGAAATCATGGCTACTCAATCTTGATCAGCCACTCTTTGTTTTAGCCTGGATGTTTCTACACTTAACTCTTCTAATACTTTATAAAACTTAAAATCCTCATCCTTCCATCTATAAATAGCTTGAATCGCATCTATAAATAGCTTGAATTTTTGCACTGTGCTGCACCGAATACGTCATTTTGACTCTTTGTTAATTTTTTGCCACGCTTGCAAACTTGCTCAGTGGCCCTTTTATAGTCTTTTTAGCACCCGGCGGCCCTATTTCTCTTCTTTATGTGCCCTCCTGCTTTTACATTTTTATTATTATTAGTCAGCAATCACCACTTTTTATTGCTTACATACCCAGAGATCATCCTAGGATGAAAAAAGGGGAAGGGTGCTAGTCCTTAAAAAAGGGCAATTTAAGATTTCAAGGGCACGTCAGAATATAAAGAGGCACTATATGAATATATATATATACTCAAGAATGTATTTAGGGGGGTCCAGGACCCCCCTCCCGAAATTTTCATTTTTGTTACTAAATGAAAATGATAGTCTTTTTGTGAAAAATTCAACCTTTTTTACTGCTTGGACCCCCCCCCCCCTCCAAACTGTTTTCTGGATACGTGCCTGTATATACTAAGCGAATATTGCCATTTACTTTTAGAAAAAAGGTCAGCCAACAATACAATGCTTTTTCATATTAAATCTGCATTTATCGTATCTAACGTTTTTTTTTTTTTTTATGGGGATGGGGGGGGGTGAGAGGAGTCTAGATATAAAATAATTGGCACTTAAAATTTTTCATGTATAGCTATATAGGCATTAAAAAATGGTTAACTTACAAGAGGAGGTGATTAGAATAGTGTTGACTCTAGAAAAAAAGGGCCGACGGGGGGAAATTTCAAAAAGGGCACCCTGTTCTTAAAAAAGGCACATTGGGGTTCCACGAGAATGTACAGGTAGCTAACATATATAGACACTGGTTTGAAACTATCTGATCCCCGAAACTTTAACATGTAGAGTTGTAATATGTGTTCTGACTACAATGCATAGTTAGATTTTTTCCAATTTGTCTTAGTTTTTTCCCCTGATCTTTTGGAGAAAATATCATGTAGAAGTAAGTGTAAGCGAAATAGGAAAAAGGATTTGTTGATAATATTTTGCTCTAAGCATGACATAAATATGTGAATTAAATCTGTAGATAACTAGAAGTTTTTGATTAAAAAAAAAAATGAAGTTTTAACAAAAGTAATTTTGAATTTTCTGCTTTTTTTTTTTTTGCTCGAAATTACATAACTTACATGTTTATTATTTATAAGAATAGTATATTTATTGAAGAAGGTTTCAGAAATTTTTAGCCAGACATGATTTGTTAGACAGGAGGGGAAGGCAGAGGGACTGCTAATTTATGTTCTTCAATTTTATTACACTATCACTACTGGACCACAATTACTGGATCACATTCATATAGGATGTTTTACCTATATTGGTACGAACTTTTAAACAGAAAAGGACTGTCGGTGTAAGTGGATTAGGATAGATGTGTTCAGCATATAATAGAAATAATAAAATTTAATAATATAAATCAGAATTTAAATTCTTTTGTTCACAATAATTATTGAATGAGTACCAAGTAAAGATTTTCAAAGTTGCCCTTATTACTATTAGACATTTAAAATTGGATCAAACAATTTAACTCATCCATCAATTGATAACTATAGAAATTGGGAAAATTGAATTCTGAACACAGAAGATTGCTAGAATAAATGACATTCATGCAAATTTTATATTGCATCCAATGGTTGGAATGTACACCATATGAAATCAAATTACTGAAATATATTTGTTCTTCTCTTTCACTTCTAATTTAATGTTTGCTCATTCATGAAAAGTGAATATAAGTTTTTTAAAAAGCACTATTCTTTAAAATAAATAAAAATAATCACTACATGTAAGTTTTTTAGCAGGTATAAAATAAATATTTTTTTTTAACTCGCAGAATTGTCCAAATGTGTGAAATAAAGTTTATATTTTAAATAATTCATTTTTCATAGCTTTATTTTTAATTTTTTGTAGCATACTTAAAAAGTTCTCTTTAAAAACACTAAATTTTCGTTCTTCAACCTTGCTTTAATACTTTTAAAATAAAAAAAAGTATTAAATATTTTAACTATCAAATGTTTTTAATCAGCTTAAAATAATAAAAATAATTAACATCCTGTTGTCAAAAGTACTCAAACAAATTACATATTAAAAAAACTTCCAGAATCATTTCGAATTTTTTTGTTTTTTAGTTTTTAAAAACTGAAAATAAGCTTAAATTGATGACAGTTAGTTTTATGAATAACTTAAGGCACAATTTGTTTTCTTAAGACATTCTTTCCCAGAACTAGCTTGCTATTGCTTTTATTTATTTATTTTTTGCTTCATTCATTAAAATGTTGAGAACTTTTTAAAAATCGGAAGATACATAATATGAATAGTTAGAATACCAAATCTTGTCAATAGTCTGATTTACTAAATTCTGCAGTTACTCCACTTTAGTACAATTAAACCTGTTGCGTAATAAGGGGGGGGTCCGCCCGGGCGGCAAGGTAAAAACAAAGATGGTGGCCGGCAGGACACCTAAAAATAATATGGTGGAAAACTAAAAGGCCGAAATGGGGGGCAGAATGCTGAAACTTGAGGCGGCGGACTTGGAAAAATGGGGCGACAAACTGAAGGACCGCACTGGGAACCAATAACCCTGGCGCTACACTGCAATAGCAAAAGATCATTATTATGCTCTTAATTTGGCAAAAGCATAATGTGTTTCAATTTTTGTATTCGCAAATCGCTCGATTTTCAGACCGATTTGAGTGGATAAAGCCACTGAACATGGTTGACGGTTGAAGTTCCCACGTTCGGGCCCCGGCCGCGCGACTGTCGGTCTGGAGTTTTGGTCGGTTTCATCCAGATGTAAAGTCAATACAAGTTGGAACTCCTTAAAAAGTCATCCAACCAAGCCCCCCCCCCCAGGAGATATCCCTTGTCTAGGCTTGCCATAACAAACAAATCCCGCAGAATTTTCGAATCGCAAAACGTCGTTTTGCTAAGGCATACTTTCTGTATCATCTGTAATTATATATGATTAGTAAATAACTGTTATACATTAAGAATAATATGTACTAAGAAGGCCAATTAAAAAGAAGAAATCGTTTAGGGGAGGAAATAAAAAATAAACTTGTTAGTGTGCAAAACTATTAAAACCATCGAGAAGAGCAACAGCTGGCGACGAACACTGGAATAATGATTGTTTGATAACTCGCAACTACATATTTATCAAATGTAGCTACCGATATTTGAGGATTGACAGATGGAATCAGAAATATTTAGATAACTTTATAAAATTTTGAATTTCCCAACCGTATTTTCTTCTCCCAACTGAAATGGCCACGTAGACGTAGTTCTGCCCTGCGAGCTGCGATCGGGCTTCTCACTTGAGTCAGCAAAAACAAAACACACTAGGAGCCTTTTCGGGTTACTCGCTCGCGCAAATGAAAACAGACAATGAAAAAGGCATAACAGTATTTCGATCTGAAAGAATAAAATATTTGAAAAAGGCATTTTAATAAATTACACTTGTGGGAAAGATCCGATTTCATAGACTGTTTCCGTGAAAGGGCCGCTTTCATTCGAACCTATTTTTATGATAGGGTTATTGTACTCAATCGTATTTCTGTGAAGGGGCCGTTTTATTTAACGTATTTTTGTGATGGGCCGCAAATGGTATGTAGGAAAAAAAAAAAGTAGTGATTGTTGACTAAGAATAATAAAAATTTAAAAGGAGGGGGGCAGAAAGAAGAGAAATTGGGCAGCTGGGCACTAAAAAGACGATAAAAGGCCGCCGGACGCTGCGCCCTGCCAAATCAATCTAGACTCAACACTAGAATCTGTGAAGGTGCTAACTAATGTCAACAAAGAGGAAAGAGATGCCGCAACGCAATAAATGTTAACAGAGGGGAGACGATGGCACCATGAATGAAATCGGGGCAAGAAGAGCGGCAGGCAGGGTGCTGGTTTTAGGTGGCAAAAGGGCGGCGATTTTTTTTTGAAAGGGCAAGTAGGGCGGGATGTTTTGCTTTAAAGGGCGGGCAGGGCGCAGCGCCCTTCGAAAAATGCCTAGGATGAACACTGTACATACCATTTGCGGCCCATCACGAAAATATGTTAATTAAAATGGCTCCTTCACAGAAATACGACTGAGAACTCCATCATAAAAATAGGTTCGATTGAAAGCGGCCCTTTCATGAAATCGGATCTTTCCCACAAATGCCTTTTTCAAATATTCTATTCTTTCAGATCAAAATACTGTTACTGCCTTTTTCATTGTCTTTACGAGCCGAATAACCCGAAAAGGGGCCTCTCTAGTATGTTTTGTTTTTGCTGACTCAATGAGAAGCCCGATCGGCCGGGCAGAACTACCTGGGCATTTCACTTAGGAGTTGGGGGAAGAAAATACGGTTGGGAAAATCAAAATTTTCTTAAGTTATCTAAAAATTTACAATTCCATCTGTCAATCCTCAAATATAGGTAGCTACGTGATAAATAAGTAGTTGCGAATTATCAAACAATCATTATTCCAGAGTTCGTTGCCAGCTGTATATAGTTATTGCTCTTTATGTTTTTAATAGTTTTGCGCACTAGCATTTTTTTTTCCCCTAAATGAATTCCTCTTTTTAATCGGCTTTCTTAGTACATATTATTCTTAATGTATAACAGCTATTTACTAACCACACATAATTAAGGATGATACAGAAAGTATGCCATAGCAAAACGACGTTTTGCGATTTGAAAATTTTGCGGGATTTGCTTGTTTGTTATGGCAAGCCTAGACAAGGGATCTCTCCTAAGGAGGGTGCCTTGGTTGGATGACTTTTTAAAGAGTTCTAACGTGTATTGATGTTACATTTGATGAAACTGACAAAAACTCCAGACCAACACTTAGCCCTATCAGGAATTAAAGCGTTATTTTCGGTCTTGTTACCGTACTTTGCCTGTAAATAATTCTTTTAAGCTTAAATACAAATAGAAAACAAGTTTCAGTTCACAGTTATTTGATTCTAAAAGTTAACCTCTAAAATTCTTTTATTAGCCGTAATTCAATATCGGCCAATCAATTCATAGCATTAATTTAACCTGTAATGCTTTAAAACATCTCCTAAAAGTTTCTTACCTCATTGGTTTCTCAAATGTGAACAACTGCTAACGCACTTTCCTTTTGTTTTATGCAAATTAACTTTGACTTTTGCTTTATGCAGATTGACGCCGCGTGCCTCGCACTTGCCGTTTTCTCCCGGTACGCATGTCCTTGGATTAGCGTACTTCACCGATCGCATCTAAGATTTAAATACTTCTAGCTTTGATGCCTAGCGCTGCTCAGTTTTTTTGCTTGCTTAGTTCTTTTTCTTTTAGCATAGTTTGACAATGTTAAGATAATAAGAGTACTATAATCGTCGGCTCAAGTGAGCACTTACCTTTTCAAAAGTAATACTTCAATTTGTAAATGATAATGTAAGTTCTGTTTTTACTTACTTTGTAGCTTTTTCCCGGACTGTAACCGAATGAATGACTTTAAAGTATAAGGATTCAAATAAAACTGTTTTTATCTTATTGAAAATATTTTTAATCATTTTACAAGTTTTACACTGTCTTATACATTGAGCAAGTCTTTTAAAAACTGCTTCCATTGTGCGTGAAGTCTGTTAAAAAGTTTTAATTAGTTAGTATTGACGGACTTGTGTGAAATTAGTTGAGACTTTATAATTTTTATTCAGCCTTTCCTCACTTGCCTGTTCAGTACTGACTTACACATAGCAAAACGACATTTTGCGATTCGAAAATTTTGCGGGATTTGCTTGTTTGTTATGGCAAGCCTAGACAAGGGATATCTCCTAAGGGGGGGTGCCTTGGTGGGATGACTTTTTAAAGAGTTCTAACGTGTATTGATGTTACATTTGATGAAACCGACAAAAACTCCAGGCCGACAGTCGCGTGGCAACACTTCCGGCGTCCACTATGTTTAGTGGCTTTTTCCACTCAAATCGATCTAAAAAACGTGCGATTTGCGACGTTTTGCGAATAAAGCAATTGAAGGACATTATACTTTTACCAAAAAAGGAGAATAATAATGATCTTTTGCTTTAGCAGTGTAGCGCTAGGGTTATTGGTGCCCGGTGCGGTCCATCAGTTTGTCGCCCTATTCATTCTAAGTTTCAGTATTCTGCCCGCATTTCGGTCCTTTAGTTTTCCACCATATTATTTTTAGGTGTCCTGCCGGCCACCATCTTTGTTTTTACCTTGCCGCCCGGGCAGACCCCCCCCCCCTTATTACGCAACAGGTTTAATTGTACTAAAGTAGAGTAACTGCAGAATTTAGTAAATTAGACTATTGACAAGATTTGGTATTCTAAATATTCATATTATATATTTTCTGTTTTTAATTTTCAACATTTTAATGAATAAAGAAAAAATATTAAAAGCAAAGGATAACTAGTTCTGGGAAAGGATGTCTTAAAAAGCAAACTGTGTCATAAGTTAACAGCTAGGTCATTCATAAAACAAACTGCCATCAATTTAAGCTTATTTTCAGTTTTTAAAACTTTTTAAAAAATCGTAATAATTCTGGAAGGTTTTTTAATATATAATTTGTTTGAGTACTTCTGGAAAAAGGATGTTAATTATTTTTATTATTTTAAGTATTTTAAGCTGATTAAAAAATTTGATAGTTAAAATAAAATATTAATGTTTTTTTTTTTTCATTTTCAAAAGATTAAAGCAAGGTTTAAGAAAGAAAAATTTTAAAGAGACCTTTTTAAGTATGTTACAAAAAATTAAAAATAAAGCTTTATGAAAAATAAATTATTTAAAATATGTTAAACTGTATTCCATACCTTTGGACAATTCTGTGAGTTAAAAAAAATATTTTATACCTGCTAAAAAACTTACATGTAGTAATTATTTTTATTTATTTTAAAGAATGGAGTGCTTTTTAAAAATCTTATATTCACTTTTCATGAATGAGCAAACATTAAATTAGAAGTGAAAGATGAAGAACAAATATATTTCAGTGATTTGATATGGTGTTGTACATTCCAACCATTGGATGTAATACAAAATTTGCATGACTATGTCATTTATTCTAGCAATCTTCTGTGTTCTGAATTCAATTTTCCCAATTTCTATAGTTATCAATTGATGGATGAGTTGCATTGTTTGATGAAATTCCAAATAATGTCTAATAGTAATAAAGGTATATATTCAGTAACCTTAAAAATCTTTACTTGGTAATCATTTAATAATTATTGCGAACAAAAGAATTTAAATAAAATTATGATTTATATTATTAAATTTTATACATCCTGCACTGCAGAAATTTTATTTTATTACATGCTAAACACATCTATCTTAATCCACTTACACTGACAGTCCTTTTCTGTTTAAAAGTTTGTACCAATATAGATGAAATCTATATAAATAAAATTACACTTTTGTCTATACATTTCTTGGAATTCAAAAATTTTGCGATTTCTATCCGTTTCAAGCACAGCGGAATCCGGTGCGACCCTCAAAAAAAAGTTTGTCTCTCTGTCATTCTGTCCGTGATGCTTTTTTTTTTTTTTTTTTTTTTTATTCTTTCAAGCATCACGTAAAAACGACTGAAGCGAATAATATGAAATTGGGTGTCATGATAGGTGGTCATTCAACTTAAAACACAGGCGTCGATTTTTTTTTAAATCTTGATTGGATTTTGAGATTTTGCAAAAATCCTTTCGAACTGTGTAAATTTGTGTTCGAGCATCGCATAAAAATGACTGAAGCGATTGAAATTAAATTTGGTATCATGATTGGTGGTCACTCAACTTAAAACATAGGTGTCAAATTTTTGAACAATCTGGATTAGATTTTGAGATTTTGTGAAAATCGTTTTAAATGGCATAAATTTGTGTTCGAGCATCACGTAATGGCGACTAATACAAATGATGAAATTTGATGATATGATAGGTAGTTGCTAATCTTAAGCATTGAATTTTTAAAATATTTTGATTACATTTTGAGATTTTGTGAAAATCGTTTTAAAATGCTGAAATTTTGTTCCAGCATCACGAAATAAAGACTGCAGGGGATGAAACGAAATTTGGTGACATGATAGGTTGTCACTCAACTTAAATTCTAGGCTTCCAATTTTTCAAAAATATTTATTAGATTTTGAGATTTTGCAAAAATTATTTCAATATGTGCAAATATTTGTTCGCACATCACATAATTACGAATAAAGTGTATGAAATGATATTACTTAGTTACTGTCTAACCTCTAATATTTTAACATTACATAAAAATTACAACTTTGCTTTCTTTACTTTGGCAACATACTACATCCATTCTGTGTACTCCTACAATGCTGACGAAAATTCTTTCTTTTTGGAAATTTGTATTCAGTACTAACCCGTCAATTTCGGGACTTCAGGTAGGGTACTTCAGCTAGTATCATATATGAATATGATCCGGTAATTGTGGTCCAGTAGTGATAGTGTGATAAAATTTTGGAACAAAAATTAACAGTACCTCTGCCTTCCCCTTCTGCCTAACAAATCATGTCTGGATAAAAATTTCTGAAACCTTCTTCAATAAATGTACTTAATATTCTTATAAATAATAAACATCTACAGAACGTAATTTTGAGAAAGAAAAAGAATTAAGCAGAAAATTTAAAATTACTTAGATTAAAACTTCTTTTTTTAAATTAAAAACTTCTAGTTATGTACAGATTTAATTCAAATATTTGTCATGTTTAGAGCAAAATATTATCAACAAATCATTTTTCCTATTTCGCTTACACTTACTTGTACAGGATACTTTCTCCAAAAGGGGGGGGGCTACTGACAAACTGGAAAAAATCTAACTATGCATTGTAAGTGAGAACACATATATTACAACTCTACTTGTTAAATTTTCGGGGATCAGATAGTTTCAAACCAGTTTCTAGATATGTTATCTACCTGTACATTCTCGTGGAACTCCAAAGTGTCCTTTTTGAAATTTCCCCCCAGGCAGCCCTTTTTTCTAGAGTCAACACAGTGAAATCTTCAGTTTTATGCTCCAAAATCATGTTAATTCTGATCCCAAATCTTAGTTTTCCTCGCGGAAGCTAAATTTTTTGTGCTCCCAAATGGAATTTTTCTGCTCCCAAATGAAATTTTTTCTGCTCCCAAATCGAATGTTGGAGTTAACATCCCTGTGGATGATTAGCGCCCCTCATCTGTTTTACGACTTTCTTCAATCTTGCACTGAATAAACCAAATCTTTCATTTCCTTCCAACCTGCGGCTAAAAAACTGGTATAGAAGTTAACCAAGTCTTGCTTGATTTTCAGGTTTAAAATGCCTTTCCAGATGCTTCCACGCTTCCATCAGAAATATCTTCACTTAGTCCTATATTCAGGGCAAATGTTAAGGTAAATAGTTGTATAGGCCTCATTATAGCTTACATTGAAGTTTTAACATCCTTTGATGTAGCACTGGGTGCCTCTCGCTTTGTCTCTTTACCTTGGACAATATCCCACAAACTTCTGTCCATCAAAAGCACTTTAACATCAGCTGACCAAGAAGAGTAATTCTTGCCATTTAGAGGCGTAATAATTTCTTGCCGAAAGTCAGTCATTTTAAATAAAGCAGGCTTTAAAAGGTAAATTCTTAATTTCGAAGCGAAAATGAATATACTTCTGTGAACTTAACCACCACGGGGTTTTAAAGAAAACTAACCCCGGTGGGTATTTTTGGGTTTTATTAAGATTTTTTTTATAGTATAGCATTTTTTGGATTTAAATTTTATAGTTTTATTTCAAAGCAGAATAACTTTAGCCTAAAAGAAAACTTTCATTACAAAATAATTAAAGTATAAAAATAACTTCAACTTTAATGCAGCACTATCTTTTTTTGCTGGCGTTTATGAAGGGCTCCTAATTTGTTTTATGACCATAAACAGGGTCTGATTAACACTTTCTGATACTATAGGCCCGCTATCATTTCGACACCCCCCCCCCCCACACACACACACACCTATTCCTATCCCATTCCACAAGTATAAATAGTAAATATTGTAGTTTTGAGGCTTCTAGATTTTTTTTACTATAGGCCTGAGCCTTATGGGCCTATTCGGTAATCAGGCTCTGACCCCATAGATAAAAGTATATTATTCTTCACTTAGAAAAAAATGTTATTTTTGATTGGCTGTTTTCTATTACTTTTTAAATTTATGAACTTTTTAAATTTTTTCTTACCTTTATGTTTTTTAAGTCATAGTTATATTTTTCAGTTAGAATATAAATCAGTAAACCCTTTGCAGGCCAACTTACTGCAGAACTACTATTTATTTAATAATTTTCTTTATAGTTATTCATTTTTGCTTTATATATATATTCCTTTTCATTTTAAAAAATCTAGAATTAATATATCTGATATTAAATCCCACATAAACAATCTATAATGAATCAGTTTTACATTTCTCAGTACTAAAGTAATGCAGCAACTAATACAATACCGGATGGTTTCCTGAACCTGAATTCATTCTTGAGATGCATGCTTGTAAGCTGTAAGAGAGACATGTCCCATTCTTTTATCAGGGAAAAGATTTTTTTTTTTTTGTCACTATACGAATAATTACATATTTTAATAAATAAGGTTTTAAATATGAATAAAGAGATAAATTATCATGTTATCCCTGCCGGCCATCCTACACCTGTTTATTTCAAAACAAATATTGCAGATAGAATTAGCTCAAGGTATTATTTTTAAAAAGGTTATTATTCTTTATGTTGAATTTGGCAAAATAATTATAAAAAAAATTAAACTGGCATATATATATTTATCTAATATTATGCATTAAGTTATGTAGGTAATATTATATGTATTTAATGTCAAATAACAAGTGATTTAAATGAAAGAAAGGAAAAATTTTGATAATTTTTAATAAAATCCCCCCAAAAAAATCATTTCTGTGTGGTTTTTATTGGGTTTTTAAGTTTTTTTTTTTTTTTTAAACCTAACCGGGTTTCTTGGGGGGTTTGTGGGCGGGTCCGAAACCCTGCACCACCACCAGGTTATGAGTTATATGCTTGGCCCATAATCGTTATGTCATAGAAATTGATTATAAGTTCAAGGACAGATGACATCTTAAACGGTAAATAGCAGAGTGTTAAAAAAATGTGTAGTGATGTATTCTTTTAATAAAGACTTTACAGCATTCTAAAAAGCTAATCATTTAATTAAAAACAAAACACCATTCATTTACATACCACGTGTACCCAACAGGGCCACCACAAAATCCAGTAACTCATATCAATCTGATCAGAGCACAAATTGCAATACAAAGAGTAATACAAAAAGTATCGGGCATGTGTGCTACGACAAGTGGAATATTAACTAAAATTTTCTCTCGTGCTTCTTCTTGCTGGGTGCACGCACGCAAAACAGTCGATGTTAAAACAACATCAGAAAGAAAAATTCAAAAGGTAGAGAAAATATTTTAAGTTGAGAAAATTCCCAACAATAACATACATACAATAATCCCTAGACTATAATGATAAAATAAGCTATGCAGTATATTAATCATCATAACACATTAATAATACATAATCAAAGTTTTAAAGAAGAAAAAACAACCGAAGCCAGCGCTTGCACTAAAATATCTGAGGGCTACCATAAAAAATCCTTTATTCTTCAGGTTGGGAAAGGAAAAAAAGAGGTAGGACTAATAAAGTAGTTTAGCTGAAAGCTCTTAATAATCAAGAAACAATAAAAAAATGCTGGTAATAAAATCAAATAAAAATTAAGAACTTTGTATGAAACACAGAAATCAGTAATAAAAAGCTGTAATTTTTTTATTACTTTCTGTGTGTACATGCATAAATTGAATATATTTCATGTCTGATTGAAAAACAGAAAAAAATTGCAGTTATTGTTTAGCCCATGCCAAAAATCTCATGACCTGTTGCCAATTTTTGGCAGAATACCACTAAATTTGGCACTGACACCAAAAATAAGTTTCCAAAACAGAACCCAGCATGGTGATATATTTAGAAAGAAATCATCAAACCTTATTATTATTCAAATATTGAATTGCAATTTCAAATTAAACAAGTTTAAAATGCATAAACATTTTATATAATTTAAAAGTCTTACAAGCAACTCATATGGTGTCCACACGAAGTTTTTAAAATGTTATAATGCAAACAAGGCACTTTTTAACACCCCCCCCCCAAACAAAAAAGCTACTAATTTGGCTACTAAAATTGAAAAAAAGACTTAAAAGTATGCTAGTTTGGCTACTTTTTTATGCTGGTGGTGAGACTGCTAATGCTGCTATTTGCATCTCTTGATAGTAATGGACACTCAGGAAGGTGCATTCATTTAATTTTAAACTAACATGGGTACTTTTTTATTAACTGAAAGCCACCAAAATTGACGATTTTTATTTATTTATTTTGATCACCAATTAGCTACATCTTTTATTTTCTTTTATTTATTTCTTATCTTTTTTTATGCCACCAAATACATATGGGATATTTATTTCGCATTAGCATTTTCAATGCTTTGGAAACAAACATTTGAACAATAAATACACAGTTAAAAATATAAAAAAAACAGACTCTGCATTAAAGAGCAAAAACTTAATGGAACAACTTTTTCACTAAGACATTTTAACTCATTTCTTTGCAATTTCCGTCCTTGAATTATTTGAAGGTGCTTTAACATACTGCCATCATACTGTATTATGCATTTAGTAAAATAGAAAATTCTATTCTAGTTACATAAATTTAGAATATTTTTTGTTTTTGTGTATTTTCTTAAAATTTGCATTTTAAAACATTTTTTAAATCGCTCTTTAAAAATACATCAACAATTTCATTTCAAGTAAGATTTACATCATTTCATTTGAAATATCAAGTTAATTGGTGATTTTAAACAACTGATTTAAATTACTACCACTCTGAGTGTAGCTAAAAAATTTGTTGGCTCAATAATCCTAATAAGTTTTGTAATTGGTATAAGTTTTTGTTTCTTAAGTAGTATGTTTTATTATTTTGAGCTTCACTGTATTACAGTCCAACCTCTCTATCTCTAATCTCATTTGAAAGAAAAGTATTTGAGATAGAGGTTGTAAATGCAGTTCATTACAACAAAATCATTTAAAATGTTTTTAGAAAAATGCAATAGTATGATCAGATTACGTAATTATACATACATACTTAACATTTTATTTTTTAAATGCATACTTACCTTTAAGAAAAAAATTGACATCTAACTTTATTTTTATTAGCATTCTAAGGTACACTAGAGTTGGAAATACCTGACTCAACATTTTCCTGGTACTTTAAAAAAGTTATTCTCTGCTTTTGTTATCTCTTTCCATTCATCGATATGTAATTTCTGCTGTTGAAGAAAGGTAGTGTTTACAAATTGACTTTTAGATTAAACGCTATCTACATTCCAGATGTACAGGTTTTGAAGCAGGGGTCAATTCAGGAATTTTTTCTAGGGTCCCATATTTTTGAAACTGTTTATTTTTGTGAATTTCAACATCTATTTTTTCTTAATTTTCATACTAGTTTTTGTAAAATTCCCTTTTTTCCATAAAATAATTTACAAAACAAATTAAAATGTACAGTAAAATGTCAAAGAAGGGTTGTTTTAATTGTATTTTTGTGTAGGATTTGTTTTAATCAACTGTATTTCTATGAAGGGTCCATTTTAATCAATTGTAATTTTGTCAAAGGGCCGTTTTAATCGATTGACTTTTGTGAAAGGGCTCTAAAACAAACCCAAACTTTGCCTACATCGATCCCTGTGAAGACAGTTTTTTCAAGATAAGCATAGAAATCACACTTAATTTGGATTGTAACTGTAGAGAATTCTAGAAATTTCAAGATAAGCATGTTCGACTATACTATTTTCTGCCAGATTTTTTTGTTTTGGGTCATTAAAAAAAAATAGTCATTAAATATAGGCCTAATTTCAGTGAAAATTTAACCCATGCTGCTTTATTTTAATTTTGCTTTCAAAAGTAGCATTTTTGTGAACTTAGTCAAGTTACATAATAAAGTGTTTTTTTCTATTAAGGGTTTAAATTTGATTTTCTGTTAATTTTGTTAGATTGTTACAAATTAGTATGTTTAACAGTACTGACTTTTTTTTTTTTTTTTTTTTGAAAGTATTAGTTTTAGGAAACTCTTTTAAAAAACAAAATCGGTACTTAAAAAGGTCTTATCCCCATTACCCCTTTGTATTCTCTAGTCAAAACCTAGTCTAGAAAAAGCTGGTTTCGATTACCATATGAGCATTACCAATTACCACAAATGGAAGGTCATTAACAATTTTTAAGGTGGTAAATATTTTTTCTCTGAACCTGTACTGGCAAAGGGGTGTATAAAAAAAAAATATTTGTGATGCAAATTTAACTATACTATAACAATTCTTCTCTTTAATGGTTTTATTTTTCTAGTAGAAAATGCTCATGGGAAGTGAAAATGAAAAATTCGTTTCAAATTACCCCAACTGATCCTACTAGCCATTTGAGGGCAAATGGCTGACATGTAAATAAGTACTTTATTGGAAAGCAGTGTCAGTGGTATAGGTATAATGACACAAAATAAATTCATTACATAATTTTTTTTTTAAGAGTTAATTTCCTTTCATCCATAGTGGAGGGCACAAAAATTACCTATACTGCCGTGAAGGATAAATGTCCTAATTTGTTGACAAAAAAACGGGTTTTCCTGAGAAATTATTTAATCTGGTCTGAAAGGTTATGGCAATGCTAAAATTACATTTCCCTATTTGTTCTAGAAGTTTTTGTGCTTGGGAACCCAAGCTTGTTTTTCCCCATAAGAGATATTGGTACTTGTGTATTATAGCAGGTATTGAAATTCAAATTGCCTAGCAATCAAGAGGATAATGGCAGAATCTCAAACATTTTCATTCTTCGAGTCGTTTACAGTCTTACGACATACCTGCATTCTTGGCTAAGTCCTTTTGTCACCAAGGAAATTCAAAGGCCATTATAATCCACAAGTACAGAGATAGAATAATGCAGTCATACTAAATACAAATGGGAACATGTCTTGCCATATATATATATATATTGGTATATTATGTTGAATTTTCAATAAATGATAATTGTAATAATGACTAATAATGGCCAATAGAAATTCAAAGGACTCCGTATTCTGGCCATCTCACTTTCAATAAACTAAAAGTTTTCCACTCTATAAAGAAAATTTGAAATCGTTTTGTAAGATTATGTAAGAAAAAATATTTACCACCTTATAATCGTTTGAAAGATTATTTCTTTACATCTGAAATGCATGGTGGTAGATAAAACATTTGTATAAGGTTGTGATTTGAGAAGTGTACTGTAGTTGTGTGCGTAATTTTATTGGAAAATGCAAGGTTTTAATTGATGTTGTGATAAGTAATGAAGCTACCTTTAATAGAAGTATTGGGATTCATTTGCTATTGGATTCAATGAAGTTAGTTGTCCACATATTTTTGATAATGAGAGGCAGTTATGGATTTATTTATTTTTTTACCATTTTCCTCATATGATTAAAAACATGCATAAGACAGTTACCAAAAAAAAAAAAAAATGTTTAACTCAGAAGCTAGTTTAATTTTGTTTATTTTAATAAGTGTTTCTTAACAGATGCCAGCAGGAACTTTTGATTTAGGTTTTCAATGCAGTTGTGGGGTTGGATAATCCTAAGGAGTCCCAAAATTGTCCAGTGCATTTTTACATCCATGGCAATATCAAACAATGAATGTTTCAATGGCATTCAGAGTATTATTAACTTGAAGTTTAAATTAATATATTCTAATTATTTTATTAAATTTCTTTCCTTTAAATAGATTAGTTTTACTCAAACAGGATTAATAACACTATATGATCAAAAATGTGTTTGGTTACAAAATAATTTGTCAGTTTGTGTTTCAGAAATCAAACAAAGTATATCTAAATTTCAAATTGCCTTGTTATGTTAGGGCAACATAATGTAGATTACTGTACTTTATAATATATATCTAGTGCACACTGAAAATATAATTCACACTAGAGATGCGCCGAATATATGGTTAAAATTTATTAAACCGTTAAGCTTTGATTCCAATGAGTAATTTAATTAGTTTGTTTTTAAACAATATTTAATATTTCATATAGTGTAAAACTTCAGAAAATAAAATGCTGTAAAATTTAATGTACAAATGTTTCCTTTATACATTACTAATAACTTTTGTATTTTCTTATGGCGTCTGACAACCGCATGTGGTGCCAGATCCCTCCAGATAGGGAGGCGGATGGCAGAGGCAGCCACCTTCCATTTTTATTGGGCCCCAGTGGGAGGAAGTTCAACTTTAGCCTGGTGGCCCCCTAATTTTGAAGCAATTCCAGAGGAGGGACCAACCCTCTCACATACACTCCAACATTGGCAACTAAGCTATCAGTAGTAGCAGTCACTCAGTATCATGATAGTGACCTTTTACGTAATGTTAGCATAATAATGGTTATATATATATATATAATTTTAAATATTTCAGAACTTTAAATATTAATTATTGGTGAAAACACCTCATTAAAATATAAAAAGGTTCATTCAGTGCAACCTTTATATAATCTTACCTTTAGAGAGTTAATTTATTCATGTATAGTAAACATACTGTGAAATCTGTACACCTTGGGATGAAGAGGTCTGTAGATTATAGATCACTTTTTTTTTCTTTTTTTTTTTCCCCCCAAGTTTTCCTTACTTAAGCCTTTACCTTTGTTAAGCAATATAACATTAATGATAAAAATTAATTCAAATTTCATTAAAATCAAATTATTTAAATTTATAACTTTTCACAGCAAACTACACACCTTGGGATTAAGGTGTTTGTGAATTATAGATCACTTGTTTATAATTTTCCTTACTTAAACTGTTAAGTAACATAGCATTATTAATGGTAAAAATTCAAAATTGATGGAAAAAACAATTTTATTGCACATATAACTTTTCTAATTTTGCAAATATGGAATCTGGTGTTGTTGTTTTAGAGCTTTTCATTTGAGTTTACATACCAGGGGTCTGTCCAGGTCGAAATCGGGTCCGAAAACGGACCCTTCACAAAATTCAACAAGTTCAAAACGGACCCTTCACAAAATTCAATATCAGAAAAACGGACCCTTCACAAAATTCAATATCGGAAAAACGGACCCTTCACAAAATTCAGTTTGACCAAAACGGCCCTTTCACAAAATAACTATTGCACTTTTCAATTGAGTTTAGGAATTATTATCATTTAGCGATAGCCGATCGGCCCTCAATAATATCTTGGCCTAAATGTAAACAATGTTGATGATGATGACGGGAGGTAGGTTGATTGTAGGCCCTAAGCCAGGGGGGTAAATTACACCGCCTACGATTGCAGTTTGAAGCAGACGCCTGCACTTGTCTGTTCTTCCTCCTAAGTTCCCCCCACCTGCTATGTAGGAGCTCTCTTTCTGGGAATAAAAATTGGACTAGTAGCGAGCTCTCATTTATTATTTCTTTTCATGTGAGTTGTGTTTATGCCAAAAAATTAAACATCAAGACATATTCCACTATAATATTAATAAGGCTCATTGCCAGAAGAAAAGGTGATGACAGCTGTCATTCTCGGATAATTACAGCGTTCTTCATGAATAAAGCCAGTGGCGTATGTAAAAAGGGCAGCCAGGGTGGGGAGGAGATTAAAAGAAAGCACTTTGTTTTCCAAACTGGCACATTTATGCACCATGTATTAAATGTTCAGAAATCGTTTGATGCAATCTCAAAATGATTAACTTAGTCCTAAATCTTATTCTAAAAGACAGACATAAATTCAGATCAATGCAATGTTTCAAAATCGCGCAAGCGTTCTAACTTGCAATAATTCGTTTTGTATTTTGAAATGATTCCGTAATTCTCTAATGTTTAGTAAATATCTGTAATAACTATAAATAATCTGAAGTAGAAAGGCCATGTAATGATTACACTAAAAGCATAATGATTACACTAAAAGCAATCATTAAGAACAACTTGCAAGAGTGCATAACATCCAATTCAAAACAAAGGGAGCTGCCGTCATTACGTGGCTAAGTCTAAGCTTATTGTTTACTAATTCACAACTGCATACTTATCAAACATAACATCCTTACGGGTGAAATCATTTTCAACTCCCTTCTTTCCCCCCAACTGAAAGCGTAATGTGCCAGATGGCCCTTTTACATTGCTGAAAAAACAAACATTCCAAGGGCATCTTTCAGATCACGCAAATAAAAGAAACAGAAAAAATAATTATTTATAAAAGGACATTTTATCTGGTTGCATTTAAAAAAAAAAAAAAAAAAAGCTGATTGGATTTTTTTGAAGGAACAGTTATACCTCCTGTTTTGTAAAGGGTCCTTTAAACATCAATTTTGACTTCATTGTATTGTCTCCTGTATAAGAAAACTGTATGGTAAGGAAGGAGAAAAAGTTTTGGCAAATAAGAAAAGAAAAACGGACCGACATACCCAGGCATAGGGGGGAGAAAAAGGACTGCCAGACATTAAAGGATTGCCGGGTGCCGTGCCCTGTTTAATCGGTCGAGAATCCACACTGTGGAATGTGAAATGGGATAAATATAGGTCAATCACTGCTCAAAGCTGGAAAAAAAGGGGGGGGTAGAAATAGTGTAATACTGCATTTTTTCATTCTTGGGAGTGAATAACAAAGCATAGGAGTGATTTTATTGGGATTTAATATCATTTTAAAGAGCGGTCATAGGGGTACACTACAGAGAAATGCTATCGGCATAGGCAGGGCCGTAGCGAGCAATTTTTTGCTAGAACCTATCATTTTTGATAGAAGACTGAAAATTTATAACTTAATTAAATTTTTTAAACTTAATTAATGCATGGGCACATCTTACAGACTGGGAATTTTCTGTTTGGAGACCGTATAAAAATGTACATTTGTATTTATTTAGATTTAATCTTCCAACATTTATTATAATCATTACTGTAAAATTCTGTGACTTTTTTTTTTTTTTTTTTTTAAACATAAATTTGTGATTTACTGTAAAATATTTAAGGAATAAAACCCCAGGTCAGTGTTTTGGGGATATTCTGTGTACACTGACAAGTAATTTTTCTTTAATGGTACAAGTTGAAATTAATTTTTAAAATTGTTAGCTAATTTCTCCCATCTGTAATTATCTGCAACTTATTTTTGCTTTCCCTTCAATTGTTGAAATTTAACTAGATTTAAAAATTGCATTTTTCACATCGTTAGTATTAGAGTATTTCTAGTCGAAACTGACAGACATTGTAATATTTAAAAATTACTAAAGTTTGAATTTGGGGTGTAAATAAGTGTTTAGTACCTGCAATTTAAAATCAAAACTACCATGGCCTACGTTTATTATCAAATCTGTTTTTTAATCATTTAAAAGTAAAGATTTAAAGCTTTATATTTTAAATTTTAATCGAATTTTTTTAAAAATATTGTTCCAGGGTGTGACTATCCCGGATGTTCGGTGAACAGGAATTATGCAGTTTTGGCCGACTTTTTTTAAGGGAACTAACTATACTCATTTTGTTTTTATTTTTTTAAAAAATATTCAATTCTATTTCGTGATTGCTTTCTTGCTCAAAAATGAAAAAGAAAATTGGAAGAAGTTCACAAAATAAGAAAAGATTCACAAAAATAGAAAAAATTCACAAAATTAGGTATAAATTCACAAAATTAATTATAAATTCACAAAATTAGGTAAAATTTCACAAAAATAGGACCCTGGGAAAGAAACCTGGACTGACCCCTGCATACTTTAGAGTATTTTGTCCTTATTTTCGGTTGTTACACCAATTACTTTGCTGGAAATATAAATATTTATAAAAAAATTCACCTTCCTGAAGAGAAATTCACTTTACTTAATATATTTTGCAATTTCAGTTTTGAAAATAAAGAAAACATAATTGTTGTTGTTAAAAAAGATAAAAATAACTAGAAATATGTAAACAGGTGCTGACTTTTAAAATATGACTAACCGTACATTTCATTGTTTACATTTAAAATTGTAGACTATAGATGTGAAAACTTTGTAAAATTGATTGCATCACAACATGGAAAAATGAGTTATTTTTTTTTTCTGCAACATATAACAAGCACTTTTAGCTTTAAGTTCATCAGGACTAAAGTTTTTAATATAGCAGCAGTCCATGTTTAGTTTGGAAATCAACAGAGATTCCAATGTTTTCGTGCTAATATTGGATCGGCTCTGTCTGATTCTTTCGAATTATGCTGAAAATCCTTTCAGTTGCAGCATTGCTGTGAAGAACAACTAAAATCGAAAGCATTAATTTGGGTAATAACACATACTTCTTGGTGCCAATATTAGTTTTAATTTCGCTGATTTTGTGCCATGCTAAATCTACTCTTTCACAATCAGTGATGTCTGCTGGAAAAATATCGTTCTGGTACAGAGCAAATTCCAACTCTAATTGATCAGAATTTTCTGCCCAATTGAATAGCTCAACAAAATAGGTGACTGATTCATAGCTTGCAGTCTTCCGGGTGTGAATGTTTGCAACTGCTGCATGCTTATAAAATTCATCTTGCAATGGAAACTTCCTACAATGTATTCACACGCTGCACTAAAGAAATTTCTCACAGCATGGAAAAATTCCTTAATATCCACTGATGATAAATCAGAATTCTTCAAATAGGCTCTTGTCGTAGCTCCAATGACGAGGTCCTCATCATTTTTTTTTATTCTTTTTTTTTAGAAAAATCTACACTAAAAACAGACTCAGTTTTTGAAATTGCAGTTGGAGTGACAAACCGAACTAAAAGTTCAAAGTACAAATTGTACAGTTCTGCATTTAGAATGTGGATGCATGGCTTCTCGTTTTGCAGAGCAACATTAACTTTGACAAATGTGGGAATGACTGCAGAAAGAAAAAGGCAATACAATTTGGTTTTGGGAGATTGCAGCATCAGTTTAATTTTCACAAACTGATCATTTTTCCTGTAGTCTTCATCATCACAGTCAAAGAATTTTATTAAAGGTTCCCACTGTTCAATGACCCTTTTTAAGGAATTTTCAAGAGAAAGCCAGCGTGTATTCACATGTTTTAAAATTTTGTGAGCTTTTTCAGCACACAAATCTTGGTACTCCTTAAATTCAGCCTTTCTTTTACTGCTCTTTTCCAGGTAATAATAAATCTGTATCAGTAAATTTTCTACTTCTACAGGAAGGGTATTTGTAGCTTTCTGGGCTGCAAGGTGAACCAAATGGCATGGGCATCCCACAACTTTAATTTTGGGTCGTTTTTTCATTATAAAAGAGCTTACGCCTTTAAATCTCCCAGTCATAGTGTTTGCATTGTCCGAACAAAAAGCAATGCAGTTGCCCCATTTAATTTCTAGTTTACTTAATTCAGAGTCAATCAATTTAAATATACCTTCCCCTGTATTATCACTTGACTCTAACAAAGAAAGTAAGGTTGTGCTGATTGCGCCCTTTTCATCATTATAATAAGTGACGACTAAAGGATAGCTTTTTATCGTGAATGTCATTGCTGCCATCCGTTGAGAGGGAAAATGGATCGTTATGGAGTTTCCTCACGATCTTTTCCTTGGTCATATCTGCCATTGAGACACAATGGCAGAGCATTGCATTTGCCTTAGTGCAATCGCATTTGCCTTAGTGTGGCCACAACTAAATTTTTTTGCTATGTCCGAATCGGGAAACATCTTAGCAAAAAGCTGGGCAGCATGATCGGCAGTAGAAATCTGAATATTGTGTTCGATCAAAAATCGTACAAAAAGGGCTTCCGATTTTATAACACTCTGCTCATCCTCGCGTTTCACAAAAAATGACTCCACAGAATGCTGTTTAGATTGAGCTTTCACGAGTTCTACATGCTTCGTGCATGCCACATGTCGTCGGCAGTCATCCCGTCCACAGTGTTCAACCGAAAATTCTGTGGAACACACCAGGCAACGAGCAAATCCATCCCTACCTGGAACAGGGCAAGGCCAAAGTTTATTATACTCATCTCTAACCTTCTGGCAGTTTTTCCTTTTTTTCGGGGCTTGTTCAACCTCATCCATATTACGTTTTATGAAGCGATCCATATTAGCTGTTTTCAAAGCGAGCAAAATCTAACGAAAACTATCACACATACACACGAGAAAATGGCTACGGTCGCTCTGCTCCAGTGTTGCCAGAAAGTTTTGAACTAAAATCGCAAGACGTTGCTAGAAATGTCACAAAAGTGACGTCACAGTCATTGGTTGGAGAAAAATCCTGTCTAAACCTTAAACGTAGTAGCATGATGCTCTCAAAAGTAGCAAACTTTGCGAAAGTCGCAAGATCTGGCAACACTGCTGCTCTAGTGGTCTATCTTGATTCTAGAATAGCGCACTGCGCAGCAGGCGGACAGCACATACGAATTCACCTTGACGTCATTGTCATGCAGGGGCGTGACCGACCACGTGATGCTTGGAGCAATCGTGGATTCATCGGATTGAGGGGGAGGAAGAGCGACTGACAGGGTGGGAGGTGGGGAGGTATGCCGCTCGGCGAATCGTGGTTCCAAGCTGCATGTCACTATGGTTGTAAACTCGGCCGTAGCTGCCTTCGCGGCACTCCTCAGACAGGATTTATTAAATAAGCATACTCGTTTTCCGTAGTTTTCCCGTTGAGCACGGGGTTAATTATAGCTAATATATGTGTATGTGTGTATTTAATATTTACTGTTTTAAAATGAATTTGTAATATCTGTTAATAATTCTACTTTCTTTATTTTAGTTTATGGCAGAAGACAAGGGCATTCTCATATTTCTTCATAACATATTAAAATTGAAAAATTCACTCATTGGATTTCAGCATATCCATGTACATTATCAGAACCATTCTATGTGTAACCTTAAAGATCTCAGAGGAACAGTTCTACCTATTAATAACAACTATTAAACTTCTTCACCAGCCAATGGGAGTATTTTGTTCTCAAGTGAGCCTTTTTTCCCTTACCTTTTTTTTAAATTCTTCATAAGTCTAAAAAATGTAATCACATTAATGCTTCCTTATATTTTCAACCATGTTATTTGTAAATACATATAGTCCTCCATATATTTCCTATATAAGGATAGCAAAATACTAGTAATTCTTTTTTTTTTTTTTTTTTGTTCTTTTACTTTTTACCGTTTTCCTGGTGAAACGTACATTATCCAATAAAAAGATATTTGAAAATAATCAGTGTCTTTTCTTTTTTTTTTTTTTTTTTTTTAGTTAAAATTCAAACACGGAAATATCTTAGTTATATAATTAAAAACATTAAAGGCCATTAAAATTATTTCTAAGTCTAAAAAACACGTACCATTTGAGCGCTTTCGGCAGTCAATTCACTGCAGTCTTCAGAACTGAGCCAGTCTGGCTCGCTCCCCGCTTCTTCATTAATTCCTGCCACGATTCCTCTATTTACGCATGCGCCATGTCATTGACAGCTCCCTCTTGTGTCATTATTTCCAATGCTTCCCGTTTCAAGCCATAACTGTGATTATTGTAATTAGCTATTTTCTTGACATTTATGAAATCTATATCTCTATTTTCTTTTAAGTCTAAAAAAAACGCACCATTTGAGCACTTTCGGCAGTCAATCCACTGCCGTCTTCAGAACTGATCCTGTCTGGCTCGCTCCCCGCTTCTTCATTAATTCCTGCCACGATTCCTCCTGAATAGAGGAATCGTGGCAGGAATTAATGAAGAAGCGGGGAGCGAGCCAGACTGGCTCAGTTCTGAAGACGGCGGTGGATTGGCTGCCGAAAGTGCTCAAATGGTGCGTTTTTTTTAGATTTTACGGAAATTTTAATGGCTTTTAATGTTTTTAATTATATAATCAGTATCTTTCAAATTTAGACATAAGTTATCTGCTTAGTATGCTTTTAATTATTTACTCTTATTTCTTTGTCATATGGGCCTATGAAATTTGCTGCATTTATCTTTATAAAAGCTCTCTTTTTGTATTTAACTTTACTACTTAAATAGTTTTTTAAAAATTTAAAGTTAATTTAGTTACTTATAAACAATTTATTTACACTCCATATATTTAAGTTATTTCACTAGCACCAACTAAGAAATATATATTGTAATTTTGTATTTAAAACTTTTACTGTTCTTGCTTTTGCATTGATACTATAGTAAATTTAATTAATGTAGGAATATCAGAATATATATATCATCCTCTACATTAGTTTCATATTACAAAGCATGTCTGTCTTTATTAAAATACTTTATTTTGTAAATTGTTTTCTCTTCAGCCTTACTGACAGTCATTTTCTTTTGTAGGGGTTTTTTTTATATCTTAGGGAATAACATTAAACTTAAAGATCTTTTAAAACCATCCTACAGTATGCAAAACAGTGGATATGGAATTCTTTCATTGGATTTTAGAAAAAGATCAATTTGATTGGAAATTTTCTTCGCTATTAATATAAAGCTAAATAAGTGCTCATTCGGTTCTGTTTAAAATAACCCAACAGTACTTTATGGGCATTTTTTTGGTTACTGAAACATTTGTAAAAGTAAGTTATTTAAAATATTTTGAATTGAAAGATTTTACATTAAAGGGGTACTTTTCATGAAATTTATAGGTATTTGTAGGTTAAAGTTTTCAATAATTCAATTGAAAGTTACTCTAATAGCTAGCAACTTAAATTGCCAACAGACCGATATATTGTTATACTGTGGTTCTGATATTTTCTTCATTTTAATACAAATCGCTGCCAAGCAAATGTATTTAGAAGCACTACAGTTACATCATAGCTATAAATTAATAATAATGATAAAAGTTGAATGTGTTGTTACCACATTAGTTCTGATTAAACATAAATAGTACACAAACTTTTTGCTAATTGAAATTGTCCAATTTGTTATTGATTATATTAGGCTGACTTCTGAAGAGGATTTCTACTCAAACTTCTGGAAAGGTATGAATGATGAAAGAGAAATCCAAACTTCTTAAGTTTTATGCTTTTGGATTCTTCGTAAGGGATAAACTTGTCCTTACACTTTGGATTATCATTGTAATATTCATTAAACATGCCACCCAGGTGGTATAGTGATTTAAGAAGCATTCTATCTTGCCCTGAGCCACTGTTTCGATTCCTGTCTTAGGCTTGGGTGTTAAATTGTCCATCTCTTAAGGCGGGGTAATGCTGGCCGCCCATTGGATGCCTCTATAATGAAATGGCTTAGAAAGTCCTCCTACCCTTGGCAAATCTCCCTAGTGTAGCTTTGCCATAATCACACACAACCTATAATGAAATGGCCAGTAGTCCGGGCCTTAGTAGTGGCAAAGGCTTTTGGCCAATGCATGCCCATTGGGAAAAAAATATATTTATATATATATATGTATATTCATTAAACTCAGTTCTCCATATGTGATATGCTTTGTGTATAAAGCATGTAGATTTATTCACAAAGATATAATGTACAGTCAAACCCCGATATAACGCCACTATCCGTTCGAGAAAATTATGGCGCTATAATGAGTGTGGCGGTATATCGAATTATATTAGATTATGCAATGGATAAAAATAAACTTTGATGTGGTATTATTATTGTTGTAAAACTCAATATCATAATGCATTTTATTTAATAATAGGTAATATAATTCAATTCTGCTGGAATTAAATTATCAAATGATACTATGAAATTTAAATGCACTTACTATTTTATATCGTCAATCCTATATAAAGAAGTTTCCGAGTAGAATAAACACTATGGCTGAAGTGTGAAGATCCAGGGCTCAGGCCTTTCGCGCGGTGATGGATCTAACATTCTGGTGTCTCCAGCAATTTCTTCCAGATGTAACGTGAATGCACTTTAGAACCCCTTAAAAAATCATCCGCCCTAAGGACCCCTCGTGTAGGTTTGAAATAAACACAACAAACAAACTTGGATAAAATAGATATTTTTGCTCATAGCAGACACACACTTACATTAAAACTCAAACTGAATTTATTGGAAATATTTTAAAATGGTAGTTTGAGTTTTCTTTTCAATATTAATTTTTTTAATATCCTTTTCTACAACTAAGAGATTGTTTAGTATTTCTTTATCTGTCGCATTTTTTTCTAAAAAAATTCGTATTTTCCCAATGCAATTTTTCACTTCCTCCGATGTAACATGTGGTGTTTCATCTTCTTCAGATTCACTGTCAGATGAATCTAAATTTTGATTTTGATTGGTAGCCGATTTAACAATTTCATCGATTGTCAGATCTTCAAATGTTGAAACACTTTTGTCTATATTAATACACTCGGTTGCCGACAGAGGATGCTCAATGTCTGTCAATTTGTGTATTTCATTTTGTAGTTCTTGGAGTGCTGTAATATTTTGTTTTGGAGTAAACGCTTGATTTAATTAATCCAGTATGTTTCCAGCAGTTAACAATAGTTTCTGGTGAAATTTTATCCCAGGCTTTTTTTATCATGCGAATAGCATAGTGTAAAAGGATTGGAGAAAAATCATCTTTGCTGATTTTTTCAATAATACGGCGGACGTGATGCTTTCGATAATGAGCTTTGAATGAGTTTATTATGCCCGCATCCAAAGGCTGTAAAACTCCAGTACAATCAGGAGGTAAAAATTCAATGCGGATATTGCTCATTGGGTATGTTTTGTGACAAGGGGCATTATCCAAAATCATTAAAACATGGCGTTTCTTTCTTCGCATTTCTGAGTTGAAATTCGCTAGCCATTTTTGAAATAATGCTGCAGTCATCCAAGCTTTCTTGTTGTTCTCATAATCAACATAAAGGGCAGGATTAAAATTTTTAAAACATCTGGGCTTAGCTGATTTTCCAATCACTGTCAGAGTTCTTTTATCAGATCCATCTGCATTTGTGCAGAACACCAGCGACACACGATCTTTAGCTTTTTTGCAGCCTTTAACAGGCCCACTAGAAATTGTTTTATCTGTCTGCAGGCGGTAAAAAAAGTCCACTTTCATCCATGTTGTAAACGTCCTCAGCTTTATATTCTAAAATCAGCGCACTCAATTTCTTACGACCATTTATCACATCTTCATCAACTCCTGCAGTCTCACCACTTCGTATATACTGCGAGAATCCTCGTCGCTTTTTAAATCTGTTCAACCAGCCGCTGCTATGCTCGAAATCTGTGATGCCCATTTGCTGGCCAAGGACTTTTGCTTTCTCTCTGTCTCCAGTTATAGTCGCATTTTTAGCACTCATTTGCAGTATCCATGTGCAAAGGGCATCCTCTAAATCTTAGTGTTTTGCAGTTTTCAGTATTTTAACATTTGACTGCAGATCGTTGGTGTTAATCCATTTTTCGGGATTTTTCAAAATATCTCCTATGCAGCGCCTGCTAACAGGCTTTTTCCACAATGTAGAAAAAGGATTTGCGATGTGTTGCTGCGATGCATTCACATTTCTCTCTTTATATTCGCAAATTTCCCGCTTTTCTGAAACTGTTAATACAGCTCTTTTTGCCATCATGAATTAAGACTGGTTATTTTTCAGATTTAGCTGCTAAATTCTTCGATCATTCAACGACTAATCTAACCTTTGAATGACAGATTTTGCATTTCACCCCGTTTCCCTGGAAGGCGGCAGAAACTAGAAGGTGGGAAGAGAGGAGACAGGGCTGGCCCAAGGGGGGGTGCAAATGTAGGCGATCGCCTAAGGCCCTGCGCTTATAGAGGCCCCGCTCCTGGGCTATTTTATTGCTATCTCATAAAACATGATAGAGAAGAGGTGCTCTTGCGCTTCGCCTGGAGCCCCACACGCCTCTCGGGCCGTCTCTGGAGAAGAGGAGAGGTTTCTTCAAACATTGTTCTCAACTTGTTCTCAGTTTTCAAAAGAGAATGAATAGGAATTTGTTACTACTGAATACTATAGACGCAGGAAGGCAAGGGACTCTTTGGAAATCTTTTCAGAAATTATCTGATGGTGATTCACCGCTGGTGGTGGTGAAAATCCACACTTCCTTCCTTGAGAGCTGGCGTTTATGATAACCGCACCGAAGAATGGATAAGGTAATTTTCGTGTGACGAAAAAAGAGAAAATATCTGGAGGTCGTGGGAGGTATTCGCGCCTCCCGTATCGGCTATTGTCCAGCAATCGTAAAAAGTTCAGTCTGCTGCAAGGCAGGGGGGAAAGAAGTTATCACTTTCTCTCGGCCGGCCAGCTGGCTGTTTGTATGCAAAGCTGTTTGTCCTGCCTTTGACAGCCAGAGGGTTTTAAAAAGAAAGATGTGCGAAAAACGTATCCAGTAATTTCTAGAAAATTTGTTACACTAGGCAAGTTTTATTCTGGCAGTATATAGAGTTGGTGCTTTAACAGATCCATTACATTGAAATTCCTATTTGACAGATTTGTTCATAGACATAATTGGCGGTTAAGCGGAATTGGCGCTATTTCGAGATGGCACTAAATCGGGGTTTGACTGTAGTTTACAATAAATTCGCAAAATTAGATTAAATTAATGTTATCTATGCTCTAATTTAATTTCTAAAATAAAAAATTAAAGAAACATGAATGTAAGAGCATTTTACTTTTGCTTTTAAGATGTATAAGCTTGCATTGAATTTATTCGCAAATAGTTCCGTACACAGTACACATAACAAATCAGTTTAAATACTTTTTTTAATAACAAAATTATCACTGGTTATGTGAGGAAACTCACTGTATTGATGAAACATTCACTAAGATGCCCTGAAAGTTAAACTTAATCAATAGCTCAACAATCAAGCTTTCAAAACTGTATAAAACAAAATAAAATTTATATGTAGCAATTGTCGTTAATACTTGGATAATGTTTCAATATATTTTCTGAATACAGGTCCTGCTGATATTTTTAATATATATTTTCTTTTAGAACAAAATTCTTTGCTCCAAAGCCCAATTCATGGCAATCATAACTGCTGAAACTCAAATGTAAATAATTACTCCAACAAGAGTGAGACTCCTTTTCCAACTCATTGTGATTGCACATATGGTATTTGCAGAATGATTTCAAGGTTTGATATTAGATGACTGTAACCCTTTTGCCAAGTGAGTGTGAAAATCTGACCAGTTTCCTACTTAATTCATTAAAATTTAGTAAGTTTTTTAGGTTATGAATAACAAAAAATTAAAATTTTAAAAAAGATAAGAAATAATAAATCAGGAAAGGATCTCCCAAAAGATGTCCCCCCCCCCCCCCCAAAAAAAAAAAAAAGATTGCACATGTGATATTCCACGTTACACACTCAGAAAAGTTGTTTGAAGTTTGTTAGTATACTTTTCTCTAGTGACATGCAATCCACTGTTTTTGATTAACCTAACCTAAAGGCAATACAACACACACAGTGAGCCCTCCTCTGATGAACTCAAACTCTTGTAGCTTTTGACATGTGTCAGGCGATCTAGTGCCGTTTACACATTTGTTTAAATGTCACAGCATGCATTCTAGCATCAAGCTATAAAAGTTAAAACTTTCAAAGAGCCACCCTAATGTTAACCACAAGAGCACTGCATCTGCAACATCCCTTGAAATCTACTGGTGGCACTCCAGTCACTCTTGACTTAATAACATGTTAAATTAAGGTTGTAGAAATAATTTTAATAATACTTTTTCCTGTTTTCAACAGATATTTTGAAGATTCCTTATTGTTTCTAAATACCTTCCAACCTCACAACAACAAGCCACACTTGGAGGCCCGAGTGAGATGTGTGTACAAGAAATATGTAAGTATTATTTTTTCTCTTAAAACAGTCTTTTTTTTTGTCTCGAGTACTTTTACATTCTTTCCATTACGAGCAGAATAAATGGCATAAGCAAACAACCAGTTTAACAGAAGATGCTGGGGGAGAAAAAAAAAAAGCAATTATTCTCTGTACCAGAGTGAAAGGAGCTCTGACCCGATTTTATATTGATACTAGCAGGGTACTGCCGCTAACAAGCAGGACATGCAACCAGTTTTTTCAGGGAATCAATCGAAGCATTGACTTATCAGCAATCAAAATGGGAGACATCTGTCACTTATATGGTTAATCACCATAAAGTAAAGCAGTCATTTATTCGAAAAGTAGTAACATTTTAAATTATCAACTGTTACATGTTTTATTCATCTAACTCTGATGTACTAAATGTAAAGATTCAATTTTCTGAAATTTGGTGGGATTCCCCTAACTTAAATCAATTTACTTAATTTGGCAAGAACTCTGAAGATAATTAATATTTAATGCTGTATTCTAATAAAACCTATGCACTTGCTTTCAAAATGCAATTTCCTTAAGCTCTCAGTAAATTGCTCCAAGCCTAAAACTGTGCAAACCACTAGAACTTACTTTCTCAAAATCGGTATATCAGCTATTTTATTTTTTGCCAAACTAAAAAATTATACATATTAGTTTCCGAAATCTTCAGTCCTCATTATGTTGCGTATAAAATATTTCATTCCTGCTCTGATTTCTCATTCACATGCTATTATAATTTTTAAAAAAAACCTTACAAATTTAAACTAACAAAAAAATGAATCTTTTATATTTAAGAATTTAAAACATTTTATTCAGCAAAATTGCCACACATGGCAACCACAATGCTTATTTCACTACAGCCGTTACAATTGTGGAATTACTTAGAGCAAAAATTATCCTTTTTTAACATGTTTTCTATCAATATCTCTTAAAATATTTCAATTTTTGAAATTCGATTTAACAGACCTTCTTAAGAATTTTCTGAATGTGTGGACACCTTGGTCGAAACTCAACTCCCTGTCATTCCGGAGGACATATGCCTACAAAAATACAGAGATATATACACACATTTGCTTACCTCGGGATTCTATTATGATAGATTCATGCTTTCTATAACAGCAAAATATTTCACTCCTGTCATTGCTACAGAAACTAGGGAGCGTTGAATTCAAAATGTTGTTAAAAATTTGTAGAAAGTCTCATAATTTGTATTTTTAAGTTGTTTATCTTTGAATGAAGGCCTTAATGTGCAATTTATTACTTGACAATATTAAAAAAAGAAAATTCTGATTAATAGATTTCAAATTGCAAGAGTGAAAATCTGAAAATGATATGTAATCTTATTAATGAATGGCTATACTCTGCAATTGATCTGCTATTCTGTCATTTGAGTTCCAAAAGATGTTTGAAACTCGTTACATCAAAATGTCGTAGATCTATCTCACTTATGAAACCACCGTCTTATGTTTAAAAGTAGTTTTATTTATTTTTTCAACTGGCAATTTTATTCATTGTTACTGTTTCCAAGACAACCAAACCGCAAGATATGATAGCGAAATTTTTAAGCTGCTGCTATTGAATTCAAAATCCTTCTTTACTTAAAAATTCTTTAAAAAAATCTCTTAATTTATATTTTCCTCTGGGTTTTTCTTTTAAAAGAGGGTGAAATGCATGCTCCGTCATTTGTCAAAAAGTTATGACAAACACATACCTGCCAACTTTTACGAATTATCCGTAAAATATACGTATTATGGCATTAATTTACTGATGTACGGAGATGAGAAATTTTACGGATTGCTCGGCAATTTTTGAAGTTCGCAATTTCTAACAATTCAATCTTTTTCCATTCGTCTAGAGAATATATATTTTCCCTTCAGCACTTCTTTATTTAAATATCCAATGCCATAAGAGTAAAAATTGAATTCTATTTCAAATTTAAAATTATTTTTTTAAACCTAACTTCCCCTCCCCTTTCCTCTCTCAAGGAAACCAATAAAGAAAAAACAGTTTATTGAATAGGGCAGTTTCAGTCTTTCAATTCAATCTTTTTCCATTGCTCTTGTGAGTAAATATTTTCTTTTAGAACTTTTTCATTTAAAGCTTTAATGCTGCCGTAAGGATAAAAACTGATTCCTATTTTAAATTTAATTTTTTAACCTCCCCCCTCCCTAATTAAACCAGGTAAAAAAAAAACTTATCTCCAAACCAATAACTTTAAACTACTTAGATCGAATATTCAATCATTTAATGATTGTTACAAAGATTGGCTTTCATTTAAGGATTTATATTTATCATTGATTCATAATAATAATAGTTTGTCAACTGTCCAAAAATTTTCATATTTAAGAGGTCTATTATTTGACGAACTGACAGCTATAATCAAGCACTTCCAATTTTTGAGGCTAGTTACAAAGAATCCCGGGAAAAGGTTTTTGAAAAGATACAATAGGGAAAAAAAAAAAAAAATTCTTCCCTAAACAAAACATTTTTTCTATCAACCAGCTATCAATCAGGCAAATGCAATTAACTTGCAAAGCCTTGCCAACATTTCTGGTGAAATAATTTGTAGGCTCAAATTCTTAGTTATACAAGCTAATTCTAGAGACGTTTGGCTTATTTATATATTACTACTGAAAGTTGACTCCAAAACTCAAGAAGAATTTGGCATGGCATAAGTTAATATTGATTTTCCAACATTTGATAAGTTCATTGAATTTATTAATAATAGATGCCTTTCTCTAGAATTATGAATGCTTGGAAAATGAATCATACAGTGAATAGCAGAAGGTTAACACTTCAAAACTAGTATCTTATGAATGAAATGTATGTTGTGTAAAAAATGCCCTTTCATTTTCTCTTTAAATGCAACAAATTTAAAGAAATGACTGTTAAAGAAAGGGAACAATTTGTGCACAAAAATAAATTGCACTGGAACTGCCTTTTTGATAAACATGCAGATTCTCATTGTAATTTTACTTATTCGCACCACAATAGTGGTTTGTTGTTGTGCTGTTGGAAAATGTTTAAAAACAATAATAAGTACTCCAGGAAAAAAAAAGTAAAACTGTTTCAAAAGGAAAAATAATACAGTGTAGAACCTGTTATCCAGAATGATCAGGACCAGATGTATTCTGGATAACTGGTTGGACCAGGGTGCGAAATTAGCGGCCGTTAGTTGTATTTTGCAACTGTAATTTTTGTTTTCACGACCGAGATTTAAGAACCAGTCGTCATTTTTGACGCCTAACATTTTGCCCAAGACAGGCGACTAAAAAGCGACTATTTTAGCATTGGACGACTTCGGTGACTTTTTAAACAAAAAACACCACAAAAAACGAATATTTTGCGAATTCTGGGAACTTTTTTTACTGTCTAGACAACTATTTTTCAAAATGTGCTGAAAAAATATAAATGTAAATTTCCGTGAAAAAAAACTTTTGCTTTTGTAAGCACCGCTCCGTGGCAGAAAGAGGACGATCCTCTGCAGACAGTCTTCTATGCTTGAAAAACGCGCAGAAAACCACTTTCTTGTCTTTCGCGGATGTGTAATCATTTAAATCGCACTTTTTAAAATGTAAACAAATAGAGGAACTTAAAGAAATTTAGCCATAACTCTTTAACTCCATGTATATTAAGTTGCTCGGAAGAAACTACGAGTTCGGGTTCGCCATATTGGATTCTTTCTGCAAATGTATTTTAGCGGTAACTCGGCTCGTAAGACATGGCGGTGTGGGAAAATGCGATGATAATACTTGATATCAATATTGATGAACGCGCGAGATCCTTTTAAATAAGGCAGTGTAAAAGTTATTTGGATTAGTTAATATTCATTAATTAAATATAATTATTTACTGCAGGAGAGAACAGGTTTACGGCCAGGACGCCATCTTGGATTTTATTTGCAGCGCCGCAATAACAGCTGGTTAAATGCAGCAGATCGTGACTGAAAACAATACATGGATTGACTGCATATAATTAATGCAATTTCGTGAAAAAACGAAAGAAGATTTATTTATTTATTTATTTGTGCGTGTGTGGTGGGGGGGGGTGACCTTAGCAAAACGTCTGGATTTTGGGAAAATCTAAATTTTGGACTTCCGGCCTAAATTACGATAATTCAAATAAAAATATTATTTGAATAAAAATGTTATTTGATGATTTAAACTTAATAAAATTTATCTTTTTAAAATAAAACTCCTTTATGAGATAATGTAAATAAAAAAAACTTAAATTGGATTATTTATTTGAAAATATTTTTTAAAAAAACTTTTTATTTAAATATAAAAATTTTAATAATTAAGATACAGTTTGTATTAAAATATGTTTTAAGTAATTTAATTAAAAATAATGTTTAGTAAGATAAAAGAGCTATGTAAAATAATAAATCCTTCTTGGTGACATTAAAAGCTTTCATAGACCCTCTCCCAACTTCAGTTCAACCCACTGAGAATACAAATACATATTTCCACAATTTTAACATGTACTACCTGTTTGCTTACAGTGGTGGTTGATCAGGTGACATTTTGAAGCTAGTACACATATACTGCATAAGTTTATCTGCCATAGGCATTGTAGTTATATAGCAACAATTTATAAAATACTTCTAAACTAAAACTAAAGACCATGTTCTTGTAAAATGTATCATAATACTTTATTCTGAATTCATAGGTGGAAAGCTATAAGAATTGATTTTATATTTACTTACTATTTATTACTATCTTAATTTTAATAGTCCTGATCTTCTTAATTATTACTGTACATAATCATTAAGCCTACCTGTTTATAGTTTATGCATATAAACAAAACAAAGGTTTTCGAAACGGCACCTGAACGAGACAGTTTGGCAACTGGGAAAAAAAAGTTAGGTGCCATTGACGCCTAGATTTTTGCTCCCAATTTATCACCCTGGTTGGACGTTAACACGACATTGATTGATGATAATTAAACATTGTGAATATACTAAAAAATTTTTTTAAAACTTTTCATAAAATTAAGATAAAGAATAATCATATTTAGAGAGGAAGTAGTAAATGCATGATAACGTCCTGAAACTTAGTCATACACTCTAAAAATAAATAAATAAAATGCCTTACCTGATTACATTTTAAATTCTAGTTAATTACTCAAAATAAAACACCTAAAACGTAAAAAAGAACAAAACAAAAAAATTCATTACATGCTTTTCTTTTGGAAAAAATGGGAATTTGATTGATTGAAAATTGATTCTGGATAACTGGTTTACGGATAAGAGGTTCCATACTGTTCTTACCTTTTTCTTGAACATTCATTTTGCTGGTGTCTCCAAGTGTGGTTTGTTGTGAGATTGGAAGATGTTTAGAGGGAGTCTAGAAAACTTTTTTTTTTTGAAAACAGTAAACTATATCATTAAATTACATCAACATTCTTGATTGACATATTACTTAGACTATTTACTTAAATGAAAAAATGAATAATTGCATAATATAGCAAGTGTTGGCCAAGAGGCTTAAAAGTTTTGACTGCCAGTTCTGGAGGTTGAAGTTCGAATGTTAGTTTAAGGACACATGGAACATCTTGACAAGCATATAAATAGGCAGTTCTTGCCAAAGATTTAGCATCATGTAATTTGTTTAAAAATAGATAATGAAATTTTTTCTATTGGTTAACCTTAAAATTTGGTATGGTATCAGAAAACATAATCCTGAGAATAATAAGAAATTTTCATTTTAAATAAAATAAATGAAATTAACAATATTTTACTGAAAACTTTAAAAATCCCAAAAGTTCAAGAAACAAGAAAATCATTGTTTTCAAAATTCTTTTACTCAGATCTCTAACGTTAGGTATTTTTAAAGAAACAATTCAGCTAAATAATTTTGAAATTTTCCGCTGTTTACCTGAAACTGATTTTTAGAAAAGTGTACCAAATCCTGGGGGGAGAAAAAAAAAAAAAAAAAAAAAAAACCACATTTTGAGAAAAAGACAAAAAACATTGCAGACAATTATGCACAGTGCTTAAAATATGTTGTTTTAGAAAATTCCAGCACCGTAATAATTTTGATTTAACATTTCTGCAACATATGTTCTTTTTGTTTTATCATTTTAAAGTCTGTCTGATTTATAAAGCTTTTGAAAGAGTGAAGTTTTCAAACTGGAACCTCATCAATTTTTCTCAAGGAATATTTCAAATTATTTCCTGGTCAGTTCTCAAATATTTTATAACTTTTGTGAGGCTGTAAGCACCATCATTAAAACAAAAAAAGCATCATCCCCAAATTTAAAGTACTATAATCAAAACAAAAAAAATTGGAATAAGCATTCCTATAAGCAATGGTTGAAACCCTTATTTGGATCTGAGTTCTACCCTGTGTGCATTTATTCAAAAGTTTTTTATCAGTGAATAGTAAACACTTTTAACAGCAGAAAGTATAATTTCTGGCAAGGCATGTTCTGTTTACTTTTATTTAAAGCTTTATTATAGCCGCACAACTTTTGTTTGCATTTTAAAAAGCCATATTGGATGTTTATATATTCTAAACCAACACAAATTATATGTATATGGAATCATCTCAGTCTGCTCTGTTTTAGGTCGATAACTGAAAATTTGAGCCATTTTATGTTCCAAGTGCACTTTGAAATCAAGAGTGACTGGAGAGCCACAAGTAGATTTCAAGAGATGTTGTGAATACAAGCACTGTTTTAGCTGTGATAATGTAAATTCTGCTGTCTGGTTAATTTTTTACAAATCAGATCTTCCTTTCTCTTGTCCCAGCAGCAATTATGAAAGCGAATTAAGTGGCGCTAAAGTCTGCTAACTTCTTCATAATGTTAGATGGAATTTTTTTGCAATGTTTTTTATTTGTGGTTAAGATTTAAAATTTGCATAAAACTCATGATTTTTACTATGCAATTAGAGGGAAGAAAAGCTCTTGCAAACACTCACCCCTTTTTAAAACCGAACTAAAAAACTGTAGCTGCCGACTGCTCCAAGAGGCATTAGTGCTCCTTGTATTATCACCTTAATTTACAAATCCTATGATGCAAATTGAATTTTTATAAACTTTCTCTGTTCAATTATTTTTGATTTGAAAAAGTTTTAGGATTATGTTTTGTTTCAGATTACATTTAGTAGGGCTTAATAACATAAGAAAAGCAGTGCAGGGTAATCAAAGCATTTGAGCGTATTTGAGTTTCAAGATAACCTTTCTTTTTTCTAGTCTCGGTGTTTAAATTGAAGTTGGATAATAATTATATTTTGTTTTTTGTATGTAATAAGATTTATGTGTTTATCAAAACTTGTGTATTTAATATAGAATAGCTTGCAATTTCTACACAAAATTAAACTCAATCCCAAATCATCAACAACTTTTAACAATCTTCCTGGGAACTTCATTATTGTGTAACACAACATTACTTCATGTCAAAAAGATCATTCTCTTATAGTTCTAAAATTTTTATTCAGAAAATTGTTTTTAGACTGCACAGGGAATTTCATGAAAGTGTCAACTTATCAGACATTCCGTCATGTGAAATAACAGTTTATAATAATCTTAATATAATTAGGCTATCTGCTTTAAGTAATAATTTTATAATGCTTATACATTGTTTTTGAAGTATAGTGAATGGTTTCTACTACAAAGTCCTAGTTTTATAGCTATTCTACTTTTATATGAACACTTTTCATATATCACTGCAAATTATTAAGAACTGTTTCATGGTTAAATAATAGGGATTATTCAGAAATAAATGTGCTCTTTGTTTCAATATATGAAGAAAAAAAAAATGTGAGCAATTCTTCATGTAGCTGTAAAATATGGAAATCGAATGAAAACATTTCAGTACGGCAATGGAGGATATTGCATAAATCTGAACAGTACTACATAATAGGGTATTGTCACAACTAAGTAATATTTGTTAGTGCATTTTACATTTAAAAAAATTCTTTATTGTTACATCAAATAGTTTAGTGCAAAAAAAGACATAATAATCCTTTTTTTTTTTTCCTTCTAAGTTCTGCAGCATTCAGATAAAATATGCAAGCTTCAGTTTGATGATGAATGCATTTATACAGAATAGAAATCTTAGTTTGATGATTCTGTGTCTATTAGAAAGAATGAAAGATCCAGCTTAAAGCCTGAGTGTATTTCTGCAAATTTCTGAGCTTGATGAAATATTTATCATTTATGGTGCCCAAGAGAAGACTCTCTACTTATCAGAGCAATTTGAAAGAAATTTTAAAAAAATCAGTTTTGGTCTGGAAAGTAATGAAGTTGGACATTCATAATTTTCTTTTTATTGATGTATGTATGTATATTTTGGATGATTTTCAGTTGGAATATTTGTGTTTTTCTGCTGACTTTGTGTATGTTGATGATAATGATTTTATATATTTTGTGTGTCTATGCCTATTCCCATAGCTGCATTTAAGGATGCTATTCTATTAAAATATTTGACATTGAGATTCCAAATAATTGATTGGCAAGAGTTGATAACGAAACATATATCATTTTTGTCTATTTTTGTAGTGACATTTATTATTCGCATGTTATATGATAAGATTTATCTTTTTAAGGTTGTATATGTGTTTTCTATTACTTTGGTGTCATTTTTAGCAAAAGCTTCCAACTTGTTACACTACTATCATGAAGTTAGAGGTACAATTAGTTGAGTTGCTGTGCATTTTGCTATTTCCACCTAGCAATGTAAAAGTAGAAAAATAGCACAATCTAGAATTTGTGAGGGCATATTTTTAATGTCTACTCACAGAATTACTATCCGTTTTTTCCCCTGTACATTTCGGCTTTCCTGCAATGTACAGGGGAAGATGTCTCACCGGGCGTGTTTCGAGACGTATTGTAATAAAAACTATGCTCCTGCTGACATTTTTGACACTGATAGGAGTTCTGACTGTGATTTAAATTACATTGTGCATAATTATAGAGACTGGTGATGATTTCTTGGATTTCCTCTCCAGATTGTGATGAATCTGAAAATTGGAAACTTATTATACTGAACTTCATTTCTAATAAAAATTTGTTAATTTTTTGCAGATTTTTCATAAGTATGTACCTTTTGTGTTTCACAAACTAAATCATAATTCAACCAAGATCAATTTTCATTCTTTATATAATTATTCTTCAATTTCAAATTTCGGAGGACCTTTTTTTATGATCTAATTTTATATTAAAATAAAATCTTTTTCAAGAAATTTTCACGTAGTTTAACCTTAAATACGATGATTTATGAAACATGTAAAAAAAAAAAAAAAAAAAAAAAGAAAAGAAATATGCAACTTTTGAACCTATTTTGATTTCAAAAATTATGTAGTATGGAAGTGTTAAGCAGTATTTTCAGTAACTAAATACATAGTACAGTATATAAAATAACTTGTTTAAATAAAGACTGATATTCAAATTGTTGAGACTTTTGATGGAGGATTTGTTTCCTTACTTGGTTCAGTGTGAAGAATTGCCTTGATTTTACTCTTAATTTATAAAAATTTATCTCAATGTTCATGTTATTTTGCTTTGAAATCATGTATTCAGTATAATTCAGTGTTTAGTATTTTAAGTTTTCTTAAAGAGTGTAGAATTACCTTCAACAGATACTGTAGATAGCCTTGACTACACATGTGTTCTGTGAAAACAAATTGATGTGTTGATCATTTGAAAAGGTGTTGATTCATCATAAGACTTTTTAAGTATGGAAATCTGTTATTGATTTTCATGCTTCTTACTCTTGACTGATACTTTTAATGATTATGAAAATTTTTGACTTTATCACACAATGTTTAATACAATGAAAATATGTACATTTGATCTGTTTCCTTACCTGGTTTAGTGTGAAGAATTGCCTTGGTTTTACTCTTAATTTGTAAAAATTTACCTCAATGTTCGTGTTATTTTGCTTTGAAATGATGTATTCTATATAATTTGGTGTTTAGTTTTATTTTAAGTTTTCTTAAAGAGTGTAGAATTACCTTCAAAAGATACTGTAGATAGCCTTGACTACACATGTGTTCTGTGAAAACAAATTAATGTGTTGATCATTGTAAAAGATATTGATTTTCATGCTTCTTATTCTTGACTGTGATACTTTTAATGATTATGAAAAAATTTGACTTTATCAAACAATGTTTAAGACATAAATGGAAATATGTACATTTGAAAAGAATTTTTCATTAGTGGAAAAAATGAGTATCTTATGAGTTATTTCATAATCTCATATTCAGATTATACATCTCATATTCAATTTATAATCAATTATTCAAATTATACAGGTTGATTCCAAATTAGTCTGACCAATTTTAAAAGCATATAACTATTTATGGTAAATTTTAGTCACTTTACCACCAGTTTTATTTTTAAAATGAAACGTTTAACTTATCCATTAAACTATTTTTATTAGTGGGAGTAAATTATGTCTCTGAAATTAGCTCCTTAAATTCGATATGAAATTTTAAAGCTTTTGAAGGATGGTTGCTCAAATTCTGTTATAAATAAAGCATTAAAAACATCAGAAGAGGCATTTTTCTAATGGTTACTATCCAAACTTCGAAAAAAAATAAAATTTGGCTGGCAATTAAAAGCTCCAGGGGGTGAAAAAAGGTGGACGAAAGGAAGTCCTTTGTGAAAAAGAGAAAATTTGCTGTGTGATTCTGCTGGTCTTAATGACCAAAGTTAAAGGATCTGTTAAAAGAATCCTTATCAAAAATTCGCTTACCGTAAAAACTTTTAGTAACTAATTTAAATTGCCAAATAAAAGAAAAGCTACTGTAGGGGAAAGATTGATGACAAGATTATAAGATACAGTTTTATTAAATTCAAAGGAAATAGCTTTTACAAATATCAAATAAGTCCCATGCATTACAAGAAAGAAGTCTTCAAAAGTTATATTCAAAACCAGGTGTAAAAGATCTGAAAAACAATTAAATTTCAATTAATCCAAAATAAAAATTCTTTATAGATAAAAATAATTGAAAAGGAAATAGAAAAAAAAACTAAACTTCAATTACATTAAGTGATTATTTAAAGCTATTTTTGCAATGGATGTTAAAGTATAAAGTTAGTATTCCTTGACTATTTTTTAGAATATTATATATATATATATATATTAAGTAATATCAAGAAATACATTCAATGCATAAATTATATTTAGAAAATGAGTAAAAGTATTTGATTCTGCTTCTCTTTCAACCAAGAGAAGAACGTAAATAATGTTAATGAGAATTCCTTATCATTGAATTCATAGATTATTGAAATATCCCCCCCCCCCTGCCTCTAAAATAAATAATCTAATCTAGATAAGTTTTCAATGGGTATAACATACTAACTACAAATTCAACAACTTTCAAACTCATCAAACTTTCTTTGTATTTGAATATTAAAATTAAATATGCATTCAATCATTAAGTATTTCTATGCTAAATATTTTCATGAGATTTAAATCTTACATCAACAACTACTCCTATAACATATCGTAGTTAGTTTTTTTAAGCTTTAAATGCTTTATATCTAATAAAATTTGTAGTCCAAAATTAATGAGAAATTCCTTTTAAAGGAAATAGAAAAGTTACTGTGCTGCTATTCTTTACAAATATACACTATATTTGGCCAAGTTTTAAAATTAGTATTTTTATCTACAAAACTGATCGCTTGAGTTGAACAATTGAAATACTTTAATATACTTTTCTGTAAAGATATGAAACAGGCCACAAAAACCAGGATTGTTTCTTCATAAGTTTTCCTGAAAATAAATTTTTATTTTAAAATAAATGTATTTGGTTAAATCACATAAAATAAAAAACCTATTTTATGAAAAAGATTTTATACTTTTTGTGTTATGCATTATTCTTTGATTATATATTACACATCATAAACATCATATATTTGATATTAAGTACCATACATTACACTTATGCATACTCTTTTCTTTCAAAATGTAAACATGACATTCTGAAGAGCTTATGTATTATGTATTTATGCAAACATTGCTTTTTGTATTTTGACAGTGCTCACTTGAATCCAGAGCACTAAAAATATCTATGTATTATTTTTCTTTTTTTTAACTACAGATGTTAACTATGTAATGCTAAATGACACTAGTCTGATGTACTGCCTCAAACTTTTGTGCATTTGATCTGTCATTTGGCTCACCGGCATTTGTTAAACCATATGAGATGCTGCATGGGAAAGAACACTTTTACCTCACTCTGTTACATGATGAAAAAGGCAGCACATCTTAGTTTAACTACATTTCATTAAGGCTTTATTGAAAAAAAAAAAGCTGAATATTACTTTTTTGCTTTCAATCTAATTGTAAATGGATACATTTTCATTCAAATGTTAAATAAAAACTACATAAAATCACTTTTTTTCCCCCCCATCAAGATCTTAGACACAAAAAAATATTTTTGCAAAACCTTGTTCAAAGATGACATCTTCGACAAAGTTAAAGAATTATCCTAGGTGCAACATAAATATCAGATGCTAATAATCAATCTATGTTGTGGAAAATGTGATTATACATAATCAGCAAATTATGGTAAATTATTATTCGTAACTTCGGATAACTGCTGCTGCCACTTATTTGGGACAAATTACTTTAGTTCCAATAAGGGCCAATAACTCACCTGTATTATGTTAAATTGTATTATTTGTATTCCTTTCTGTACTTCTCACTTATGCCCCTCTCGGTTATACACATCTCTTTTATACATGACTTTTGGAAGGTCCTGTCATGAGGCATAGGAAAATGATATAGGTCTCTCACTTATAAGCGCCACTTTCAATTTTCTCTCTCGGTTATACACGAAAATAAGCAGTGCAATTCACAAATCCTCTCACACAGATGGACTTTTCTAGATCGTCCTTGAAAACAGGCTGTTTGAAAAATGCAAATTTTGGGAGTGTTGATAAAAATATAATATCAAGTAAACTAAGACATTGAAATTGTTGATGAGTTATGGGCAAATATGATGATAAATAAGATGGTAATGATGCAACTGATCTTTCTGTTCCATCTTATGCTTCTAATTTAGAACGTCTAGAAAAATTGAGACATCTGTAAAATTATGACTTAACTTCAAATACAATAACTTATTTTATGAGTTAAAAGAGATTGTATTGTGAATGTAGCCCACATAAACATAAACTGCAGTGTTAATGACATTTTGATAAAAGAATGTTAGTACAATTAAAGTTTCTAATGTATAAAATTAAATTATACGTTCATTCTATTTTTTAATTAAAAGTTAAACTAAATTGTATAGTTAAATATTTTAGAATGTAATATTACTATTTTTAACTGAAAGAAAATTAATAATAATATTTTTAAATGTTTTGTTTCTCGTAAGTTAGATGGAGAGTCCAAAAGCAAGACCCTTTCAATAATATGCGGCTCTCAGTTATACACAATTTTAAATCGGTCCCTTAAAACGCATATAACTGAGAGATCACTGTAGCTGTAAACTTATATGCTTTTTATGGAAGATTTCCCACCGCTATTTTAAAAAATCATCTGTATGTACATTAAAATAAATCGAAATTTTTAATGAATAGTAAAATTTTTTGAAAGTTGTGTGGATAATCTGTTTAAAGAAAAAAAAAAGTAAAAGTTGTCACCTGTGAATTTATAGCTTGAGCCAGGTGAATGTGGGAAGTTATTTGTGCTTTCTCCAAAAAATAATGGATCTGTATGTAAGCTAAGCCCTGTAATTTAGCTTTTGAAAAAGTTCCAGAAAGTTAAATATTTGTCTATTAATTTTTTTTTTAAGTGACGACGAAATTACCTTAACTTTTAGTCCTGGTCCATTTTATGTGGCAAATTAAGTGTAATTACTATAATCATTTGTTCATGAAGAAAAGAAGGCAATCAAGTTCAAAATTTTTTTTTTAGTTTCTGAATTTTTTCTTAACTTCAGTGAAACTAATATGTAACATAGCTAACTATTTCTCTAAATGATTCTAAAAATAATAATATTAGCCATATATAAACATATAAAAAGAAAATTCTAACAACATATACTGTTCTCAGGTGGTCACTCTCCAAATCACTGACTATGCCTGCTGTTGCTTGATTTTAGGCAAGCTTTTCATAGCTTAGTTCGAAGGTAGTACATACTTAGATGTGTCAATTTTGTACTTTAACCTACAGAAAATTTTAACTTCATGTTAAGCAGTTTTGTATAATTTGATTAATGTTTTAATAAATATATACTGAGGAATTAATGATCAGTCATCTACATAGATTAAAACTTTGCCCTGATCATATAGCAAGAAATATAAAAATTCATTTTCTACAACTCATAGACATAAATATCTTTCCAATTTTTGTCTAGTCTTATGCATTTGGGTAGGCAGGTTGTATTGTTACATAATAATTCTACAAACTCTTTCATGTAAGTGTTTGTGCATGTATGTAACACATGATCTTTATAACAAGAGCCTCAACTGTATCTTTATTAATTCAAACGAAATATTGTCCATTGAATATTGAAATTTAACACAAATGTTATTGCTTTGTAGCAAGATTACTAAGTGAGTATCATACACGCTTAATCCAAGTGAGCGAAAAAAGTAATCAATGTCGGAGTGAAAGGAAAAATTCATGGATTCGATGTATTTGTATCGAAATCTACTGGTATTTACACAAAAACGCTCTTTAAGTATTCGTTTTCTGCGAATTCCACGTCCTGCTTCCTGTTTCCCAAAATACTGATAACGTTCAATCGTCTTTGAGTGAAAATTAGTTCTTTTGTTGTTTGTTCTTTTTTGTGTTCTTTTCGCTAGGAACGGGGGATATTCTGATTGGTCAATACGTTTTAGCGCCTTATCTTTTCGACCCTGGTATGTTGTAGAGCAGGCTTTTTTTCCACTGTCATCGTGTCTGTGTTTTATAAAAAAACAATGGATAAGTAAAGAAGATCTTAACATTATTTTATTGGATAGCGGTATTGAAGAAGAAGTTACCCAAAAGCTGTATGGTAAGTCCTTTTCAATTTTCTGTTAAAAAATCTTATGTTACCGTTTGAAGTATATTCCCAAAGACCAAGCCAGTCTCTCGTTTCCTGTGTTTTATCTCTCATGTGATTTTTTCTTAAGTCCTTCTAAAGACAGCATGAATCTGAATTATAATTATTAAATATGATATAAATGATATTTTACCTATGCACACACATTCTGCAAAACGGCTTAGTTCCACTTTGAACATTAATGCCTGACATTTCTTTAATAAATATCAACATATTAAAAAAAATTAGAAAGATATTTAATTAATATAAATATATTTAGTTTGCATGATATGTGTATTTCTAAACTTACTTTCAATTTAATGTTTAGGCATTTTGGAAAAGAAAATTTATAACTTGCAATATTTAATTTATCTAGGCACAAAAAACTTGTGTTTCGGTAAATCCTTCTGAAGACAGTATGAATCTGAATTATACTTATTAAATATGATATAAGTAATATTTTACGTATGCGCACACATTCTGCAAAACATATGTTTAATGGCTTAGTTCCACTCTGAACATATCCCTGAAATTTATTTCATAATTATCAACATTCAGAAAGATTAATGTAGATATATTTATTTAATTTGTATAAAATGTGTATTTTTAAACTAACTTTCAATTAAATGATTTTGAAGTGCACTTTGGACAAAGAAAATTTATAATTTCCAATATTTAATTTATCTGTGATTACAAAACACTTGTGTTTTGATAAATCCTTCTAAAGACAGTATGAATCTGAATTACACTTTTTAAATATGATATAAATAATTTATCTATGCACACACATTGTGCAAATATGTTAAATATCTTAGTTCCACTCTGATCATATCCATTACATTTATTTCATAATTATCAACAAAGAGAAAAATTTAGAAAGATATTTAATTAATATAAATTTATTTATTTAATTTGTGTGATATGTGCATTTTCAAACTTACTGTCAATTAAATGTTTTGGCATTTTGGAGAAACATAATTTATTATTTGCAATATTTAATTTATCTAAGCACAAAAAATTTGTGCTTTGATAAATCCTTCTAGACACTATGAATCTGAATTATACTTATATGATATTATATATGATATAATTAAAATTATTTATTTAATTTGTATGATATGTGAATTTTCAAACTTACTCTCAATTAAATGTTTTGGCATTTTGGAAAAAGATAATTTATTATTTGCAATATTTAATTTATCTAGGCACAAAAAAATTATGTTTTGATAAAAACTTCTATATTCCTTCTATAGTATGAATCTGAATTATACTTATATGATATAAATAATATTTTACCTATGCACACACATTCTGAAATACATGATAAATGACTTAGTTCCACTCTGAACAAATCCGTGACATGTATTCCCTAATTATCAACATACAGAAAAATTTAGAAAGATATTTAATTAATGTATGTATTCATCCAAAGTACATTTGTTTTATTGCATGTAAATCTGAAGAAATTATATTGTTAAAGATTATCCATTCGAGAGTTTAAAAAAAATCCTTGATCCAAACATTAAAAGACTTATTTTAAATTTAATAACTATTCTAATTCTAAATTTTAGAATTTATTCTAAAAGAAATTATTCTAAGATTATTTAGAAATTATTCTAAAAAAAGTTTGAATTGTATGCTTCAAATATATGTGTGTATATACATCCACTGTTTTATATTTTTTTATACAGGAAAATTGCTTATCATTTAAGAGTAGCCATTGTAAAGCTTGAAAAGAGATTTAATAGTAAAACAACAGCAGCTAAGTATTAATTACAAAGAATTTATTATTTTGAGATAATTTTAATTAATAGCAATATATATTTGGTGTAAAGTAATATGGTATGTTTTAATATGTTGTTGTTTAACCTGATTGCAACAGTAATGAGATTTTTTGCCAGTTTGGGTAAAAATTATTCTTGATCATTATTCTCCCCTTACTTTAAATTTAGTTTATCTATATAATTATTGTATAGATATATATTTCAAAAATTTTGGTGAGATTGGGGCAATAGTAGCATATTTATACACATAAAATGTATCCCAGGATAAATAGTTGGCTACATAAACAGATAGCTTATATTAAGCTCTAAATTCTGGGTTAAGGAACTAGAAGTCACACTCTGAAAATTGTAATAAGTTCACACCTGTGAATAAAAGTTTATTTTAAGAAGTTTCATTGCACTACACAGATCATACCTTTAGAGGTGTCATAAATTTTGAGGTTTATAATAATTTAAATTTGAATATTTGGTACAGTGAAAATAATTAATTTCAGCATTAATGAAAATATTTCCTTTTTAAATTTCCTTTTCATTTTAATATGGTTTATGTTTTGTGCCTTAAAAGTGCGATAATTTTTAAACTCTGCACTAATTGCTAAATATCAAATATTAAAGCTGTATTATTAGATAATATCTAAAAGTATGTATGTGTTTGTTTTTATTGATTATTGAACAGTAATGTTTTCTGGTTTTTGTCTAATTCTGCCTGTGTATTAAATTTTATTTGTGTTAAAAATTGTTTCTTCTACTAAATGCCATTTTATGTTATTTAGTATAAATTGTGTGGTATACATAATGTTAGTAGTATAAATTTTAAAATTCTCTATTTATGTTAAAATGAATTTTACCATTACTATGACAAATTTCATATTTAGTATTAAAAGATAACCTTAACAGCATTTAATTGAAATTTGTGCTACTGCATAAACTTTATGGTATAAATAGATAAAATCACTTTTAAATCAGTAAATTTATTCAGTAAAATAATAATAATTTAATGTAGACTTTAAAATTATTAATTTAAACTATGTAACTTGAAGTTTCCCGTGAAACATCTATTTTTTCAGTTATGACTGCTTTTATAGTTTTTAACTTAACAGAAAGTACTTTTGCACATAGTCACTCATCAAAAAGTACTTTTGCACATAGAAAGAAAATTTCTCTCTCTCTAATTAAAAAAAGAACGCAATATCAGCTGAAACAGGTCGTTTTTCTAATTGTAGTTTTATAATTAGCCACATAGTAAGTTATATAAACTCAGACCCCCCCCCCCCCCACACACACACACACACACAAATCCCGTCTTCGTCCGAGGGAAGGAGAGTAAAGCTTTGAGTTCATGTTCAAATGTAAACAGCCTTGAATGTGCATGCTAAATCTGGAGGGGGGGGGGCGATCTCTTCCTTGTTTGTTAGCATGTATTTAAAATAACGATTTACAGCCTAAAATAGTCCTCCATTGGAGATAGTACTGAAACTTTTGATAAATTATAGATGTCTGTGCTCTCTGGAGTTCTTTAAGAATATAGTTAATAGCTTCAGTGTAGTTAGTTATGAAAACAGTAACATAAAGTAATATCTTAATTATTAAGTATAAATAAATATTGTGGTAACAATTCTAGTAGTCAGCTTATATAATTTAAAGAAATTTTTTCAAATCTCTCCCTTTATCAAGATTGAAAACATGTAAAGCTACTTTTGATTTGGGGCTCCTCTGAAGCTGAGTTCTGGCTGCATTGCATATGCAGCAAATCCCAGATAAAAGAAGCCTTTTTTTAAATTAACCTTTCCGAAAAGATATTAAATTGCATTATTGTATATTCTTAGGTCAAATATCCTTTTTAACATGACTGTATTTTTTTGTACTTATATATACTTATACATATTTCAGATTGATGCAGAATTCCTTAAAATATTCCCGGATGATGCTGGAAATTTTCTGACTTTTCCCTTTCTTTTTTATACTCCTCGCATCTATAAGTACGTTTCCAGAAGCAGGCAGATATAAAAAGAGCTTTCCTGAAGAACTATATGATTTGAGAGTGAATATATACAGTAACATATATTTTATTTCTTAACTGCTTAATGATAATGCAGTTGCTTCAGAAAGTTTCAGAATTTTACTTTGATAAATGTCATTTTTTCTTTCTTACAAATAAATATTACTGTGCTTTCTTGAACTAAGTAAATCTTTGTTTCTTCAAATTCATGTATTAAATGAGGGGTCATACTTGTCCTGAAATTGCCTTTTTTATAAAATGTAACAGATTTTTAGTATAGTTTCTTGTTTAATATTTTAATTGATCCACTTAAAATTTTGAATGATGCTATAATTTTAAGACCAAGACACGTACGGTACGACACTTCTGTAACAGTTACTTTATTTAAAAAGCTCCAAATGCATTGTTACTAATAATAAACTGCTAAAGAAAAGAAAATATCAATATCAGGGTTTCTTACATTCATAAAGAGTTAATTTTTGCATTAGTTAAAAAAAAAAAATTGTGCATTGATTACTATAGAATCTTATTTTATGTGTTTTTCATGTAGCAATTCTTTTCAATTACATTTAGAAAATGACTGACACTTAGTTCAATACGCTTTGTTTTTGTTTTTCTCTAAATTGGGCAAATTTATTAAAAACTCTTTGGAAATAGGCATAAAAATATGGCAATTGTGTAAATTTCCTTTATTGTTTGCATAAGTTGGATTTTAAAATACTTGTTATCGATATTTTTTTTCTAAAAATAATTATCAGCATTATCAATGTTGGCAGAATTATTAACAGTAACTGGAATAGGGAAGAAAAAAATTTGTTAGTGAATTTTAAATTTGAGAAATTTTTAATGGAATTTTCATATCATGTTCATCTGTTGATACATATTTACTCTCTTTGCATTATACTTATACACCATATAGCAGCAAATGAAAAATATGTGAAAAAAGTGTTTTCTAATGATTTTATGCTATTGATCAAAATAAAAGTAAACTATTGCATAAAAATTTGCAAATGTATTTATGAAGCAAAAGTACTTAGATGTGTGTCTCCTCTTAAAGAAAGGGTAATGATGAAAGAAAAATCTGGTATGAGTAAAATCCTTTCCAAAGATATATTTAAGAACTCATTCAAAGTTATTTTATTGCTGTTCTATGTGCAGGAATAATTAAAATGAAAGTATGTTCCGAAAATTTGTGCAAAATTTTCAATTTTAAATGTTGACATTAAAGTAAGAAAATTAAATTTAAAAGAATCTAATGTAAAGTCACATTTTTGTAAAGGTGTAAAGTCACATTTTTAAGTATGAAAAACGTTATCGGGAATTATTTAACAACTTCCACCCCCCCCTCCCCCTACCCATACACACACCATATAAAGAAAGCGGTGCTGTGCATTATCTTTCTAAAAGGGGAGGAATGTGTTTCCTTTTTTGAGACACTGATTTTATGTATTATTAATTATGAGCAATTCAATTCATGTGAGCAGCTTTAAGATTAATGTTTATTATAATGAAACAATATAGCAATGAGTTACACACTAATTTTTAAAAGAATTGCCGTTTGTATTGCAAAATGCTGTTATGTTTAATTAAATGGTATGTCGTTCAAGTTTCAGAAGATCAAAAGACGAAGTTCTGATCTGATGTGCTATTCAGATAGATCGGGGTAAAATTATTACAGTCATTTAAAACTTATCAAAAGTTACAAAATAGTTATTTAGATGTTTTTGTGAAGTACACAGCATTAAAAGAAATGTTTTCAATATTTTGTGATATATTAAAATAATCTTTTTTCACTTTACAGGGAAATGGTGCGTTGGATGAGGCTGTTGAAAACATTGCTGAGACAGGACCCTACGTTTTATGTACAGGAGAAAGATTCCACTACAATAATATACTCTTAGTTTTGGACAAACACGTAGTTGAAATTAGCCAATGTCCTTTAAAGACTTTTGATAACTTGTTTAAATGTTTTTATGCTGTCAACATAAAATATCCAGAGCCCAGAAGTAGAAATCAAATATGCTTGATAGCTAACACCGATTATATCTTGTCTCGGAAATTAAGCATTAATGTTCAACAAATAAATTTTTTAAATATTTGTTTGTTAAAGAGAATTTTATATGCGATATTTACAAATTAATTTTACCAAAATGTAATAGCAGTTGATAGAAAATCATATCTTGTATTTTAAAAAAGATAATTTTGAGTGTATTTAATAGATTAGAATTTATATAGTATATATAGTTTTAAATTTAGTTGTAGTGCATTTATTTCTTTTTGGAATTCATTTTTAGCTTGGAACCAGTGTAATTTTTTTATTGGTATATCTTTATGAATATTTATTACTTTAACTACTTGTTAAATTATTTACTATTAAGAATTTTTTTTTGCACAGGGATTGCAATGAATGGATTTATGCAATGAATGGGTGTAAAATGCATTTTGTTTGTTCAAATAAAAGTATAAAGATATAGTGTTGATTTTTGTTAAAGTTCTAATGCTTTAAATGGGGAATGAAAGTCATTTTCTCTTTCCTTATCTATTTTTTCTCCATGATTATGGAACTAGTGTAATTTTCAAACTGATTCAGTCAGTGAAGACTAATAGATATAGAAAACTCAAATATTTACAGCTTGAGGACCATAAAATTTGTGCAAATAAGTGGTAAGTAGTATCTTTTGGTGCCTATCCTTTAAGGATGAAGTAACTATTGAGATTTCAGGCTTAAACTGTATTAGAAATAAGTTGGATGAAATTTTTTTTTAAAGAGTTATTGAAAAAAAAGACACTATTGTAAGACACCAGGACTTCTGTTTAAATAAATTATTAAGGGATTGTTTTAAAATGTATAACTATTGAATATAGAGAGTTACAAGGCTTATATATTTTTTAATTTATCTCTTCTACATTAAACAGTTTGAGACACTTTGAGAGTGATTATTTTACGTAAACAGAAAAGAAAGACATATTGTGAGTTATTTTTATTCACATATAAAAAATAACTGATAATCATTCTATCTATCACATATATATATATATATAGAATGACTTTCTTTTTCAGTATATATGTATATAGAATGATTTTCTTTTCAGTAATTCAAAAAGTTTCTTTTTAAGAATTATTGAAAAAAAGACACTATTGTAAGACCTGTTTAAATAAATTATTAAAAGGATTGTTTTAAAATCTATAACTATTGAATATAGAGTTACAAGGCTTATATACTTTTAAATTTATCTCTTCTACATTAAACAGTTTGACACTTTGAGAGTGATTATTTTACTTAAACAGAAAAGAAAGACATACTGTAAGTTATTTTTATTTAGATATAAAAATGATTGATAATCATTCTTTAGAGTTACAATTTTATGTTGTAAATTTTCTCTGCATAAGAGTAGCGCCTAGACTTTCACCATGAAAAATTGGCAAAAACTTGAACAACTATTACGCGAGTAAACACGTACATCTTTAAAAATATAATTATTCAGTAATGTGTATTACAAATTCACCCATTTGTTTATTTCCCACTTTTTTTAAGTAGTTTTTATTCGGTCATTCACGAGCATTCAAGGAAATTTAGTCTCCTTCCGCCTCCCTTCCGTAATCCACTCTCGACTCGAAATTGGTAATTTACCTCAATTTTTTAAACTAGCATATGTTATCTTTTAAAGTTTAATAAATTGTTGCAGATACCCTCCCTTCTCTCTTCTTACAAACAGTTTTAAATGTACTTTGTTGTTTTAGAATTGATAAGAAAGTATTCATTATTAATGCAGGTATGTACTTTATAAATTATATTACTAATAATATTTCAATATAAATCATGTGTTTAATTTACGCAGTTACGCTTTTATATTAGTAATCGTGACGTACATTTCAGAATCATGCTGCTATACGGAAAATAATTTTATTTTCAAAGTACTTTTCATCAATATGAAATATCACTTAATATTATCCCAATTATATTGTTTTATTGAAAAAGTGTTCAGCACATAGTATTTTTACAAAGACTCATCTTTTTTTTTTTTTTTTTTTTTTTAATAAAAGGTACAAAATCATTGTACTAAATGGCTTTTTCAAATGTGCAAATGCTCAGGATAGGAATAAAAATAAATAAAACGAAACAAAAATAAAAGTATTTTTAAGAAAATCGCTTTTTTGAGATTAAAAATTAATCAGAAAAAGAGCGAAATCATATCTTAAATTATTTTTCCTATAAAACGCTCCTTTTAATATTAAAAAGTAATGAAAACGGAGCGAAATTATTTAATGTAAAAGGAGCGGAAATCGCTCCGAAAATTTCGCTCCGCTCAGTGATCGAAAAACGCTCCTAAAGGAGAAGCTCACTTTCAAGTACGGAAAGGAGCAAAAAATCGCTCCGACTGATCGAATTTCGCTCATTTGGTTTAAGCGTGTATGATCTACTATTTTAGGTTCTTTAAACATTTAATAAAAAATTATTAGATTAATATTAGAAATAATATTAAGTAGATATATTTAAAAAATTAATATATATAGTATTTAAAGTAAACTAAGAAATTTTTAAATACACAGATGGCCAAACCTCAGCATGCATGTCACTCTGTGGCGCAGCAGAATTTTAACTCTGGTACACGAAGACTTATTGAAATAATTGAAAAAATATTAATGTTGTCATCAGGAACTTTGTCAAAATCCATAAAAATTGAACTGCAAATATAAGGAACTTATTTTCGTTGCAAGTGTTCCAAATTTTATTGAATTTTCAAAATTTTGAATAAACAAGCAATTTTACAAACTTGCAAGATTTGGATGTCAGATATGTAGGTTTGGATCAACATAGGTTTGTGAACAAATGTTTTCTATTGTGAACATAATAAAATCAAAATATTGTTTGAGATTAGCTTGTTTACTTTAGAGCACCCTTTTTTTTTTTTTTTTTTTTTTTTTTTTTAAGCATCTTCAAGAACTAATACTTGTATAGATGACTTAGTGGGGGGAAAAAAATAAAACCCTTCAAATTCAAAAAGCCACATTACTGAAGTACTGACTGTTTAGTTATTATTTATTCTATACATAACCTAAATAACATCACATTTTTAAATGTTTATTAACAACAATCCAGCCTATATTTGTATTTAATTTTTTTTTTTTAATCTCCTCTACTTAAATGAAAAAGGGGTGCTACATTCTTAAAAATCTTGTAATCAACCTATGAATAATACTTTTTCTTCTTTTTAGTATGTTGAAAAATTCAAAAATGGCATGCATTTTTTGTTGTTGTTGTTGTTCTGACAGTAGCACTTTTCGCAAAAAAAGGTTGGCAACCACAGTTCTGAAGTTACAATGCTTAAATGCAAGACAGCTATATAAGCTATTTCATTTCCTTAAATTGTGTAAATATTTAGGAATAAGTAACAAATCTACTTATGTAAACAATATTTTGCTAAATTTTTTATTTTTATTTTAAATAATTGTTAAATTTTCATACATAAATAAAATGTTAAAAATAACAGAGTGCAATTCTTAATTCATGTTGGCACTAATCTTGTGCCAACATGATTATTACTAAATGCTTTTATTATTACTAAATGCTTTGTATTTAAACATTAAAAAAACAATTCTGATACAGTCTAATCAGAACATCTGATGTTTGAAAATTCAGTTCAGTTAATGCAATGGATTAAAACTGTTCTTTGAAACCAAAACTCATATCAATAGCTCTTAAATTCTAAAAAGTACATTATACCAGATATACTCAATAAAAAATAAGAATGTTTATTCACAAGTTGTATTGTTCACTTTTATAAAGAATAAACCTATGTTTTAAATAACCTTCAGAAAATCTGCTGAAATCACACCTCAAAATTGCTGATTTTTAAGGATATAGCAAAATGCTGTGGCATTATCTTGGATATTTCGTAACTCACATATTTATCACTTGTAAATGTGTAACTCACAAGCACATCATTCACACAGCACAAGCTGTGCTTCACAAGCACAGCTTGTGAAGTATTGTATGTTGGTTGTTTAGACTTAAAAATAATTTAATCCTTTTTAAAACTTGCTTTCCCCTCCTCCCCAAGATAGAACAGTCTTAACTTCAGATTGCATCACCATCTAAGAAACCGTAATATTTACAGGCATGAAAGTGCAATTTGGAAAAAAAGACTGAACTTTGCACGTAATACAAAACAATCAAATTAACATACAATTAATACATTACTGGTTGTTACTATGTTATATATTCATTATTTTACTAATATTTAAACAGCCTGGATGGAGTTGTAAAAGTTGGAATTCCATCAAAAGATGGAAAACTTTCATGCCTGTGTTTATGACCAAATTTTTATTAAACAATTTATACTGTGACTTCTTTTTCCCAGAAATAATTCTTACTTGTGCTAAGATGTTTTAATAAACTGAAATATTTCTAAAGCTGTGCCCCAATCTTGAGAATTATACTCAAGAAATATGACTGTCTTAGATTTAGAGTTATGTTGATTTTTTCTGCTTGCAGCAAAACGCAAGTCAAATCTTTGAAAAAAATGCAAAGCCAGACATTTATTTTTAGGTTATATTCCTTGTCTTTACTGTAATACCACGGTCTAGTTAAAGTTAATAAAGAAATTTGTAATTAACTCACATCTGTAAAAAATAATATTTAATACAAATGTTTTGGGTGGTACAAATTGTGAGAACTTTCTCTCACTTTCCTGCCTTTGTGAAAATATAGGAATGTTGAAACTGAAGAAGGGTGCATTGGCATACTAAGGATTTTGGTTTAGGGAAGATACACAAATATTATGTAACTCGGTTATAGTGACATCTTTTGCAAGTGAAAACTCTTAAAATGTCAAAATATTCTGTTTCTCGCTCATGAAATACTAACTAGCCCACTGTTAAAGTAACTCAATTATAAAGTCATAAATTATTATCTGGTGTTTCAGAGAGAATCATGGAGAAATGCCATGAATATCTGTGCTGAAAATTGAGTGTTGTAAATGTAATACTTTTTTAGGCATTAATTTTTTGTTAAAACTAATTACTGTTTTCTACAATTTATATATTGAAACTAATTTGCTATTCTTTTTCTTTGAGAAAAATTATTTATTTTAATAAATAAAATACAATACAGATCAGTTTTGTTTTGCTTAATTAATATTAACTATATTGTTTGTTTGACAGAAGAGGACACTCATGTCACCATATGTGTCGTATAGAGCTACATGCATCCTCCAGTGAGTTTCTCGCATGAAATTGGATCCTGAGCAGAAAGGGAGAGCTGCCAACCATGAAAGCCGCTTACAATTAGGAACACCCCAGGCATGGGCAGAATATTTTCTAGGGAGGGGGAAGATTACTTTAACATATGGTTTCAGTTGTATGTTTAAATGGCAAAAATCCAGGGGCGGGGCATGTGCCGTCTATGGCCTATGCCCATGCCCCCAGGGGACTCAGTTCCACAGAGCCAAATGTTTATTAACTTAGGGCTTATTAACAGACAAAGCAGTACAATGCCATACATAAAATTTCATTTCATACACATTATCACAAAATTACATCTTAAAACACATTAGAAGTGTGAAGGTCCTTTGCCCGGACTTAAGTTGAAGTAATGGTCTGGAGTTTTTGTGATTTTCTCCAGTTGCAGAGGGGCAGAGAGCTAAGTCGGGGCCCTGGGGATAAAATCTTTGTGTTCCCTTTACTATCCAGAAATCCTTTTGATGTCGTATTAGATCAATCATTTATTCCTTATTAAAATTATTAATTATTTAAAGAAACTAAATTAATAGTAATTGGAAAATAATTAATAGAATTAAAAGTATTAATTAAAAGAAGTATTATACTTTAATAAACATCCATGCTCTAAAAAATACCAACATTTTGTTTTGCAGGTTTTGTCACCTCCATAGAGAAACTGTATTTGAGACGTTAACATTTTTGCATGGAATGTTTCCTCAGTATTGAAAAAATTAATATTTTTATTCATACTTCCATGCAAGCAGGCAGCCAAAAAATTTTTCAGAAGGCCAAAAAAGTGGAAATTTCAAAATTTCGGAGGTTGGATGGGCCCATAGTCTCTCCTCTCTTCCACTTCGTACCCTTTCTTCCACTATTCATCAATGTGTCTTGGAAAAAAATGATTTCTCGTTAAATAAATCTTTTCTAGTTTTAGCCATGGCAAGCCGTTGAATAACACTGTCAATGTCTACTTTTCTTGCAAAAGAAGACTCAATCAAAAACACTCCTCGTTTTTGTCAAGTTGGTGGTTTATGCTCTAGCTGGCTTTTAGTAATTTCATTCAAAAACTAATTTGAAACATCCGGGGACATAATCTGAATTTGGACTTTTTACAAAATTGACAACACACAATTAAGTATCATATAAACAGCAAAAGCGGGGGCCCCTTCACAAGCTGAGGCCCTGGGGATTTTTCCCCTCCTCCCCCTCCCTCTCTGAGCCACTGTCCAGTTGTAGCATGAATACATGTAAGAACCCCTAAAAAAGTCCTCCGCCTAAGGCAGATCCCCCTCTTGTAGCTTTGCCTCAAGGGTGCTCTACCTGAAGAGCGATCGTCATGTCTTTAAACTTTTGAACGGCTTTTCTTTTGATCTAAACCAATAATGATAAACATTCCAAAAAATTAATAATGCTTTAAAACCCAATGCACTATGGACTAAGTATCTGTATAGCTGCATGTCTCATGCAGTTTTCAGAAAAAATTCATAAGCACAAAAATTGGCTTCGAAAATAAGGGCCGAGTAGTTACGGGTGTATGTCGAAGAAAAAACTCTGTTTTTAGTCTCGGTACACAAATTGAAATAAACTAATAGCACCATGGTCTCCAAAAAATTCCAGATGGTTTTTCATAAGCTGCAATAAGTGAAAAAGCTGTGGCTTTTGTGAAATTTTCAGAAAAAATTCTTAAACATGGATCTGAGCTGCAAGAATTTTCGAAGAGTGACACGCTTTGCGAAAATTTCCGATTTTTAAGAATGTTTTCTAAAAGTTTTGAAACTGATACAGATCGATTGTTTATTTCAGTATGTACTACAGCTTGTAAAAAGACAGTTTCAAAATTTTGAAGTGCCTACCATAATTAGTTTATTTGTACTTATGTACCAAAATCACATGATTTTTTCGAACACCGTTACATACCGTTAAATATCGCAAAATTCCCTATGTTTAGCACGTTTTCCTGAGTGTTTCATAATGTGTATTTAGTGTATCTGTGCGCCACCAGATGGCGGTCCAAGGACATTCGAACTTGTTCCAGAAAGATAAGAGCAAGACGTTAAGAGTTGTATTTGTTATAGTCAAGGTGAGGCATAATGAATGTGTGAAACGTGGGTAGTGACAGTGTCAGTGGCGTACCCAGAGGGGGTGCACAGGGACATATGCACCCCCCGAACATTTATTCTCAAAATTGAAGTATTTTAGAAAAAAGAATGACTTTTTCCATGCTTAATTTTTTTCATCATGAAAGGAAAACATGATTCCAGCTACATGAATTCCTTAAAAAAGACCCTACCTTAAGTGGGGATGGCATCATATATATATATATATACACATATATTTTGAATGATAACTCTTTGCCCATACACATGTTCATTTAAGAATTGTTCTAAATGGTGCGTTTATTTAGGAACGAAATAACCCCAAAACGTACAAATGTTAAATCTATTGTATAGTACAGGGGTTCCCAAACTTTTTTTCCCCGCGGCACCCTTATCAGGCTAAAAGTATTTCGCGGCACCCTTGTCAGGCTAAAAATATTTCACGGCACCCTTTTCAGGCTAAAAACTTTCGCGGCAAATTTCCTTTAAAGCAATATGAATATGAAGGTTAGAATGAAGCAGTTTGGATGCATTTTACATAATTTTTTGTTTGTTTGTTTACAGGGCTAACTATCAAGAAAGTACTCTCTTGGGAAAGGGATATAGAATTTTGACAATACCCTTATTGCAGGGAGTTCCTATAAAAGAGAGGCTACAGGACAGTCTTGAATTTGACTGAAATATTTTTGTTTGAACCCACTTAGTGATCAGCTTGGCTCACTTTCTTGGGGATACCGGTTCAGAGGAAATTATTTGATTATACTCCACCAAAACACTTTTCTTGATTATCTCCACTGCACCCCTGATATATGCTCGTGGCACCCTAGGGTGCCGCGGCACCCAGTTTGGGAACCTCTGTAGCAGTGGTGTAGTCGAAGGGGGACGCGGGGGTACGCCGTCCCCCGACATTTTCACTTCAGCCCATACGTCCCCCCACTTTTTATTCTCAGGGGGGACGCTCATTTACAAGGTTTAAAAATTCTGTGAAGAAATTAAAATTTTCGTTTTGTTCGCGCGAGAGCAAGTATATCGTTATAAAAATCAGAAGGAAACTTTTGACTGTTTGAATAGACTTTACAAATGGGATTGTATAAGGAACTCTGAAACACTTAAGCAGTGAAAGCATATCCATAAGAATAGAACAAATTATAACCTTCCCGAACGTACTCAGTAAAAAATGCCTTTCTGAATGGCCGAAAAAGTAACAAAAATCGGGGTAGCGAATAGTCACGTACCAATCCAAAAGAAAATCTGTCACTTTGACATTGGATTGTTGCCTCACCATGGCACAGTGGTTATGTTACTGGAAATGGTAGACGGGCGAAGTGTGAAGGTCCCGGTTTCTGGTCACATTGTGCGTCCGTCGACCTAACCGTTCGGAGTTTTCCGTGGTTCTCTCCGAAACTTTGCCTAGATACTAGAGATGAGACGGGCTCAGCCCGACTCGGGCTCGGGCTCGTGAAAAATTTCTCCTTTGTTGAACATACTCCTTGAAACAGATTTTAAAAAGTGATTCATGGGATAAATAGACGTACTTATTTTTAAAAATAGCGGCACGGGGGACTAGAAGGTATGTGAAGCTCCAAAATTTATTGTATCCTATTAATGAAGTAGTTAAATTTATTTGTCTTTAGCTGAAATTGCGGGCTCGGGCTTCAAAAAATGAGCCCGAACTCATCTCTACTAGATACGGATTAGGACCACTTAGAAAGACCCCTACGGAGGGCACTCCCCTTGCGTTGTCTTTCTGACGAGGATTTATAAGCGGTCGTCGAGCCGAGCACACAAATCCGATATACATGTTCGCAACAACAAATTAAGTACAGCTGCGGGAAAAAAAAAGTCCCACTTGCTTTTTATTTCGCCATCGCTCGTCGTATAGCAAAGTTATATCTACCATTCGTTTGCAAATAACGCGTGCTTTAATTTACTATTAATTTAATTTGCATAAGGGGCCGTCTTCATATTTAATTCTGCATCAACTTCGTTTTTCTCAATGGCAACCCCATATTTTGACTTTATTAAACGAAAGAAAACCTTCAAATTACCCTAAATATGAATTTTCACCAATTTTCTACGATAATTTCCGGAGATATTGCGAATTCATTTTTGCGCGTTTTTAAGGGACTTTCTGCAAATTGAAAAACGCTATTTGTAGGTTTCGAACTTTTCGCCTTTCATTTATTTCGCTCGCGAGAATTAAAAGAAATTAATATTATTTTCAAGGAAAATATTGTTCCCATCTCTCTTAAAGTTTTTTGTACTGAGAATATCAAGGGTAGAATAGAATATTTAGTCTGTGGTCCAAATGACCCGTGAGTTCATAACTTCCTTGGTTCGTACACATGATTTAAGGGGAAAATGCAAAATGACTGCTAAGGATTTTGAAAATCTTTGTAATTTTGAAATCGTTATTCAGTGTTTCCCTTGATGTTTCTCTTAGACAGCTGAAATGTTGGCAGGAGTTAGAAGCTCCTCCCTGCTCTTCTGACTACAAGCATGAATATTGCTCGACTCAGCTATGGTCGAACTTAAAGAATGGTTTCATGATTGAAAATTTATTTGTTTGAATTTCATGTAAAAAACGCAATTACTTTTCTGCCGACCAAAATTATCACTGTGTTTGTTATTTCACTTTCTTTATTTAATAGTATCGCCTGCAATGTGCAATATTCTTAAGACTTTTGGCGGTATTTTAATTTATAGTTAGAAGAAAATTTTTTTACAGAAAAACGTGATTTTGAATGTTTGATAAAGTATGGGGAATTCCAAAGACCTAATGTTTCCGATATTAAAAAAGGTCACATTCATGCCTGGAAAGTTGAGGATGTTAGTTTTTCAGAAATAGGACGTTGTATTAGAAGACATACATCTACTGCATCTAATTCTATAGCTGGAAAATATTTTATTTGGGGGAATATGGTAGCGGACGCAACAATACACGCTTTATAGAATCCCCAACAAACTGTAAAAACCTCTAATTTATTTGCTTCAAAATTTGATATTTTTAATACTGGTATCTTTTACTGAGTTTTTGCACAAAATAAATCTAATTTACATTTATTTTATGCAATTTTCAAAAAATTTTCACTTAATAAATTTATATATGGTCCCTTAACTCATGAAAATAACACATTTTATTTAATATAAATTTTAAACTACTGAACGTAAAAATTTGAAATTTTGCACAGCCATGTAATATTAATTTCTGCATCTATTTCCATCGAAATTTGGCTAGGTCGCTATTCATAATTTTTTTGAATAATAATTCATAATTCATATTAATAATTTATTAAAAATCATAATAACATTAAATTATGTTTGGGTCGTTTAGTTCTAATAGTACGAATAAAACTCAGCTTCTTACTACCAATATTATGAGATATGAATTGAAGTATGAAAAAATATTTTAACATATGGGGAGGGGGTTTTGGAAGCTCATAACTCACCCAATTTTAGTTTAAATATCTTGAAATTCGGTATCCGGGGTTAAAATGAGCTAAATTTTTGAAATATGAAGTGAAATCTAGGGGTTGCTATTGAGAAAAAAAAAGTTGGTGCGAATTTTAATATGTAGATGCCCCCTTATGCAATTTTTATGCATAGCAAATTAAAGTGTGCGTCAATCGTAAACGATTGGTATCTGTAACTTTGCTGTGCGACGAACGACGGCCGAAAAATGTACAAGTGGGACTTTTTTTTTCCGCAGCTGTAGCTTACACGGTTGATCAAAAAGACTTAGTTTAGATTATTAACAAGTGATCAATAATTTAACAATGAGTTCATTTTAATTAATTAATTAACAAATGATGGTTAAATTAGTTTTATTGGTTGTTTAAGGAATCATTACATTTTATGAATTTAAGTTTAGGTAAAATGAGCGTCCCCCCACTTTTTTTCTTAGGACTACAACACTGCTCTGTAGTAGATCATTTTTAGATTTAAAATTAAATTTATTAAAAGATCTTAAGTAGTACTGAATTAATAGTATTAAATTTATTAAAAGCTCTTAAGTCGTAATAAGCAAAACTTTTCGATTTTAATTTAAATAAGGCAGATTCTTCCATAACATCATAGTTGCCAAGTTGTACGATTTTTTTCGTGCAGAAATTTAAATTGTTTGCACGATTTTACTAATGATTAAGGAAATCGTAAGAATTTTTATTGAAAACCTCTAAAATATACATTTCTGCAAATATCGAATGTATTTAACGTTTTGCTTATTTTCAAGGTCATTGGTCTTTTGAATTTTTTTCTACTTCACATCAGTTAATTCTGCTGTCTGTTTATCAACTTCTTTGGCTGGAAAAACTTCCATAAATATATTATGCTTCAGCATTCTAATTTCAACCGCTTTTCCCATCCCTTTTAAGAATAAATATTTTTCCTTCATCATTCTTTTATTAAAGCCTCCCATACCATAAGAGTTCAGATTGAATAACCCCTTTTTAACCCATTTATGCCTAGTGTCCCTTTTTTGGGACGGCATTTTCGCTATTAGTCGGAAACGTTATTTATTTTTCCTAGCCTTTATTCATGAGTATTGAGCCTCAACTCTGCAAAATATTTTAACATGACGAAGTAGGATGTTGATATTTCGATTTTTATGCTTAGTGATTTTAAAAGAAATCATCCCTTGTTCAAGAAGTTGACATCAGAAATTTATCTATTATTTTTGCTATCAGTAAAAATCGAAGGAAGTCGCAAAAATATCCAGGCACAAATGTGTTAAGAATAAATTATTTTTTTAAGCCTTATTCAAAGAAAACCATTTAAAAATCATTTCATTACTGGAAGCGAGTGTGGATATTGTAAATTCAAAATAATTAAAATAAATGTACAAACAAAAAATGTTCTAATTGGCTAAAAGTGTTTGTGTAAGCAAACACGATATAAATTACCGTGTTTACTCGCGTTATAATCGCACTTCTTTTGCCGATTTTGTTTCACGGTAAAAGTCTAGGTGCGGGGGATATCAATTACATAATATTGTTCATTCTAAAGCTAAAAGATTACTGGAATTACAAAAAAAAAAAAAAAAAACACTTACCAACGTTGTCCACATATCTACAGTGTATCAATCAAATAATATTTTTGTCAGTTGTATACGAAAAAGGGGTATTTTTCTTTCTATAGTAATATTTTTTATAGACATGAATGAAGGCCTAATACATGACTTTGGCGTTTATGCGGGAAAAGTATTTTGTCGATTTTTTCTGCTTCAAAACGAGGGTGCGACTTTTATGCGAGGACGACTATTACGCGAATAAACACGGTAAATATACCAATAGCTATTATTATTATTTTTTTTATAATTGTTTTCTAGAAATTATAATTTTCTATATTGTTACTTTTTCGTCGCCAATGCATTTAAAATTGGTGAAATTATCTGTTTAATATTAATGTGCTTGTGTTCTCATAAGGAAATCACTAAATTATTTCTTTTTAGAAATGCATACATGTATTTAAAATTTCATGTATTTTCCTACTGAAGTATTTAGTGCAATTTTTAGTAATAATTTAATTTAATTTAAAATACGTAACAGGAGGAAATAATCCGTTTTTCTATTACAGAAAAATGCAATATCTGAAAAGCATTCAGAAAAAAAAATTAATAATAGAGCACTGATCTTAGTACTTATGTACACTTAAGGACAAAGAACATCCCGGCGAGTAAAGAGAGGCATTTCTTGCAAATTATTTAACATGTATTTTATTTCAAAATAGAGATAGAAATGAAATTTTTTGTATGCTGTATGTACAAACATAACATTCCATATATAAATTTAAAACAACGAATTTGATTAAAAAATTAGTCTTTAACAGCTAATTAGCTTTTTACATATCATTGCATATACTATAACATGCTGTTCAAAGAGCTTTTTTGAACAGTGTGTTAGTTTGGTAAACTTTTCTAAAAAACTAGTAAGTTTATTATCTTAAAATTTTGTACGGTATCAGAAAACATACTGTCTGAGAATAATAAGAAGCGATTTTGTTTTTGTTAAAAAATAAATAACAATAAAAAAAATCACAAAAAACCCTTTTAAAGGCATAAAAATTTAAAAAGCAGGAAAACTATTATTTTCAAATTGTTTTTCACTCAGGTCTCTTATGTTATGTATTTTTAAAGAAACAGGTTAGGTAAAATTTTTTCTAATGTTTCAACTCTTTACCTGAAACAAATTCTTATAAAAGTGTACCAAAGCATTAAAAAATAAATAAATAAAGCTTTATTGTAGCCCCCCCCCAAAAAAAAAACCGTTTGTTTGCATTTTAAAAACAATATTTTCAGTAGTTTATATAGTCTAAAATATGGGGTGGGGGGAGAGGTATATGTTCATAAGATCATCTTAAGTGTCATTCTGTTTCCTGGCCAAATAATGGTAACCCATTTTATGGAAAACCAACTTTTTTTAAATAGGTCTTCTTAAATCCAAACATCTGTATTAAACTTTTTAATGTGAATTTTTCAAAGGGAGGGGAGGGCAAATGATTCTGCTAGGTGGGGCTCAGCCCCCCCCCCCCTTGGCTACGGGCCTGGCAACAGCCTTATTCACAAAATCAATCCATTTGCACAGAAGCTCACTATCTCATTTCAGCGGCCTATATGGCAAATCCTCTCTGAAATTATAACATAATGAAATGAGGGGAAGTCATTAACAATTTATTATAAAAAGGTAATCATTTGCCCGAAATATATTACAGAGGATATTGATAAATCAAAAGAAAAATCTACTATTACGCCAGACTGTCAAGTGAATTTAAAATTAATACATGGTTTTAAAATGGTAGATATATATGTGAATCAATGTATGAAGTAATATAGGTGCATTGATAGAGATGCAAACAGAAAGATATCCCACAGCCAACAAATGAGACTCTCAGAAGGAAGTTATTTTTGATTAACCAATAGTTACATTGCACTAAAGTGCCTAGATTACTTAGTAACTTATGTTCAGTTCCCAGACCACTGTAAATTAATATGGCAGCGTATATATACGAACACATTTTTTAGCAGGGAAATAAGTTGTTCCATAGATATTTAAAATCCAGTATTTACCATAAATGTCAGATTTTAACAGGAAGAAACCAGGGTTGCCAAATGTCCTGAATTTTAAGGGACAGTCTCTTGATTTATTATTTTGTCCCGGGGACGGAATGCGGAACTTCCCGATACGGGATGGCAAAAATCCCGTATTTTGCTCTCAAACGACAAATTACCTAATACAATGACTTTAAAATCGACCATCCCGAGTCGTCCCTCTGCTCTGTCCGGGCAAACACGGCGCGCTCGATGTCTGACTGTGTGTCGGAAATATATTTTTTAACTGCAAAACATAATTAACAAATTAAAAAGACCAAGAAACCGTTTTTTTGAAGAAACTTATAACTTCTGGTTAGTTCATTGTCTTCCGACTTAGTTTGAATAACTCCACTTTAGTTTTTAAAGACAAAGTAACTTTAGTAAATAATAAATATACGTATATAATAACTGATTGTTTATTCATTATTTTTTTATACTTTCAGTTAGAATAAATGTATGAGAAAATTCTGAAATAATTACTTTTTTTTAAAAATACCCGATTCATTTTCTTATCACGACTTGACAATTATTGAAATCTGCCCCTTATTGCCCATTAAAACTGTCAACCCGTCCTTTAATTTTGGTGTTTTTATTTATCAAACCTAGACGAGACGAGACGTCTCGCAATTTTGCAAGACGATACCACCGGGTGCGAGTGCGAGACGATATCTCTGGTCAGCTCTCGCGCGAGACCAGTTTCTCGCTAAAACAAGCAAATATGGTTATGGTCAGTACCTCAAGTTGCTTACAAGTCGGTACTCCAAAGAAACAGGAATTTTAGAATTAACTTTCATTTTTAACTATTACCCTTATATTAAAAAATGCATTTTGCAAATTAGTCTGTAATTATTTTTACAGTGAATATATATTTTTAAAATTAATACTGAATTTTAAAATAGTAAAAAGCAAAATTTTCATATACATTGCACTTAGTTTGGTTACTATGACACTAACTAAATATTTACGTAAATTTTACTTGCCCTTTTGGATAGCGTGACGCAAAAGATAAATTAAATTATTGAAATAAATTCATTTAAATACATTATACAGACTCAGTGAAAGTGTGATATATTTGACAGTGTATTTCATAATTAAAAGCATTGCTTAAATGCGTACATCTTCTTTAGAAAATAAAACGAAAGTAACTGTAATGGAATTTAAAAACAAATCTTTAAAATTCTCAGCAGGGCGTCACTCAAAATTTGATATCATTACTTTTAAGACCCGTATTTAAAATTCATAGATCTATAAAGTAAAATGCTGCGTCACAAATTTGTAACCAGTTGAGGGTTTTTGCATGGGGATATCATTCCTTTTTTAAGGGTATGGTCAGAAGATAATAAATTAGTTTCAAGGGCGAATTTGGGAAGTTTGCTTGACACTAAGTTATGTAAATAAATATACAAACCTGTTTTCATGCAGTATCAGAGTATTTGATTAAAAAAGTCACAGCAAGTTCTTTTGTAACATGTAACAGAAAATTGACATATTTTTGTTAGAATTTTATAATAAGAGACATAATACTGATTATAATCAATAATTTTTTGAGTAATTTTCTATTTATAATTTGGGTCGAGTAGAGATTAGTATCCCTGCCACCACCTTTGATTGTATTTCATAAATTTACATTCAGTTTAATGCTAAACGTAAGTTAACTTTTTTACTATAATTATATAACTATTGGGCCCCATCAGTGGCCGAGCGCATAGCGCTCTGAACTGGGAGACGGAAGGTGCCTGGTTCGAAACCAGGTTGCGTCCGCCGACCTAATCGTTCGGAGTTTCCGTGGTTTCCTCCATAACAGCGTAAACACGGGTTAGGACCCCTTAGAAAGACCCCCACGGAGGGCACCCCACGTCTCGGCTTAGAGCCTACGTGTAGCTATAATCGGCCGTAATTCTAGAATAACAACAACAATATATAACTATTCGTTCTATTGTTTTAATGCATTGTGATTCATTAATTTGCATTCAGTTTAACGATCACCGTAAGTTAAGTTTTGTTAAAATTATTAATTTAATAATCTCGTTCTTAATTAATGATAATCTAGTTACTCGATCTATTATTTTAATGCAATGTAATCTATTAATGCAATGTTTGCTTTCAGTTTAAAGCTATCTCTAAGTTAAATTTTTAACTATATTATAATATACTAAGTTTTTATTAATGACTATAATCATTAATAAAATAGAAAATTACTCAAAAAATTATTGTTTATAATTGGTTTTATGTCGCTTTTTAGAAAACTACATACTATGTTTGTTTTTTTATCAGTTGATAATTTCATTTTTTTAGAGAACGTTTAGATGAACTACCAGTTTAAGAATAAGGGTCTTGCGCGGTTGACTTTCTCAGTGCTTCTGAAGCGTATTTACGTTACGTCGTGAGAAAAAACGTCCAAAATTCCGAATTTTTAGATTATCAGCCATCCGGTAGACCAGAACCCTGGACATTTATACTTCATTTATCTACCTCTTCGGTATCTTATCAACTCGGCTCGGGTGGGCACAACATCTTGTTTCAGATGCCATCTCCGGCCTTCAAATGTCTAATACAAAATATAGTGCATGTATAAATTTAGATTAATTAATCAAATTTCTATCTGAAAAGTATTGAACAAAATTTTAAATCTGGTATTTAAAGGAATACAAAATAAAAGTGAGAAAAACCTAAGATTTGGAAAAAATATTGGTTTTAAAATTATAATTCAATAATTTCAATAAATTTTATATATACATGAAGAGTAAAAGAATTATTATTAAAACTAGTTAGTATCTAAAACTACTATTTATTTTCCTTTGAATACTAAATAATTATTATTAATTAATTATGTGAGCTTTCTGAAGAGAAAAAAATTTCATTGAAATATTAATTACATATTGAATTTTCCAAATAGAATTAATAATATTAGAAAAATAAAGACTTAATTTAATTAGAAATAGCTATCAAAATACTAGGGAAACGAAATACTTAAAGAAAAAGTTAGGAAGGAGTTTTACCAAAAAACACTTAAATTAATTATTTTTTTAATTCAAAGTCTTAACTATTTTTAATTATTAATTATAGCAAAATAAATTACAGAAAAAATAAGTAAAGTATATAATAATCTGTTATTTTTTAAAATGAAGTAAAAGTAAAACGACAGTAACACAAAGCTCATCTCGCAAAAGTGCGACGTCGGGACAGAACTCAAGTCATTTGCTCTGGAAGAGGGAGCGAAATGTACCAGCTGTCTAGGACCAAACTGGTTTACGATATAAGGTAACTTGTACAAATCTTGTCACGGATCTACAGCACTGTATTCCTACTCCCTGCCTTGTTTACCGCCTTTAAAACGAGATCATTTTCCGTATTTCCTTACGCGGGTTAAATAGTTCCCTCTTTGAACTGGATTAAATTAAAAAAAAAAAACGAGTTTTCTTAGCTTAACCGGCGACGTCACTCATCGAATTTGGCACCGATTAAAATCATATATTAATTGTAAAAAATTCGTTAGAGAGGATTCCGAGATCCAGATGCGACACTTTTGAAAATAGAAAAGTTAGCTGTATATATAAGTGCCGATAAATTTTACGGGTGGCTGGTTGGGGCTGGCTGCGTCACTAGTAGAACTGCCGTTCTACATGATAATTTGTACGCAAATTCTTTATGATTTCCTTTCTTTTTTTAACCGACTGAATATAAACTGGATCAACTCGCTTATCACAAATAACGATTATGTTTAGGAGTTCAGGGGTCTACTACGATGTTATCGGAGAATATCAGTGACGGATAGTTCTCGCTCAGGGAAGGGATAGTCAAATTCTTCGGATGAATATCCACGACACTCCATTTGGTACTAGCACGATGAGTGTCGAATAAAAGGAGTGAGAATTTTAAAGCCTATTCTGACAGTTCCGGCACTGTGGGGTAACAGAGGCACATCAACCAATCACAATACACTGCTTCCTTTTCTACAATTTCTCAAACGAGGGCATTGTCTTCAGAATTTCCGTGGGGTTGGGAGGCATCGATCAAGAAAGGGGTGTATTTTTTGACAGGCAGAAAAACTCTTGCTTACCAAGGAAAGGGGGGACCTTTTATTGGAGTACTTAAGAGGCCACATTAGCTAGAAAAGAAGTCCCATCTCAGAGCTGGATTCTCCCCCCGTCGCTAATTTTTCGCAGTCGCTAACTTTGCCCCGCCTTGAGGTCACTTGAGGTGGAGTTTTAAGGAAGAGCGTCAAGGGGTTCTTGTGATTGGCTAAAAGACCTCCTGATGGCCTCCGGAATCGTTAGCGCAGTCGATAATCAAACAACTGGTTCTGCCCAGTCGACAGCTAACCACCGACGATTTCGGAAACAACCGGAGGAGAATTCCACCCTCAGAACGTTTTGCTGTCCGGTTTCTGAAGTAGATGGGTCATTTCAGGAAATGACTGACACTTTAGGTACCCAATCAAAAGTACCCCACATCTGAACTTACCACTGGTAATTGCGTACAGTGACAGGTTAGCGTGATCAATTTTCGCTTTCCCTCTTTTGACAAAAGGTTGTGATTTGACAAAAAGCCTGTCGTCCCCCCCCTTTTTAATTTTCTTTGTAACGTGACATGTGTCAAGGTGTAATGTATTCAATGCAAAAAGAATAATATAAGAATCCAGTGGCGCACCCAGAATTTTGGTTTAGGGGGCAGGGGATTACAAATACTGCTAAACTCGGTTAGAGTGATTTCTATTATAACTCCCTTATAACGTCAAAATATTCATTACCATTTACCCATAGAATACAAGCCCGCTAGAAACGTAACTTGTTATACAGCCAAAAATAATTATCCAATCTTTTCAGTGATGTTGTACCCAAGTTTAAGTTTATACAAGAACTGTAAGTATTTATTTAAAAATCAACATCCCTCCACTTTTAATTAGCCCCCCAACAAAAAATTAGAAATAATTTGAAGACGATTTTTTAAAGTAAAATATTTGAATTCATTAGTGACAATGTTCAATGTTTTTCGAATCTAACTCTCCAGATTTGGGGTGGGGACTTTAGCCACCATCCCCCCCCCCCCACACCGTCGTGAGCCAATGAAAGAATCTGTAAATGTGAATAAAATATTTGGCTGTAATCTAAGTTTAACTTTAGGGTTCATCTTCTACGGCTCACTGATGTGCCCTCTTGACACACACAATAAAACACCCATTCATCTTCTACTCTCCGGTATCGGAATGCAAGTTTCTGGCATCATCTACTCATTCGGGAAAAAACAGCCTTATTTCCGATAGTGATTCCGACATCGGGACGATAACGAAAGTTTCATGGTAGCACACATCCGATGTTTCTCGGATTGTGACGTCATGAGAAGAGAAGGCTTGATTTATTCGCTGCGGAAAGCTTTCTTTCCGATGTTATCTTGGTGGAGCCCCAGAACTAGTGATATTGCGTTTTTTCGTGCTCTCGAAAAAGTTCCAAAAAATCCTTTAGGTTTGAGCACGCATCAGCCACAAACCGTCTCAATTTCTGAGGCAATCCTTTACTTATGCAGTCATGATAATAAAAAGATCACACAATATTTACAAAAAATTCCATTTTTAATTTTTGAATAGGTGAGCCATTCAAATTTTTGCAGCCACTTTCATGGGCACCCATATGTATGGACAGCGTGGGGCCATTGCCCTCCCTATCTCCCAGGAAAATTATATATTACCGTAATTATTTACGTATTGGTATAACATACATGGGTTTCATTATTAAAAATATAGTATTTTTCTGGGGCAGGAACCAGTGGCGATCCGCGAAAGTCCGAGTAAAATAAAGTCAAATTCAGGTGACCGTAAGCCGCATTTTTTATTTAAAGAATTTCTGACAATAATTGTATTCAAGAATGACATAATAAATTTAGTTTACAAGAAGGGGGGTCAGATGCGCCCCTGATGCAAGGGCGGATTAAAGGGGGGCGGAGGGGGCGACCGTACCCCCCCCCCGAGAATGAAGAAATTAATGTAAAAGATCCTATTTTACTTCCATAAAATGGATATATATGTCAATCTTCTAACTAACCGCCCCCCCCGACAAACTTCCATTAATCCGACACTGCCCTGATGTACTGGGCCTACTCTAGGGGCGGACAACCAGGACATTAGTCCGTAGCGAAAATTTTCAGGGGCGACATTTTGTTTCTGAGAGTGAGAAAAATAAATACATCAATTTTTCCTTGATAAAAATTAAAATTTCGCACTGCCTGGGAGGTCATTTTACTCAAATTAGAAAAATACAGCTTGTTTTAATTGCTGTATGTGTAGGGATTGGGGGGCGGGGGGGTGATTTTACGTTTTTGTCCGGAGCCGCAAAAGAGCTACAAGTAGGGCATGGGCATGCATGTACTTGCAAGCAAGAGTAATGATGAATGCGCACTCGAGAATTATTTATGTTCTTTTTACGATCGATTACTTACTTTCTAAGCTCAATTTTTCCCGCTAGAAGTAAACAGCAATAATTCTTGAAGCGGCTCGTAGTTTGACCTCTACGTCTGAGCTTAGGGGGCTATTTAGTCTTGCAATGAAGGGGGTTCCGTATAAAAAGCAAAAGGCGTCACAGGACTTTTGAACTTTAAACCACAGGAAAACTAAAATCGTCATTCGTTTGAGGGTGATGGAGCGCTTAAAATTTTCGATTGAGCGGCTTTTTAGTAGAAGTGATACTAAGAAATTTACTCGGGGGGCTAAATTCACTCAGCCACTCGACTTAGAAAAGAAAAGAAACTAACCATGCCATGTGATTGAGTGCTAAAAATTTTCGTTTTATCGACTTTAAAGCACGAGTTACAGATCACAGTACATTTCGAGCGGCCAGCTTCACACTTGGTATATGACTCTTTGCAAATCGAATTTCAAGATTCTGTGAACTCTGTAGGATTGAGCGTCGAGTGAGGACGTTTGAACGCCAAAGCCTATTTTGTAAGCGAGATTAAATTGGAAGTTATAGAGCATATTACATTTCGATGGGACAACTTCGCACTTGGTATACGACCCCTTGAAATTCAAATTTCAAGATTCCATAAACTCTGTAGGATACAGCGTCTAATGAGGACGTTTGAGCGTCAACAAGTTTTTTTTTTTTCCTTTAAGCTTCTTTTAATCGGGAGTTGAGGTCCAGTGGTTCAAACCCACCCCGAAACTTTCACGACAGGAATATGTATTACTATTTGTAAAAGGGTATTAAAAATTTGGCTCATTGAGATATAAAACTTGAAAAACCCTCGCGAAATGTTTCCCTCTCTACGGTATTAGTTGTAGGGCATATCACATTCCGAGGGGTCAACTTCACACTAGGTATACGACCCCTCGCAAATTGAATTTCAAGATTCCGTAAACTCTGTAGGATACAGCATCGAATGAGGATGTTTGAGAGACAAAAATTTTCATTTGAGCGCCTTTCTTTGTTTAGTTAAGCCTTATTATATTTCGGGAAGGCCGACCGAGTTGTATGGTGGGTAAAGCACCGTTACTCCGGTTTCGGGTTCGATTCCCGGCTGCTGGGGTTCGATCCCCGACTGGGCTTGGTTGTCATGTCAGCCCCTTCAAAGAGGGCGACGTTGGTCCACCTACTAGGTGCCCCCATAATAAAGAGACCGACAATTCTGGCCTGTTGTGGCCAAAACCTTCAAGGCAGAGGCCGGCCATTAGAAAAAAATATATATATATATTTCGGGAAGACTAACTTCACACTTTGTATAAAACCCCTTAGAATTGGAATCTTAAATTTCAACAAATTCCTTAGGATTAAGCGTGGAATGACAACGTTTCAGGGACAAAAATTTTCGCTTGAGCGTATTTTATTTATTTAGTCTTAAGATGTAGTATATTTCGGGGGTTGGAGGGGGGAGTTCACACTGTGTAAAAACCTTTAGAATTCGTACACTGTAAAAGAAAGACACTCAAAAATAAGCAGAATGTACTAATTTTTAAGTTCATTCTGATCCCATAATAGCTCCGAGTTATGTTTTCTCAAATTTAAGAAACTCATCTTACCTCGTTGAGATGGGCGCTTCCAAAGGTAGGTTCTGGGCATGTGCAAAAATCCGGTTCAGAGAGTATTGGAGAAAAATCTTGAGAAAAATGAGAACACTGGATTATACTCATTTTATTGATGGTTGTCTATACTTCGCTCGCACTTAACCTGAAAGCGTTGGGAAAGCTACAGCGGCCGCTTTACAGCTCGTATATCGGCCGTAACGCATGTATCACTCCGAGAATTCTCTCTTACTTTCTCTGCGTACCACAGCTGGCTGTTACTCCATTACTTGGCGCAGAACAGCTCCCTTCCACTATAGGGGGCCTCCTCCGCTCTTGCGACCTTCTTTCTCCCCTACTCCCGGCAATTCGTTGGGCTGTCTTCGAAAGTTTTGTACGGTACCGCTAATAAGTGCACTATTAGCGGTACCGTACAAAACTTTCGAAGATTTAAAACTAATAAATTTAAACTTTAAATACGCCATTACTTACCTATTTTTACGATATTTGAATGTGCGGAAGATTATTTTAAAAGTATGTTGCTTCCACAAGTTTGGCATTCCTTGTCTATTCAGGTTTTTGTGCTATATTTTACGCTGAACGTAAATTTCGATAGAATAGCTAAATTTTCATCTAACTGAAGTTCTTCCATTGATGTTCCAGTTCACGTTAATTAACACGTTATTCTTCCCATAACATTTTACAAATCGGAAATCAGGTTCTTTGACATGCACAGACCATTAAGCCCAAGAAAATTACTTCTTATAAGCTATCAAAAACTGACGGCTAAAAGAAATTCAAAACTCAAAAGTACGCAAGAATGTACTTAAAAAGGAAACTTTCTTTTTCAAACAGTATGTATGTATGTATAGTATATGCGTGCAAAAACCTGCCTTAACTGAAGCCTTTATTAATCAAAATCTTGTTAGCGGAACTATTACTGAAATTGAACCCCTATTCAATAGCAAACTCTCTTTAGCGGTAAATTTTTTCAGTCTCTTTTGAAGCCATTTAAAACAGACTTTACTACTGTATATGCATGTGAGTAATATTTCATATTTAACAACACTATATTCCAAGCTTCACTGAAAAGGGGATCAACCAGGCACGTATCCAGAAAAACATTTCGGAGAGGGTACAAACGGTAAAAAAAAATTTCAGAATTTTTCACGAAAAGATTATGACATTATCATTTTCGTAAAGAAAATCAAAATTTTGTAAACCCCCACTACCCTTAAATACATCCTTGAGGCCAACACTGTGAGATAAGACAACATAAATTTAATGTTCCTGATCATCGCATATAGAAGGCGAAAGCCTTCTTTTGCGAATGCAATTCTCTGAATTCGAATACAATTCTCCGACAGCCAGAAAGCAAACCAACAGCAAGCAAATACATGGCTCCACAATTAAAATTAGTGATAAAGGAAAAGGTAATATACTGGCCCTAAAGCAAGCTCAATAATGTTTAAATAGCAAGAGGGCATGCAATGCCTCAGAATCAGATTGTTGTGTTGTGTGCAGTAAGGCAAACCTGCACGAGGGGTATTTGCCAAGGATGGGTAGTACCTTGGTCAGAGGACTTTCTAAGGGGTTCTTACGCGTATGCACGTTACATCTGGAGAAAACAGACCGTGCACATTCGCCACGTATACATAATAATCTTTTAGCGGGCTGGATTCGAATCCGACACCCTGCCAAATGAACTAAATGATTGCGCATGTTATATACGTTGGGTATGTATATCGAAAATGTAAAGAATGTAATGTGATTTTCTGTCTATAATTTTAAAAGCCCCGTAGGGGGCTTTTATAGCCCCGAAAAGGACTCTTTGTAGCCCTGAAAAGGACTGTTTGTAGTCCTGAGAAGGACTGTTTGTAGTCCTGAGAAGGACTGTTATTCCTCTATACGTTCAACTCCGCTAAGGTTACCATCGTCATCAGTGTACAACTCAGTATCCTCAGATGAATCCAAAACGCTGAATTGGATTGTTTCAACTGTGTTTTCAGCCAGACCATCTAACTCCCACATTCTTTTTTCTTCTTTTTTCACGTGCTCAACGCAGTTAAACCAAGAAGCTTTTTCTATTCCTTCAGCAGTTAGCTTCATAATTTCGTCCATTTTAAATGTCCGATTCTCTGCTGAAACATGGCCTTTAACCTGGCTCCACACAAGCTCAATTGGATTTAACTCGCAATGATACGGGGGCAAACGAAGTACTGTGTGTCCATGAAATGCAGCTATTTTGTCAATTTTGTAGCTTTCGTATAATTTTTTGTGATCCTTGACAATGCTAAGCAGTTCTGCCTTTAGCATGTCATCACTCCAGAGTATGTTTTTTTGTGTGAGCCATGCTTGTATATCTACTTTCTTGGTAGCACTTGATGGAATTTGCTCTACATGAATTGAATGATATGGAGCATTATCCATAACAATTATACTTCGGGGCTGGAGTTCAGGCAGAAGTTTTTTTTCAAACCATTCTTCATAATGGGAACCATTCATTTCATTATGATAGTCTCCAGAATTTTTCTTGGCTTTAAAAATTTCTACGGATCCTTTAACAAACCCGTCTTCATTTCCAGCCCCTATTATAATTAATCTCGCCCCTTTACCTGACGGTGCTTTTAGTCCAGTTGACAGACCATTTAAAAAGGCATGTCTCTTGGATTTCACACTTGAGTCTTGCCACACACGTTCCTTGGTGTACCCTGCATTTACCCACGTTTCATCTGTATAGTAAATTTTTCGGCCTTCGGAACGGTAACGTAGCATTGTTCTCAAATACTGATGACGCCATTGCAGTATATCATCACGTTCTATCAGCATCGAAGAACGGCTTCTCTTTTTATATACAAATCCCAAATCTTTCATCAAGCTCCTGACGCATGTGATTCGGAGATTTGGAAGATCTTCATCTTCGTTTATAGCGGCCATTACTTTTTGGGCTGTGGGTATCTCATTTTTGAAAAAAAAAGAATGCACTTTTCTACGAATTGCAGTTTTTGTGAAATCATCATAAATTTGAAGCCTTCGTCGTGTAGCCACTTTTAAAGGCCGCTTTTTCCCGGGAGTAGATAGAGTCCCGCTCTTCCTTATTTCTGTTTTCATTCGGTAAATACTAACCGACGAAACACCAGTTAATTCAGAACAGAGTTGAACAATTTCATTTTCTGATTTTGACTGATGTTGCTCTCTGAGTTTAGTGTACACATTTAAGACAATAACCTTAGCAGAGCTCCTTAAGGGTTTTCCAGCTTTATGAGGCTGGAAAGTGAAAGAAAACGAATTTGCAGAGGAAGCCATTACGAAAATACAAGGAAAACGACGACAATAAGAAATCACTGCTCAGCTCGGAGACAGGAGAAAAGATAAGAATGCGGGATTGCGCGGGGGTGGTGGGAGCATTTTGGAGGAACGGGGGTTACCAGGTCATTGTGAAAACCAGCGGTCAAGACTGAATTTTCCGCCAAGAGTGTGAAAGTTCTAATTGGTGGAATGCGTTGAATGGGGATGTACGAGCGGTTTATTGTTAACTCCTGAAAATTGCAAATTTTTCTATACTAACTGCTCATACAAGCAGTAGCTTGTAAAATTGAGAATCATTTGAAGGATTTTAGACAAAAAAATTGAAAACTAATGTTTTAAAATCCGCAAAAATGTGCGAACTATATATTTTTGCGGATTCACACTTCATTCTACCTTTGGTAATGCTATCAGGATAAGTGCGAGCGAAGTATAGAAATTTTCTTGCGCACGTTGTATCAGTACGCAGTAAGATACAGTTCATAAGTTTAAAGTACGGTACTAATTTATTCTTATAACTACTCCAACGAAATATTTCCGAGCACCACATAAACGTTTATTAAATAATTTACCAGTGTACAACTGACATAATAAGGGATTATATTTATATTTATTCAGATGCTTATTTTTCAGTTCGAACTGTTATTTATATTTAAGCATGTCATGTACTCGTTTATGATGCAAATGTATTAAAAAAAATATATGAGTTCATTAAAGTACTCAGTTTTAAATAAATCATTTTTAACAGTGTATATGCCTTCATGTGAGTTACTTTTTCCTTGAATTGAAAAATAAATTTAAAAAATGTATTTAATTTTTTTTTACTTCTATGTGTTTTATGCAGAGTATATTCTCGAATTTTATAAGCCTTTTTATTTTTATAACAAAACGCTTTTTATAACTTTATTTAAAAAATAAATGCCCTTTTGTTCCAATGCATTACAGTATCGAAAAAAAAAAAAAACTGTCTCTCTCTTTCTTTTTATAATTCAAGTTAGATAATGCAAGTGAGATTGATGTGATTTTGACTTCACGTGTTTAAAAATGCTTATATCGATTTCGGTTAGTAGGCTTTTATATAAAAATTATGCAACGCACAAAATGATTTTGCAAATTCTGATTAGCTGCGATGTATTACCCCCTATTTTTTACATTGATCATGACTTAACTGTTGTTAAAAGTAGGGAGCAAAAACCCGAAAATGTTCATTGGGAACGATTTTGCAGTGTACTTTGAAAGCGATCCCGTACCTTTGTAATAATCCGTATTTCAACTTTTTTCTGATTCCGATTATTGCATCAAAAATTATAACCTTATTACATTTTTAAAAAATATATTTACGCTAGCAAAAACAAGAATAGTAATCTCAATTGCTCAAACAAAATTTGCGCGTTCAGGTATGAAAAGAAAGCAAAGTTATTACCAATAGGTGCAGTTTTGACTTTTTTGTGCAGATATTAATAAATGTTCAAGGTTTTCCCCTGATTTATTTTAAAAGAATATTTTGCCTATTATGAAAGTACAAAATTCATAAACAAAGTAGTCAGTCATAATCAGTTCTCCTGACTCTACTAGAATCAAGACTAGAATGTACATGGATTTTTCCATTCCTTGCTTTACATGTGGTTTATTAAATTGTTGACCGAGAAAATGTATCTCAGCTGTGATAAAGCAAGCCGCTTTAACTTTTTCGCTACGATTTATACCGAAACAAGACATCAAGAAGTGTAACCCGATTCTCTCACTGGTGCGGTCCGTTTCCGCACGTGTTCATTCAACTCTTCGAATTCTTGTCCGAAGTACAACGGTTTAATGATTACAGGCATATACTTTATGCCTCTTTTTTTGGAGGGGGTGGGGTAGGTGGGGTGGGGTGTCACTTTGGAGTTTAAAATTGTTTTCTTTCGATGGCAAGTAAGTCAACTTAAATTTTCAACCAGGAAGGGAGGCATTGAAATCCGTTTGAATTCTGGACAAAGAGAGTGGGGCTAAATTTCAATTTGCAGGCGTACTGCGTACTTTATACATGTTTTTCTTGAAATTCGACTTTTAAGGGAATGTACAATAAGGGAAAAGTTGACCCCTAGAAATGTAATATGCCCTATAACTCCCGATCTAACGGCGCTAAAAAAAACAACAACTACAACAACAACAAAAAAAAAAAAAACTTCTGGGCTCTCAACGTCCTCATTCGGGCACGCAATACTACAAAGCTCACGGAATCTTGAAATTCGACTTTCAAGGGTATGTGTACGACTGGACAACTTGTACTTGGCCCCTAGAAATGCAGTATGCCCTGCAACTCCCAATTTAAAGTCGCTCAAAAAAAAAAAAAACTTTTTGGCGCTCGAACGTCCTCCTTCGACGCTCAATCCTACAGGGTTTACGAAATCTAGAAATTAGAATATCAGGGAATCGTATACCATGTGTGAAATTTGCCCTTCGAAATGCAATATGTTATATAACTGTCGATTTAAAGTAGCTCAAAAAAAAAACTTTTTGGAGCTCAAACGTCCTCATTCGACGCTCAATTCTATAGAGTTTACTGAATCTTGAAATTCGACTTTTAAGGGTATGTATACGACTGGACAAGTTAGCCCCTAGAAATGTAGTGTGACCTGTAACTCCCACTTTAAAGTCGCTCAAAAAAAATTTTTGGCGCTCAACGCATCCTCAATCGACGCTCAATCCTACAGAGTTTACGGAATCTTCAAGTTCGCATTGCAAGGGTCTGTATACAAAGTGAAGTGTTGGCCCCTTGAAATGTACTGTGACCTATAACTCCTGCTTTAAAGTCGACGAAACGAAAATTTTTAGGGTTCAATCCCGCTCAAACAATCCTATTCCCTCTAAATTCCCCAGTACGGGGCCCGCTTTTAAATCTCTTGCCGACTAAGACTAATCGAAAAAATTTGATCTAAAATAAGCGTGTGCGTGATTAAGGCCAATTATCTGCAAGAGGGATCTGGGCCTATGGGTGGGGTGCCCTCCATGGGGGTCTTACTAAGGGGCCCTAACCCGTATTTACGCTACGTTTCGGAGAAAACCACGGGAAAACTCCGAACGGTTAAGTCGACGGATGCGTGACGGGACCGGAACACGGGACCTTCACACTTCGCCCGTCTACCATTTCCAGTGACATAACCACTGTGTCATGGTGAGGCTGTTCTAAAGTAAGACTAATCGAAATCAAAAATTAATAAATAAATAAAGAGCTCTTAGAGTTTAAAAGTTATAACTTTTCCCTATATATGGTGCTAAGGTTTAGTTAAATTTTTATGTTGAGACTTGAGATTAAAAAACCTTTCATACATTCGGGTAATTCGTAAGTCAATTTATCAATCGCTCTGTGCTTTAAGAGCTTATTTTATTAAGAGGTTTATTTTATAATATTTTCTTTTCCTTTTTTTTTTCGGATTCCTCCTATAGTGATACTTTCCAGCTATTCTGAGTAATTTATCAAATTAAGCTCTTTTTAAAAAGCTTATTTTATTACAAAAATATTTGTTCTTCAACTTTTGATTTACCGGATTTCCGAAGTGGTATTTTCCAGATACTTTCTAGTGTGTATAATTTATTTATCTCCTCACTTCTCATGAAAATTATTTCAATATGAAAAACATTTTTTTTTTTTTTTAATCAGATGTCACTGACTTATATGTAGTGATACTTTCCACATTGCCGTCAGTCATGATTACTTTATGAATTCTCTTTACTTTTATGAGTTTAATTATATCAAAACGTTTGTTTTTATGCATTTATATTTACTGGTGAATGATGCCGCCCAAATTAGTTTACAAAAAAGATGAATATCCACACTTTTAAAGCCTATTTTGAAAGGTATATATGTATATATATATATATATATATATATATATATATATATATATGTATATATGTAAAGTAAATTTTCTGATATTTTCATTTAGTGGCATCCAAGTGCTGATATTTTCAATAACAGTATTCATCCAGAATGATTCTTTAAATAACGGTTCTTAATTTACTGTGGAAACAGTTTTTTTAAACTGGACTCATCCGAGGAGGTGATATTTTCAGTCTACATCCAGGATATTTATGTCGAAAATGTATTTTAATATCTGTAGTGTATTTTTCGAGATGTTAAAGTAAAATATTGACTTTTCAACCTTCCTTTTTATTTATATTGCTGTACATGCTTAAAAAGTGATGGAGAAAAGAAAAAGAAAGAAAAGAAAAGGAAAACGAAAGAAAATATCTAGTAATTAAAGAAAATATTATAGATAAAAAAAATGCTCTAGAAATGTCTTAAAGTCTGACACGCAACATTTCTCTATTTTTTAGCATCGCCCCCCCCCCCATCTCTCTGACCAATTCAGTCTAACCCAAGTACGTTAAATTAAAAAATCTTGAATTTATGTTTCAAGACCGGTTTGAAGATATCTAGTTCTGTTGGAGTTCTATGGTTGTGGCGCTACTCAAAAGCCTGATCTGAAAATGTTAACATGTCCCGTTTAAGGACGGATGCGTGACGAGACGAGACAAAGCTTTGCAGCTGTTTTACGAGACGATATAGGCTTATTTTCCGTCTCTCGCGACGCCCATCTCTCGTCTCCTTACTCAGTGTCCTATATATGTTTGGGGCTGTATTTCGGTTTTTTTTTTTTTTTCCCAGGTGGTGAGGCGGGGGCAAAAATTGTTTGAAAATTATACGACTTTTTGACTGTTATGAAAAATTATTTTTACTGGAGTCATTCAAAATTCCTAACTAAACTAATAATAATACGGCTTATAACGTTCTAAAGTTAATTAATTTTAAATCTCATTATTACTGGAGTTAATATAAATGTTTTACAATAGCAGTTTTTAATTTTTTTTTTTTTTTTTTTTTTTTTTTTTTTTTACATTTTCGAGTGCGTTTGCCTCCCCCTTTAAATATGCGATTGGCGATTGCCGTTACTACCGTGTTTACTCGCATAATAGTCGCACTTTTTTTTGTTAGTTTTTCATGGTGAAAGTCTAGGTGCGACTATTATGCGAGGAAATCAACTACTCAATATTTTACACTCTAATGCAAAGCAATACTGGTATTACAATAAAATAACTAACTTACCAAATGTTTCCAGTTTATCTGCCGGATATTAAATATAATCTTTTCTTCAATTATACACAAAAAAGAAGCATTTTTCTTTTTAAAGTTATATTTTTATAGACATAAATTAAGCTCAAATACGTCACTGCGACTTGTATGAGGGGAAAATATTTTGACTTATTTTTCTGCTTCAAAACAGGGGTACGAATCGCACCCCTGTTTTGAATAGTCGCCCTCGCATAATAGTCGCACCGTGCGACTATTATGCGAAGGCGACTATTACGCGAGTTAACACGGTATACATATCATTGAGACTAGTGTCAATATAATGTGGCAACATAAGTGTAAATGTCTCTACAATAAGTGCTGTTTAATTAGGGACAGATGCGTGATGCGTATAATAAGTGCTGTTTTGTCCACAGTTAGAACATTTATCTAATAACCTGCAGGTTCAAATCGGAAATTTACAAGTATTAGGAAAATAATCGCAAAGAAGGAGCTCTTCTGCAATTTCTTTGCTTAACTGTAAAAGCACTTATTTTCGCGAGCCGTAATTTTCGCGAAAATGAAGATATCGGTGATTTCACGAGCTGAAAATTTCGAGAATTTTATGTGAATAGAACCGAAAGTTAAAAACATTCCGGACGTACCTAAATATAGAACTTCCTTTTTTCCGGAGAGTTCGTCCCCTCCCCCCCTCTCTATTTTGAATGGTTTCAAAGAAGCTGGTATAAATATTTTAAGTGAATGAGCTGCATTCTATTAGTCGTATTATTGTTTTATATTCAAGAAATAGTTGCATGAAAGAAAATTGCCAATAAAGAGTTTATCAAGAGAGAGCAATAAATCATTAAATTTTGGTAAGTGGAAAATTTCTGACTTTTTATTATTATTTGAAGCGGAAAAAAAAAAGTTTTTCGCGAGGATTTCATTTTTGCGATTACGACGGGCACGCAAAAATCAAAGCCTCGCGAAAATAAGTAAACATTATATGTATGACATAATTCCTTCCTTCAGATGTCTACTGCGAGAGAGTGTAATATGTACTGCAGTTGCAGTTGGTCGAACGAGATCTTAGCTTGGTTCAGGCGTCGAATTCAAGAATGAAATATGATAACCCTAATTTTCACAAGAAATGAAAAAAAATGATCTGAAAATTTTCTTAGAGTGTCACCGTTAGGGTAATACGTCAAGCTTCCTGGAAATCAAACGGGAGAGTCCATGAAGCCATATGATGCTAATGGGGGGGGGGGAAGCATAGCAGAATAATTACAAGTACTCAAAGATTGTTTTATTCGAAATACCAAACATTTCTACATAAGCAACCCTAAAGTGACCATTTTTTCTGAATCGAAAATCAGGACACTTCTACCGCAGAGTCGAGAGGGGTAAAAATTAATCCCGAACCCCCCCCCCCCCCAAGATTTTATTTTTTTTCTACACATAATTTGATTTTCTACTTTTCTGAGAAAAACGAGTTGAAAAAATATAGCGAATATATACAAATAAAATAGGCCTATTATATGACATTAGGTTTTAAATAATTTTATTGTTAGTTTTTGGATAAATTTCCAAAATAGTTTGCTATAGAATCACCATCCATTGGTTATAGGTATGTATTAATACATACATATTATAAAACAATCATTTTCATCAATAAAAGAAAACCGGTGTTAAATACAGGTAACAAAAAACTTTGTAAATAACACAATCATTTTCATGCGAATTTATTTCCATGATTGATAATTAATACATTAATAAAATATTGATCTATTAATTAATATGCGTCATTCATATTAATTAATCGCTTGTTCATTCGGGAATCCTCTCTCAAAAAATTTTGAGAATTACATTTAAAATGAAGTGTTTTTAAGCCTTCTGGGGCGCAATTGCAGCTGCAAAAAATTTTCTATGTGTCAAACTTCATTCAAGTGTTATCAGTGTATAGCACTTTTTTTTTCTTTTCTTTTTTCTGTTTGGGGGACCGTCCTCGGCAGAGAGGGCCCACCCGTCTGCAGACAGTCGGGCACTCTGGCCAGTCCGGACCTGAAAACAGGACTGCCCCGCCAAAAGCAGGACGTCTAGTCACTTTAAGCAACCCCAAATTTTCGTCTTTAGATCTATGGATTATGCCAGCAGATGACATCGGTTACTTTTGTAATTTTATCCAGAAACAGAAATGAAACTTTCTGATTTCTTTTTCTTTTCAAAAGTTACACCTCATCTCGTCGTACAATAGTGTATATTGGACACCAAAGAAAGCTCCTCTACATGGAGGGGACTGAGGAGTTTTCCTTGCCCTCTCTCACTCTGCTTTAAATGTTGCGTCATAGTCGTCGATTGAATGCATCTGTTAACTGTGTAGCGTTTACATTCTGGCCTAGCCCACTTTCTTTATCAATATCGCTCAGCCTCTGCAATACGTTATACTATATAAGTGCTACTTACCCTGCTTACCCTTTGTGAGAATGAAGTCGTCCAGAGAATTAAACCACTAGTGTAAAACGCAATGGATGCATGTTTTTGATTCTGCTAATTCCTTTCTCAATTTCGCCTTCTCAGTCATTTAGCTTCTAGTTTGGACTACCCTTAAGTAAATTTAGTGCATCTTTTTGGAATATGTGTTACGTGTTGTCGCTTATTTATTATAAGTGTGCCTGCAAGTGCATCTATGTGATTATTTAGTCAACTGAATCATGGATGTTTCCATTGGTTTTTATGGTTAATGCTACTTCCCGTTACATTTTTGAGGGATCCGGCGTACTTTGCAAGAGGAAATCAAAGTCAACGACTCTTTTAAAAATCAGACAATTGTAGGGAAAGTATTCGATCTGTGATTTTATTTATTTATTTATTTTTCACGTTTCTTATCATTGTATTTAGTGAGTATACTTAACATTGTGTTTCTCTATGGTTTGGTATATGAGTAAAATTTTATGACATTTTAAATCTATATTTTTTTGCATTTAAGTGATTTCCGATTTGCAAATGGTTTATAGCTACTCGTAATAGTGTGTGTAAGCGTATGTTTTAGCATCATTTATCTAGTATTTTGATTGGATAATATATATGTATGTTATGCATTGGCGTAAATTGGCATGTAACATTCGGCGGGGGGGGGGGATGTGTTACCTATTGTAAAAAATACTATTTTCTAATAGGTGATATCTGAATTTTCTTGAAATTTGGGGGGGGGGGGCGAGGGGACAATTACTATCTCTCTTGTCCCTAGTAAGTTATGCCTGTGTATCCATGTATTTGTGTGTGCACGCGTGCGTAATGGTTATTTAAATCATATTCAGTTATGGTTTTCAATTATGCTTGACATTTCCAGTCGTTTGATTTATGCAGTGATTTTAATGTTTATTGGTTATGCATTAGTATAACCTTACATTAGTACATTACACATATTACTGCAAATGTGATTGATCACTGGTAATATGTTACGGTATACCAATACAGCTACCGTTAAATAATGCTGTGTATTTAAGTTTTTTTTTTCCAAACACACACACAAATGAAAATTCTATAAAATTTATAATATTAGAATTTTCATTTGTGCGTGCGTGTGTGTGTGTGTGTGTGTGTGAGAGAGAGAGAGAGAGAGAGAGAGAATGTTTTTTATTCCCGCCGGTCCAAAATGTTTCCTATGCTATATATCATGTTTACTCGTGTAATAGTCGCACATTTTTTGCCAATTTTCATGGTGAAAGTCAAGGTGCAACTATTATGCTGGGAAAATCTACTACATAATTTTGTAAATCTAAATCCATTTTTTCTGCTTCAAAACTTAGGTACGACTATTGTCGTGCGTGGGGCGGCTGCACAGGTATGCGAGTAAACCACGACACGGTATATATATAGTAATCATATTCTATGATCTTAAATAGTATAACCTTATATCATATGCTATGTTTTTATTAAACTTTTATACATTTTTTTCTTACTGTAAAGTAACCAACTGTCCCGTAACGGGACAGTTCCATATGAGGTTTTGTCCCGTATTTAAAAGTGGCCGCGTAATGTCCTGTGATCACCTCCCAAAAAGCCGTGTTTTGTTAAAAAAAAAAAAAAAAATACGATCTTCGGGCCAACCAATTTCAAATAAAAAGTTTTGTGTTTCTTCTTCCTTTTTAAAATAAGTAAATTAAAAAAATAAATAAAAATTACAAAGAACAGCTCAAAATCAAAAATTCTAAATCTTAATAAATGGGAATTAAGAGGGAAAGTGTTCTACACAGGGACGTAGCCAAGGGGGGGGGGGTGACAAGCCCCATGAGGATTTTTTTGCCACATAAAATGTATATTCTTCACTCCTTTATAACACACACGCATTCATATATGTGACTTGCAGTGGTCGTAACCCCCCCCCATGAAAAATTTCTGGCTACGCCACTGGATATAATGAGCGCTCATCTGGTGTATGTGTCAAAACTAGAAGTACGGAATTTTCGCAATTAAAAGACAGAAATTATGCAGAAAAAATATATGAAATTTTGAAATTTCGCTAAAATTCGCAAAACATCTTTCCACGCTTAAAGTTTATAGTCAATGTTAATTAAAAGCTACATTGTTGTAATTTCAACATTCGACTCTTTGAAAGTCGTTCTTCTGTAAGTAACGACGACATTATAATTACTAAAGTAGCTATCTGCATTTAGTTAGGCTCCAAATCCTCTGTAAAGCTTGCTGCTTCAGGAAAGTTAGGAAAAGGAACGTTTATTAGCTCACAATATGCCCTCAGCTTTAGGATCTTTATTAGTGTTTATTGGTTGTAACAGGGCCGTACCCAGAAAAAAAATTCGGGGGGGGGGGACCAAAAGGTGAAAAAGTCTCAATTTTTCACAAAAAGGCTTCATTATTATTGTTTTGTTACCAAAATTTTAAATTTCGAGGGGTGACCGGACCCCCTGACAACCCCCCCTGGGTTGTAGCATTAGGCAATGAAAATGGGTGTACAAAGCAATGAGCTCATTTTGAGGAAGTGCTCTGAAGAAAGCAATTTTTGAAAAGCTTTTGAGCAATATAATTTTAAGTGGTCTACTTGCAGCAATAGATGGACAAAACTAATTGACCATTGTGAAAACGGTCTTTATTTGTCGTATTTAATTTCATGTGCAAAGAAAGTTTATTGAATAAGCTTTTTCAGATGCGGTTTTTAGCATTGTGTTTAGATCTAAATCCCCTGACCTTGTTGTGCAAGAGTTCTTTCAAGCCTTCAAATTTGTTCCACGAATGGGTAACTTGAATTTCCCAATTCTATAATTAATTTCATGGATTTCGGACACAGTTCAAATATGAAGTTTATTTGAATCTTGAGTTTACGTTTGAAGATTGGTAATATATATATATAAGCCAGGGACGTACCCAGAAAAAAATTTCTTGGTGGGTCCAAAAATTTCGGAGGGGGTCCAAACGGTGAAAAAGGGCAGAATTTAAACAACAAAACTTCATCATTATTATTTTGTTTACAAAAACTGAAATTTCGGAGGGGGTCCGGACCCCCTGGACCACCCCCCTGGGTACGTCCTTGATATAAGCCTTCCAAGCCCGAGAAGGAATTTTCTCCCACACTGTATTTTGCATAGACAAGAAAATTTCGCATAAATTCGCATTTATTTTGTAAAAACGAAAATTCCGCTCCTATAGTCATAACTCAAAACAACACCCACCCGCTCACTGAACTGAGGCACCTGCAAATTTCGGTGAAGGGGGGATATGTAGTTCGATTTTTTTTTTTTTTTTTTTTTTTTTTTTTTTAGTAAAATTGATCTCCTGAGTCAACGCAAATAAAAAATTACTGATACTGTGAGAAAAATTTGGGAAGATCAACCCCCCCCCCCCCACACACACACACACTGGCTACACAGGCTTAGGTCGGTGAGGGGGACACAATATATTCAGGAGTAAAATAGCTGTGTTTCTTTGGTCTTTATTTTTCTTTTAAAAAAAAGGCTTTAAAATAAATGGTTTTCTAAACAGAGTCAGGGGGCACATGCCCACTGTGCTCTCCCAACGCTACGCCTATGCCAGTGCACTTTCAGTAATTGTGAAATCTTAAATATAAAATAATGAGCAATAAACGTGCTATGTTCCTTTCGTAATGCATTTTCCGTTTCTGTATTTAAATTTAGATATTAAAAAAATAGTAATACTAGCTAATATAAAAAAATAATAAATGAATAAAACCTATATTTATCAGTATAAGTTAATATAAAGCAAGGGTGGATTAAAGGGGGGGCGGAAGGGGAAACCGCTCCCCCCCCCCCAAGAAAAAAAAATTATTGTAAAAGATCCTATTTTACTTCCATAAAATGGATGTATATGTTAATCTCTATCTAACCGCCCCCCCCCCCCGACAAACTTGCAATAATCCGCCACTGGCATAAAGCGCACATTCAATATGCTCTGTCCTACATGAAAATCACAAAGGTTCAAAGGATCTTGCCAACGCGCTTCAACCCCTTGATGTCTCACCAGGATGTTTAAAAAAAAATAAAAAAAATATCTGTAGGCTGTTAGAGTTCATGTGTTTACAAAGAGCTTTGAAACACTTGGCTTAGAGTGGGAGAAGATAAATACTTCATCTACCACTGCATCTCGTTAATGATCTGATCGACATACACACGAACGGTCTGAACGGTTCGACGAAAGAAATATAGAGCTCTCTTGTGATTCATAACTATTGCTTGCAGCTGCAGATAGATTGAGATGATAATATACTGGGTTTCTGAGGGGGAAAAAAATAAATCTGTGGCGCACTTCCTCCAAGATTCGATATCTTGTGTTGAAGCCTGTTATAAACATTGAAAGATGTAATATATTGAGTTAAAATGAGACGCGTAATGTCTTTATGGATTAAAGTGTGCCGAGTGCTGATAAATGCAACGGCCAATATGCTGTGTTACGCATAAAAAGTAATTGCGTAATCTACTTTTTTAAAAAAGGAAGCTTTTGATAAAGTGTACGGATTTTCATGCAGTAAAATTTACATATTACACAAATTGTGCGACGGCATTTTAACCTAATTAAAAAAAATATTAATTGTATCGGCTCCACACTGCCAAGAATCATTGCAGTTCAGAGTCCGAGATTGCCTAGTATAGATCAGATTGGTACGTATACATCCCTTTTACTAATAAAATATTTATAATGAATATTCAGTGTGAAAAAGATATTACCTTTTACTTGTGTATAAATCAGAATGTGTCTCACCTGTGTATGTGTATAATCAAAATTATGACAGTGTAAAACTTACAAAATACTGAAAACTGCATCTTACATTTTAAATTATTTCCTTCTTCCCATCTCACACCAGATATCCTTTAAGTACTGCTTAACCATATTTTTGGCTGTTTTTATTTGTTTTTGTTAATCTATTTAATTGGCTGTTTTTATTTGTTTTTGTTAATCTATTTAATTGGCTGTTTTAATTTAACTATATTTTCGTTTCTAATTTAATTAAAGTGCAACCTCCCAAGTTGTGCACCCCTATAACTTGGACACCTAAGTTGGACACTTTTCCGGGGGACGGAACATGTCCACAATCTAGAAGTATACCTTTAAGTTGGACACCTCTGAAAGTTGGACACTTTTTGAGGGATACAGGTGTCCAACTTACGGAGGTTTCACTGTACTTAACATTTAATTTTATAACCATTTAATTTTGTTAACAAAATAAAACTACCTTTTAGTTACCGCGGCGGTAAAAATAACGTTGCGGTAATTCCGCATAGTACCGTGTGTGTTTACTCTCGTAATAGTCGCACCTCCGATTTGAAGGAGAAAAAATATCAAAATATTTTTCCCGCATGAGGTTTGTGCGATTATGGCAACTCTATGCTTGATCGATCTGCCAAGGATGCCGGGTGCCTTGGTAGGAGGACTTTCTAAGGGGTTCTAACTCGTATTCACGTTACATCTGGAGAAAACATACCAAAACTCCAGACCGTTAGATCGACAGCCGAGCGATGGGACCCGAACCATGGACTTTTACACTTCGGCCGTCTGCCATTTTCAGTGACATAACCTCTGTGCCATGGTGAGACTTCCCCCGCAGTGGCGTAGCGGGGGGGGGGCGGTCCGCCCCGGGCGGCAATCTGAAAGCAAAATTAGGGGGCAGCGGCAGCCGCCCCCGTCTGTTTTTTTACCCTCACACAAGATCTAAAACAATTACACTCAATTTAATGAAAATCATTTTACACTGAACCAGAAGCGCCCATACAGGGGGCGCAAATGAGGCTTGACCTGAGGGTCGGCTGGGGATATCCCCAAGCTGGCAATCAGTAACTAGAGATAGAGACCGCAGCAACAGACTCCCTTTTTGACCTTTCGCATATTTTTCTTACAGAATATCTAAAATTATTACTCTCCATTTAAAGAAAACCATTAAACACTAAACTATGGGCACCCGTATATTGAGCGAAAATGGTGGTTTGACCTAAAGGGCGGTTGGGTTACCTTCAGACTTAAGTATAGTTAGGCAGTTTTATAGCATACTGAACTTTTTTCTATTATTTTAGTACTAAAATGTTTAGAAGTCCGGCATGAGCCGCCCCTTACAAATATAAGATTACTTCTAAAAGTACTCATATGGGCACCCATGCCCATATGAGTACTGACCATTGAACCACTGACTAAATATTCAAATTCTACACCTAGACTAGCAACAGTATTTTCCGTGAAAGTAATATTTATTTCTTTTAACTCTCGTGAGCGAAATTAATGAAGGCGAAAAGTTCGGAACCTACAAATAGCATTTCTCAATTTGCAGAAAGTCCCTTAAAATCGCACGAAAAATAGGTCGCAATATCTCAATTATGGTAGGAAATTGGTGAAAATTTGTATTTAGGGTAATTTAAAGGTTTCCTTTCGTTTAATAAAGTCAAAGTAGTATGTTGCCATTGAAAAAAAAACGAAGTTGATGCAGAATTAAATATGAAGACGGCCCCGCCCCTTATGCAAATTAAATTACTAGAAAATTAAAGTATACGTTATTTGCAAACGAATGGTATATATAACTTTGCGGTCAAACGAATAATAATGGCCAAACAAAGAGCAAGTGGGCCTTTTTTTTCCGCAGATGTACATGTTTGGTGAATGGTGTTTTGATCATTTTAATGATATTGTATTTTAAATACTATATGAGAAAAATAATGTATTTTCTTATCATCATATAATCCAGAAATTAAAGTGTTTTTTTAATTAAATGTGTAGAAAAACTTTAAAATTTTTAAAAATTTCTGTTCAAACCTGCCCCATGAAAAGTGGTATTTTGAACAAGCTAGGGCCACATTTTAACAAATACAAAAATATGTGAAAATTTAAAGTCATTTTTTAATAAAAAATCGCATATATTTAAGAAATTTAGCGTCACAAGAATAAATTAAATAATTACATTTAAGTGAGTTTATTAAAATCCATTATTTAACCGTCAATATTGATACCCATCAATATTGGCATCAACGTTCGTTGTTAAGAAAGCATTGTTTAGACAGTCTTGTAAATATTTATGGTATATATTTCACAATATGCTTGGAATCCACAAAACTGATCGCTGATACCTCAAAAAAAAGAGTTATTTTCTTTTTTACATAGCAACTTAACATTAAACTCCTTTTTTATAGTGCAAGTCTGAAAATAGATTTAAGTGAAGCTACTTATATGCAGTTATTCTAAAACAAGACTTTATTTATCGATGCTTTGCGTCTCAATTCGAACATCTTCAAAGCATGTTCAACAATGCTTCAACTTTTTTGTTTATTATTGGTAGATGACTAAAGTATAAAGGTTCGTGGATTTCTGCTCTATCGCGCGGCTGTCGATTTCACGGCCAGGAGTTTTGGGCGGTTTTCTCTAGATGTTAATACGCTCTTGAATGCCTTATATTGTCGTCTGCTCAAGGCATTCCTCCCTTAACAGATAGTTCTAGTGTGCTTTGCTTTAAGAAAATATCAACAAGATGAAATGTTCTAATCTATTATTCTTATTCATAAACTGCAGGTGTTTTAATCTTCTTACATTCATCGTATAGCCGAGAGAGAACTGTATGCTACGGCAGATAGTACTTTAAAAAAAGTAATAACACCCCCCCCCTTTCTGTACCAAATCTTAAAGAAAAGTTAGTCACCTTCTAACGCCTTAATCTTAGAATGTAAGGGGCGGCAAACTGAAGCTCCGCCCCGGGCGCCAATAACCCTCGCTACGCCACTGCTTCCCCGCATAAAAATCGCAGTCACGTATTTGACTTTCATTTATGTTTATAAAAATATTACTGTAAAAAGAAAAATGCCGCATTTTTGTATTAAACTGAAAGAAAGATTTTTTAATACGGCAGATAACTGAAAACAGTTGGTAAGTTAGTTATTTTTAGGGATGTAACGGATATCCGGCCTATCAGGCGGATTTTTTAATATCCGAATGATAACTACCGGATATTCGATTTCTCTGCCGGATGTCCGGCTATATACTACTAAAGTTCTATCTATAATATGCATTGGTCAGAATGGAAAATTATATTTGAACATTCTTGATAAAGTGATACATAAAACAGACGGATATATTTTTTAACTGAAAAAACAGTAAATTTAACACTGCAAATGGATCATTCAGAATAAACACACAATATCAACATTTGTTCAGTAGTTTTTGAGCATATTTATAACTAGTTAGACCAATATTTAGAGTTGATTTCATTCTGCAAAGTGCCGCTTAGCAGACATTTTCTTGAAAAAAAAAAAAAAAACTTAAGCACATCTCATGTAGTGTCCATGTGCAAATTCGGAGGCGATCTTTTCATCCTTTTCAGCTGTAGACTGCTGTTTACCAGGGGAGTTTAATTATAAGCACTGTGCAAAGAGACTATCATTTGAAAAATATGTCCATCAGTATATGGGATTTCTCTCATAGTAATCCCAGAAATGTAAATTTACACTCTCTTCCCATACAGTTTCTCCTATATTTTTAATTTGTTCCGGAAATCCAATAATTAACAAACAACTCCGATTATTTTGTCGTCAAAATTTATTTACAGAGGCAAGGAGAAATTTACCATCTTCATCCTTTTTCTTTTACTAACAATCTTTTACTGAACATTCCTTTATTGTAGTCTCCAATACCCAGTGATTAAAAATTAACTCTTATTTTACATATTTATTTTTTAATTTAATTGAGTTATTTAAATTTACTTACGATTTTCTTCACGTTTCAATTGAATTTTAAAATTCTTACTTAACAAATGTAGATTTAAAATGGGTTTATGAGATACTAATGAAAATTATAATATGGCTGATTTTGCAGACAGCCATGTTGTAACATGGTATTTAACTAGTGTTAGCATGGTATTGTGTATGATTCACTCTATACATAAAGTTCTCTGACTAATCTTTTTTTTTTATGTGTGTGTGTATGTCGGAATGTCTAAATCAAGAGTAAAAAATATAGTTTAAAAAACCAAAAAACACGCTTTAGTGATAAATTGAACTAACTAAAAAGCGAAAAATAATTCTTAATATAGAAATAAATTAATGAACGAAAAATAGTATTATTGTGAAAAAAGCGTGAGGGTCTTTGTGCTATATTTTTTGTATCATTTTTGTACAAATCGTACCGATCGAATATTCTCAAGAACTAATATATGGAGCACCCCACGCTTTTTTCACAATAATACTATTTTTCGTTCATTAATTTATTTCTATATTAAGAATTATTTTTCGCTTTTTAGTTAGTTCAATTTATCACTAAAGCGTGTTTTTTGGTTTTTTAAACTATATTTTTATTTTTCACTTTTTAGTTCGATTTGCTATAAAAGCGTGTTTTTTAGTTTTTGTTAAACTGTATGTATTTAAAATTTATTTTTAATATTCGATATCTCTCATAAGACACTAAGGAATACTAAGTTGGAAAGTACAAACTGTGAGATAATTTATTTTCACTGTGCACCAGTGGCGTATAGCCAGGATTTTATTTCGGGGTGGGCTGGGTATCAAATTTAAAGCTAAAGTTCAATTGTAAGCTAAATATGAAATTGTAAGCTTAGTAAAGGGTCCCATTTCGGAGGGGGAGCATCCCCCTGAGCCCCCCACTTTGCTACGCCCCTGCTGTGCACCAAAGTATTAATCAACCTGCAGTTAAATGCTACCTACCTTCCTCACTTAAAAGGAAAAATAGGTCTCTAATCAACAAATAAAAGCGTGTTAAAAAGAATGGCCTTAACATGTTCTTGTATTCAACTCTTCCATAATGTGATGGATCACGATACTTTGTAAAAATAAAAATATTGCCGCGCTCAGGATTCGAACCTGGGTTATTGCGGCCTCAACGCAATGTACTAACCACTATACGGTCACGGTCACAGTAAAAAAGGTTTTCTTAAGATTGTAATCTTTGGAAGTGTTCTACTTTCAATCAGGATAAGAAATGAGGAAATTATTTAATCCTGGCGATCCTGATCAGGATAATGAGATAAACTTATAAAATTATTGTATTGTCACCGGTTCTTCATAAATGTACAAAGTTTAAATTAAATCTGACCGTTTAAAGTGTGCCAAATTGAGTTCAAAGGAGTCGGTTACAAACATACATACAAATGAAGCTAATAAATAAAAGCGTGTTAAAATCAGGATAATGGGATAAACGTATCAAATTATTGTGTTGTCATCGATCCTTGATATATCTACAAAGTTTAAATTAAATCTGACCGTTTAAAGTGGGTCAAAATCGAGTTCAAAGGAGTCTGTTACAAACATACAAGCATACAAACATACATACAGGTGAAGCTAATAAAAACGTGTTAAAAAGGGAAATTTTTCTAAAATTTAGAAACTAATGTTTGAAATGATTTTTTAAATGAATTTGCCCCCCCCCCCCCTTATGGTGCCATTTATATTTATGTACTGTGAAAGAATGCTCGTATATTTTAGAAGCATAACAGTCAAACAGATTTTTTTGTTTGTTTGTTTTTTAATTGGTAGCTTAGAAAAATATTTCCGATTGAAAAAATTTAATACATGACCTGAAAAATTCTGTTTCATACCTGTATAACAGTACAAAGGAAATCATGATAATTTCATCATAGATATTTAAAAGAGATTTAGTTTTTATTAATCAATCTCTAACAGTAATTCAAGTTAAAATAAAACTAAAAATGACTGAATGTAAATTAATATTAAATTATTAAAACAGAAGAAAGGCATTAAATCTATGCTTGGAAAAAAAATCTGATCTATCATACGTATCTTATCAAAATAGATATTTCATTCTTAAATAAATAAAAAAAGTATACATTTCTTTGAAAATAATCTGCAATTATAGATACATTAATAAATGTGTCAAGGTTAAAATTTGTAAATTATAAGTCAATTATTAAAAAATACTTTAATGATGTGTGAAAATGTTCGCAATTCATTGATCTGATGCCACTATATAAAAAAAATGAAAAAACACACTCGATAAGTAAATACATGTTTAGTGCCGGATATCCGTATCCGGCATCCAAAGGAGCTTTGGATATCCGATATCCGGCAAAATCACTATCCGTTACATCCCTAGTTATTTTGTTATAATACCAGTAATGTTTTAGCATGCGGTGTATAATATTATGTAGCAGATTTCCCGGTATTATAGTCGCACCTAGACTTTCACCATGAAAAACAGGCCAAAAAAAAAAAAAAAAAAAAAAAAAAAAAAGAAAGAAAGAAAAAAAAAAAAAGTGCGACTATACGGTACTTTTTCGCATTCTTGTTTTTTTTATATTGATCTAGCTGAGTATCCGTTCGTTCTTATTACGGGAGAAAGTTGCCTTTTTTCTAACACGCATAACTGAAGCTGTTCCTATTAGAACATGCTGAGTAAACGCCAAGCGCGTATGTAAAAGGAACGCTCTATGTCCTAATTTTCTACTTTATAGTTCTTATATGGTATTTATAGGATTTCAATAGCTTGAAACATTCTCAGGATAGCAGAATCTTTTTTTTTTTTTTTTTTGGGGGGGGGGGGGGGTGCTTAAGAGTATTCATCTTCAAAAGCGATTTCGTCACAGAACTTTTGAACAGCTTTAAACACAAACTAACGATGTTAAACACTCAAAAAAATTAATAATGCCTCTTCACCAGATGCACTATGTACTAATGCTAACAATAGAGTTTTGTGTTATGGAAAACCTAAACGTGGGGCATTGCCTCCTAGAGGGGGGTGCCTTGGTCAGAGCACTTTTTAAGGGTTCTAAGATATATTCACGTTACATCTAGAGAAAACCGACCCAAACTACAGGCCGTTAGATCGACAGCCGCGAGATTGATCGTGGGACCTTGTCACACTTCATCTGTCTACCACGTTCAGTGTCTTATCCCCTCGAACATGGTAGGGCCAAAAATACTTACGATAAATCTGTATGTCTCATATGACTTTCAGAAAAAAAATCATGAACACAATTTCGCCTTCAAAAAATGGTCAGAGTTAACTGTTCTGGGAAATAGTGCAAAATTCCATATGTTTAGCATTTCCCCCTGAGAGCTTCGTAACTCCTGTAAGTTCATTGTTCGTAACAGTTCACAGTATAACTTATAAAGAGGCATTCTAACTTTTTCCGAGTCTCTAGCGAAATTAAATTTTTTTAAAAGCTGTTCAAAGTTGCACGATTTCCAAAAAGAACGGCTTTAAATCGGTCCAGCAATTTTTTAGTTTAGGGAAGAAATACATTTTTCAGAATTGTATTTTATATACCGTGTTAACTCGCGTAATAGTCGCAACCTCGTTTTGAAGCAGAAAAAAATCGTCAAAATATTTTCCCCGCATAAAAGGCGCAGTCACATATTTGACCTTCATTTATGTCTATAAAAATATTACTATAAAATGAAAAATGCCTCCTTTTTTTAAAAAGTGCAACTGGTGAAAAGATTGTTTAATTTGCGGCAGGTAATCTGGAAACATATGCTGGCAACTTATTAATTTTATTATAATATCAGTAATGTTTTGGCTTTAGAGTGTACAATAGATGTAGCAGATTTCCCTAGTCGCACCTAGACTTTCACCATGAAAAAATAGCAAAAAAAGTGCTATTACGTGAATAAACACGGTAGATTATACACCTTTCACCCTATTCATATCATTACATAATTGCACGGAGAAACTATAGTTATGAATTCTCCCCCCCCCCCCCACCTAAGTCTATGGGCGAAACAGTATTACATCATTTTGTGTGGGAGTAAACGTCTAGCCCGAATATCAGAAGGGCGTTTAAGGCCCTAAGATTCTTTCCATTTTCCATTGGTCAGATTTCGGATTTCAGTAGCCTTAAACCTGTGGACAACACGGATTATTTTTCAAATAACCGCATTTAAGACGGTCCAGTAGTTTTTTTGCTTAGGGAAGAAACACACGTTTCAACATTCTGTTTCATATAGATAGATGTTATATATAATAAATGGGCAACCTCCGGCCAGCGGGCCGGATGTGGTCCTCCCCGGCTTTTGATCTGTCCCGCGTAACATTTCAAAATTCTACATAAATATCTCAATTATACGGGCCGCAACTTCCCTAACATCCTAAAGTTTGTCCCGCAACTTTGAAAGGTTATGTGTATGATCGTGTTCTTAACTGTTTTAAAACCTAAATTTGTTAAATAAATCACAAGTGAAAATTTATTGAACAAAAAATAATTAATTTATAACAATTCATATTTTTTAAACACTAGAAATAATACTAATCTGATGCACTGTTGGAACAATCTATATAGCGATAGTGCTGCTTGTTGGCAAACCGGACAACAGAATTTCCTAGGTTGAGATTTTTAACACTATTTCCGTTTAATGCAATTAATACGAGATCTTTTCTAGGAGCTTCCATAAATTTCGTTACCCTTTTTCCGGAAAATTTTGAGCGTGAGCCCCTCCCCTTCCTCTATGTCCAAGTACCGATTGTGACCAACAAGGGGACTAGGCATTGGTGGATTTGGGGGCCCCCATCCAGGGCCATTGCTAAGACTTTTTAAAGGGGGGGGGGGGATGTCCTTAAACTGCCAAGTCAAATATCGGTTTTTACCAACTTATTTTTATTTTTTTTTTTTTAATCGACTATAACCAACTTTTTACTTTTACCAACTGGATTTGCGTAATTTTGCCAAGTGTACCAGAAATAGAAAGCAAATTATAGTTTTCGATAACATTTTTTTACCAACTATAGGTATAACATTTTTTTGCCAACTAGGTATCTAATTCAACCAAGTATAATAGAATTTTGCGAGTGTTAGGGGGGGAGACTCCCCCTACCCCCTCTTTAGCAAGGGCCCTGAACCCCCATCTATGATATTTGTTTAATTTTTCATAAAATTTCGATATACAAAAGAATATTTCAGAACATTTGAAAATGGGAGCAATTTCGAGTCCGGGGGGCCTGGCAAAGTCCCGATTTGCACATGCGATAATGAGGCCCTGACTTGCGGTTTTAAAAATGGATTTAATGTTAGAATGCACAGTCTAGCCAGGATTTGTAAACATTTAAACATTTACATTTTTTAATTGATTTTTTAATTCAACTTTTTCATTTTTTTTTCAAATTATTATTCTATCTTTCCTGCAAGCAAATCTGGGGAGAAGGCAAAATTTTACCAGGGAAGGGGGAGCACTGTCCCCAAATGCATCCCTACCCCGTTTATGGGCCTGCATGCATGTGTTATAGTTCGTTAACACGATCCCGTTTGTTTTGTTTGTTTTTTTGCTAATGTAATAAATAGTGCGTGTTATTCGCTTTAACTTATAGTTATTATTATAGTTGCGGATGTAGTTCGGTCATTGAGATTAATTAGGCATAAACCCCAGCTGTAACATGATTTTTTTGGGAATCCTTTTTGATGATTAGCTACAGAGGCTTTTTGCTATAACTTAAAGAATTCAGTGGATCCGACTATCGCTGAGCGAGATGCTCGAAAATCCTGTACCAGTGGTCTTTTTCTAACCTTTAAAAAAATATCAGAAAGGCTGAAGCCCCCTAAATTTTGCCCTAAAAAAGGACCTTATTCTTGTCAATGATAACTAGGCCTACAAAATAGGAAGGGCTCTATATCTTTCATCTTCTAATTTTTAGTTAGAAATTTTAGCGATATTTTATTCATAACTTCCTTTTACTATTGTAATTATGAAATAGAATAGAAATTGTTTTTGTGCTGTGGAAATATCCCATAAAGACAAATTCTTAACAATAGATTAGGGGACTCTTGAGGCAACAAATGATAATTAGGGGAGGGCTCATCTTGACTACTTTATCCAAGCTTAACCATTGTTAATCGAATTGTGGATTAGATATCGATTAATCTCCATTTTTCTTGCATGTATGCCATCTCCTAAACTTGGGGCCCAGGTGCACTGCCCTAGGTGCCCAGTGGTAATTATGGACCTGGATAAGGGGCCTCAATCTTCTTTGATAAGGGCTTTTTTGAAGTTTACTATTTCCAGACCACAATCAAGGACGTACCCAGGGGGGTGGTCCAGGGGGTCCGGACCCCGCCCCCCCCCGAAATTTCAGTTTTTGTTAACAAAATAAGAATGATGAAGTCTTTTTGGTGAAAAATTCTGCCTTTTTCACCGTTTGGACCCCCTCCGAAATTTTTTTCTGGGTACGTCCCTGACCACAACATTTTTCCTTCGGCATTGCCTTCCCCCCAATTTTTTTTATGGCTACGCCACTGGAGGAGGGGGTTCAGATCTCCCCGAAATTTCGATTTCTGTTATCAAAACGATGATGATAGTTTTTTTTTTTTTTTTTTTTGAAAAATTCTTCTTTTTAACCGTTTGGGCCCCCTCCGAAATTTTTTTCTGGATACGCCCTGCCATGAATGACCTAACCATGACATGTAACACCCAATATTTCAGTTCGGCTGAAAGCTTTGAAATATTTCTCAAAACTGGAAAATGTGCTTAAATACGGTGTTTTCATTGCTGATTTTGATTTAAATTTCTTTTCTGTTATTCATCGCATGCAGTTTGAAATTCAAGAGTTTAAAGTTCAATATTGTGCAAGTAGAAAACAAAAGAAATCACAAATTCACAGGCGTGCATTAGAGATGAGTTCGGGCTCATTTTTTGAAGCTCGAGCCCGAGGACTTTTAATCCGAGCCCGCCCGAGCCCGAGCAATATAATTTAAGTCGGAGCCCGAGCCCGAAATTTCAGTTAAAGATTTAAAAAAAATCCAATTACTTCATGGATAGAATACAATGAATTTTGCCGTTTGTGCAAATTAAAGACAAATATAGTTGCAAACTCTCAATGCACTTTCTGATTCTTTTTTTATCCATATGTTTATCAAATAATGTCCGATCTCATGACTAACTAATGAATATAAGCCGCCGTTCTGAAATATCCAAAGAGCTTAACGCACCTTCTAGGCGCCAGTGCCGATATTTTTTTTTATAAGTACAGCCAAATCCGGTTATAGTGAACCCGGATATAGTGAACCATCAGATATAGTGATCGCAAACAATTAGTCTCGATTCACACGCAGTATCTCTATCCATCATGAAGACACTTGGGTTTTAGTGAACTTCGGATATAGTGGACGAAATTTGATGGTCCCCAGAGGTTCACTATAACCGGAGTTGACTGTACTTTTATTTTCCCCATGAATCACTTTTTAAAATCTATTTCAAGGAGTATGTTCAATAAAGGAGAAATTTTTCACGAGCCCGAGCCCGAAAGCAATTGTGAATTACAGAGCCCGAGCCCGGTTCGGGCCCGGGATCGGGCTCGGGCTTTCGGGCTCGGGCTGAGCCCGTCTCATCTCTAGCGTGCATGACCAAAAGTTTGAAGGAGGAAAGGACTTGCATAGTCAAGAGTAGAATAGCTGTGTTTCAAAAAAGTTTTGAAAAAAAAAAGGTTTAGAACCAATGATTTTCTAGGTGGGAGGCACATGCCACCTATGTCTCTTTGACGCTGTCCAGTGCATGAATTATAAAAAGAGAAAGTTATGTAATTAATTGCTTCACTTTTAACTCTTTTATGGTAAACAACTAAACATACGGAATAAAATATAGACGTTATCCAATATTAAGAAAAAAAGTCTGTTCTGCGATTCTTATCAGTGCATGATAAGCGAAACGCCGGAAATTGAATATTATAAACAATCATATCCCTTCTGCCCTTCGCTCTGATAAAAGAAATTCAAAATCTCGCCAGGATTAACCTATTAACCAACATGTGTTATCTTGGAACACTAGAACCGGAAAAGAGTGTTACCCCGAAAATGAGAAATTAAGCGTGTGGGTCGAAAAAACAAAATCTGCCTAATCTCTTGGCACAGAAATTAACCCGCGGCAACGCCCGATTCCCCCCCCCCCCTTCACACACACACAAATATTAATTTTTTGGTTCATTGCTTTGCTTACAGTATCAAAACACTATTATTCTTTAGAAAATTTTAAATTATGTTCATTAGAAACTGCTGGTACTAAGTGGTACTGCTTGGCTACACTATCCAAGAAAAAAGAATTTTTTTAGTAATGATTGCTGGTACCAAATGGTACCGCTAGGACTTCCTGGGTTAAAATAATTGCGTCAAGGACTCGAAAAATTCATGATCATTCTTTATAAGCTGGACTACACGCTGAAATAAATGAAAAAAATGGTGCTTTTATGAATCTTCCAGAAAAAAAAAAAATTAAACAGAGTTGCAGAGCAAATTTTTCTGAAGAGTGACACAAGCTGCAAAATTTTCGTTTTTTAAGAAGTATCTAGGGGGGGGGGGCGAGTATTCAGGAGGTCCGCCCCCTGAATACTCGCCCCCCAGATACTTCAAAGAAAAAAAACTGAAATTTCTGGGGGGGTGGACCCCCTGAATACTCGCACCCCCCCAGGAATTTCAGTTTTTGTTAACAAAACAATAATTATGAAGTCTTTTTGTGTACTAGGATTAATATTAATTAAAATATATGTTATTATGGTTAACAATTATTAAGGAATGTACTACCAAGGTTAGAAGTTATTTAATTATTGTTTTGTGTATGTTTTTATGAGTTGTATGCCATGAGTTGTATAGCCCCATGCCATGGGGCTAGCCACTAGCCTCATGCCCCATGACATGAGGCTAGTGTGGACAAAAATAACTTTAAAAAATTATTATTCAAAAAATATTGGGCCAAATAATTTATATTTTAACCAAAATAGAGGTAATAGTGCAAATTATGGAATAAAAAATATACTTAAATGTCTTAAAACTGATATTTAGTATACTTTTTGCCAAAATTATAAAAACAGTCCACACTAGCTCCCTTCTCCCCTATGTCCATGTTTTTGCTTGTAAAGAGACATTCTAAGATGTTTGTAGTGCTTGACATTAATACTAGTCTTTTTAACCCGTATCTGTCCATCAAAAATTACATAATTTTTTCAAAACACAGTTACATGTTTTTTGTTCTGTTCTATTTATACATTAAAATTAGATTGAAAATGTGTTTTTTTTATGAGCTATGCGGTATGAAATTTAATTTTCATGCTCTCTTTTCTTCACGAATTCCTTCCCCCACATTTTGAATGAATGATGAACAGGAGCACAAGGGCGGATTAAAGGTGGGGCGGAGGGGGCGACCGCCCCCCCCCGAGAAGAAATAAATTAATGTAAAAGATCCTATTTTACCCCACCGACAAACTAACAAAGACATGCCTTTGCAAACTAACCCCCCCCCCCACCGACAAACTTGCAATAATCCGCCACTGCAGGAGCACCAATCATTTTTGGGGGGGTTATGTTGCCTGATATAGAGAAAAGCCTGACAATGGAGATAGTGTACTGGCGTGGTAAAATTTCAGTTCTATGAGAATTTCTAGTGGTCAGTTTACCAAAGGAAAGACGTCAAGAACCACCCAAGAACTATTAGCGGAACAGGAATTGGAGGTGAATTGTGTCGTCAACAACTCGGACCGCCCAAACTGTCAAAAACTGGAAAGAGAATTCAATAGGAGTATCACGTGATTTTCGCTTGTCGCTGGACTGTGTTTATTGGCGCGCTTTCATGTTCATTAGTGATAAATGAAAATTATTCAGTGGCAGCTAACCACTTGAAGGAAAGTTGTCCCTGACCCCACCCTTCGAACCCCCCAGACCCCCTCCCACACACCTTCTCCGCAGTGGCGGCCCGTGGTCAAAACTGTTAGTGCAGCCGGAAGCATATGAGCCCCCCCCCCCTTTCATCCGGACAGGATTAGAAAATCTTTTGTTACTGAATTCGAAAGCTGGCGAATTAAGCCCTCACCGAGGAAAAAAAAAAAAAAAAGAAATTACATAAAAAATGTAAGAGTTCCTATTTTACTTCCATAAAATGGACATAAATTTCAACCAGCCGCTCTTATCCTCAAAATTGCATTAATCCGTGTCTGATTCGAACAGGGGCGTAGCCAGGGGGGCCCCGAAATTTTTGGATTAGTGATGAAATTCCGTCTATTTATACACATATAAGTTCATATCCCCCGAAAAATTTTCCAGGTGCATATCCCCACCCGAAAAATTTTCCTGGCTACGTGCCTGGATTCGAAGTTTCCTTAGAATTTTCTTTTGTAACGATAACTTGAGAAGAAAAGAAAAAGAAAGAAAACTTACTTATTTTTTATAAGTTAAATCAATCCTCCTTTCTTTTAAACATGCGAATCCGTCAGTGATGTCCCCATAGAAAGGCGTTGTTTTAATTCAGATATCAATAATTTTAAAAGCTCTTTAAAATTTCCCATGTTTAAAGAATTTTCTCGCTCGCCATGTCCTCTAAATGCCAGTTCTTGCTTACTTAAAAACAATACTACTTTGATGGGCAATTGTCCATTCATAAGCGTCTATTCAGGCTTACCTTCTTGATAAATTCAGCAATATAAAGTCGAGAGTTTTCCAAACATATATTCTCCTTACCCCCCTCCCTCCTTCTCGTGCGAGCCAATCAGTTAGTCGAGTTCTGAAGTTCAGCCGCCCTTAAAAAATCTTTCATCGGCTGTATCAGCTGCATACTCCCTGTGCCGGAGAGGCTGCTTACGTAGTCGTTGTCATGGCAACGGTGCTGCCAATTTTCTTTTCAGCGCTCTGGGCTGAACCAAAGATTTTCCCAATTGAATTGCGGGAAGATTAAAGTGCTTTTTTTCTGAATGAGCGATCCGGCCACAATACGTTTTTTTGTGTTTGGTTTTTTCCGGAGATTTTTTTAATTTACCGTAGGAATTCCACAATTCTAATCTGAATTTAGGAAAATTAGTAGAATAAATTATTTTAAAGTATGTGCTGATAATTTCAAGTGCAGCCCGGCTGTACTTGCTGTATCCCACGAGCCGCCACTGCTTCTCCGAGACCTGTGTTCGGAATTTTCACACATATTTCCCCTCTATCCGTATTTAAGTTCTATGTTGTGAGTTTTCCTTCTAAACAAATTTTCATGTTATTTTCAGATGGAATTATTTTACTTCTAATTGCTTTATATAAATTCTGTATGAACATAAATGTTGATGAATGTTTCAGATTAATGAAATTAAGGACTAAATGAAAAATACACGATAGTTCATTTTGAAATGGTGTTTTTACGAAGACGGTTTTCTCTATAGAGCATTTCGACATGACGCCAGGGCAACTTTTTGTAGGACAACTCGGATATTTAGAGGTAGAAAGACGAGTATTCCGCCAATCACCGTCCTCAAACGAACGTTAGTGGGTCCTACAGGAAAGTGTTGCCAGGCTGGTTGCTATGATCTGACGTAATGCAATGACGTAGGTCGAAAAGCTCTATAGAATAACATTGAGGCAAAGGACCTCCGAAAGAGAGTACCTACAAGAGTCGTAAATTATTGTATTAAATTTGTTTGTCAGGTGCGATTTTAAAACTAGAGTACTTTTAAAGTTTATTATTTTAGATCAGTTTAATGCGTGCTTTATGTATCATGGTATTACAATACTTCACTGATAAATTACTTTAATGTTAAATTAACAAAATGTTTTTGTTTCTTGTGTAGTTTTCTTGAATCATAATTTCTTAGACCATTCAACAATGCTAGGAGATAACTTACCTTGAAGCCTCGAGTAAGGCTGAAGTCTGTAAGGAGCTAAATTTAAAGTGAGTAAGCCACTTTTATCACTTTGTTATTATTTTTGAAATCATGGAGATTTGTGACTTATCCAGGATTTTAGTTAAGGGGGTGGGGGCTACAAATACTGCTGAACTCAGTTATAGTGGCCTCAATTATAGTTACAACTCTTTTACAACGCCTAAATATTCTATATCACTTGCCCGTTATCAGCCACGTATCTCGTTATTTAGACAGGTGATTAAAAAAATGGGTTATCAAGTGTGTTTTTTTTTATCCATTTTTCAAATTTTGGAATTTTACTCTTTTTTTTTTTTTTTTTTTTTTTAACATTATATGCCTAAAACGGAGTATACAAACATAAAAAGACAGCAAGTCTTCTGGAAAATGACTAATTAAAACATTTATTTTTCAGATCTGTAGGTTACAGATTTTGGACATTGTTGATCTGTAGGTTACAGATTTTGGACATTGTTGATCTGTAGGTTACAGATTTTGGACATTGTTGATCTGTATGTTACAGATTTTGGACTTCTTTGATCTGTAAGGTTACATATTTTGGAAATTGCTGACCTTTTGGTTACTCATTTTGAACATTGATTTTAACACACATTTTAAGATATGTGCAATTAAAAAAATGCTAGGATCTAAAAATGCATTAGATAGGTCCTATATCAGTGGCGTAGCCAAGGGGGGGGATAGGGGGGTCATATCCCCCCCGCCCATGTGGAATTTTTTGCCATACAAAATGTTATTCTTCACTCCCTTATCACACGCACGTATACATACATATATTTGAGTCGCAGTAGTCGTAACCCCCCCATGAAAAATTTCTGGCTTCGCCACTGTTCTATATAATTGCATTTTGTTAATCAAATGCAGAGGCGGATCTGGGAAAAAAAAATCTAGAGGGGGGGGACAAAGCATTTTTAGTTGCATTTTCTCATAAAATCACTTAAATTTACAAAATTAGTCAATCATCTGTACTGGGGGGGGGCACATACCCCTGTCCCCCCCCTCTGAATTCGCCAATGATCAAATTCAAATGTATAATTTATATACAAATCGATCGTTTTGCATATTTATATATAAATTATACATTTGATCATCTGTTATTAATGATTTTCTTAAATTTTTAGGACACTGGCAACTCTGACAATAAATTAAACCTTAAAGAAATAAATGTTTCGATCGTTTTGCAATTTGGGTATCGTGGATCAATAATTTAGAAAAGTATATCTACAGCAGAGAAAATGTAAAAAAACTTACGAAAATGCTTTAAAACGTTTAAAAAATTATTTTAAAGGCTGATAAATGAGTTCTGATACTTGCATATTACTTATTTTAGCTTCCAAATAGCGTTGTTTTCAATCGTTTCTTTTTGACAAACAGAACTGGCAAGAACACATCATGTGATTCTTGTGGTGATTCTTCAATATTCTAAGCATGCTACTGTCATATGTTAACCGAAATAGTAAACAAATCATCATTTTACTGCATTCGTTCAAAAGTTTGATTATGAAATTCTTATAAACGTGTTATAATTTTTTCCTTGGTCAGTTAACGAAAGAGATGACCAAAATTAACCATTTGTAGCAAAAATATTTTAAATTAAGGGTATTTGCAACAAACTTTTGTAACAAATGTTACCAGTTCTTGTTTCTGAACAGAACTAAAAATTCACAGAGAAAAATAATTTCAGTTATAAGATCTCTCTCTTTTTCTTTTCTTTCTTTCTTTCTTTTTCTTTTTTTTTTTTTTTTTTTTTTTTTTTTTTTTGACATTAAGTTAGGATGATTGTCTTGTACCCCCCCCCCATTTTAAAATCACCCAGTCATAAATAATTATTTAGTCTTTTCAGTGACGTTGTAGCAAAGTTCAACTGTTTTTCATATTCTAACTGTAAGTATTTATTTAAAAAAAAAAAAAAAAAAATTTGTAAAAATATTTTAGAGAGAACTTGAAGACAGTTTTTAAAAATAAAATGTTTTACTTTGTTTATGAGAAATTTCTATTTTTTAAAGCTTCTAACATGTAACTCTCCATCTTTAAGGGGAAGGTGGCTTTAGTCCCCCATAGCTCCCGCCATGGGTGCGCCTATTATTGAAACTGTGTAAAGTAAATCGCACCATTCATATTTATTAATTATTTTTAGAGTCAACTCGCATATAATGAATACTGAAAATTCACGAACAAAAATCCAGGAACTTCTAAATTGGTATCTCTCGTCATAACACCTTGGCAACTTAAAAAATGTGTGGTAAACACACTTGTGGTAAACACTCTATTGTAGTTGATTTTTCATCACAATTCATTCATTCACAAACATCCTCACCATTGAGACTCAGTGCAAATAATAGAATTAAGTGTTTTGGTGAGATGATGATACTCATAATCTTTTTTTTGCATTTTTTCATTTCTATTAAATTACGCAGCCGTGTAATTTTTCTACCCTTCCTGCTAATCGGTCAATATCTCTGCTGAACAAAATATAAAAATTTAGCTGGATATGACTGTGGCGTAAATGATGTGCGAGCATGATAATCAAAAATATATTGTTAACCTCGACCTTTACACCGCAAACCGAGGACGTGGATGGACACCACAAATTACCTCCTTTTTGACAGTGCATCCTTTTACTTGGGAGATAGAAGGGGAGGGGGGTATATGTTTTCCCCTGACATGGGAGTTCTAATTTTTCGATTGAACCTTAAACATATTTACCATGTTAGCTTGAAGGAACTTGAGCAGTCGAAATAATTAAATGTGTAGTAAAGTCAGTAATGAAGTATACTGCGAGAAAAAAACTACGCGTGCATGAGACAGCGGTCAGAAGGAAAGCAGATCGAATCATAGAACCAAAGTTGGGCAAAATACACCGAAAATGTATTTTTGATACAAAATACATTGATTCAAACACAATAAAATACAAAATACTTCCTGAACTTAAAAAAGAAAAAAAAATGCAAAATATACACAAAATAAAAGTAAACTTTTTAAAGGATTTGAATTGAGAAGTTACTACAGTGACATTGATCTAAAGTTCTTTGTGTTAAATGCATAAAATATTTCAAATGAATTACATTCTTTTCTTTCTTAAAAATACTCGAAAGTTAAGGTTAAGAATGAGGTACAAGATCACTTTCAGACAAGTCTTTTTCTTTTCTTTTCTTTCTCTCTTTTCTTCTTTCTAAATCTTTGGAAATTATAGCTAAAAACATTTGTAAAAGAAACCTGACAAGAATTTTGCTCAGACTTGGACAAACTTGTTATTAGAAATAATTAAAAATTTCATAAAATAACGCTTGATGTTGCAGTTATTATTATCGGGTACTTTTAAATTGCAACTATATATCTTTGAAATAAGAAAATAAAGTTAATTGATAAAATTAGAATTGTTGACTAATTTTCGTGGGTTGAATTTAATAATCGGATGTTTTACTTTGATTTTCAGGAAGAAATTAGTCCTTTCTAATATTTGAAAGATAATTTTAAGATATTTTGATACTTTCTGGAGAGTTTTTGAGTCTCTTAAAATTAAAAAACGTGGTCCCAGGGCACATGCCAATGTCGTAAATCAATCCCTGTTGACAGACCCTGTTTGTTAGGCACATATCGTCAGTGAAAACCACTGTCAGCATCATCAATAGATTGAGCAATAACAGATTGAAAAAATTACTATTTTTTATTCGTTTTGCAATGTATAGGTCATTAAAAGTACATATTCATTTATGAGATTTAGCATTTTAGAGGATTTAAACCTTAATTATCATGTTTGTGAGACTAATCCAAAAATAGAACATCAGTTACTGCACTTACAAATGTAAAATTTCACACACTAGTTTATTTAATATTTTTTTTTACATGATAATGTTAATTTTTATCGTGTGAAATATAATTCCGTAATCGTATTAATATTTAAATGTTTTACGTATAATTAACAAATGGACAGCAAAGCACCCTAAATCTGTATATATTTTTTTTTTCGAAAGGTACATATACGTTACTTTGATTTGAACCTTATATAGCAAAAGGGATTATTTATTTAATTATAAATTATTTCCTACTACTTTATTTAATTTGAATAATTTTATAAAAGTAACACTTTCCATTTGCAATCGGATTTTACAACTAGCAGGTCGCGGTAAGTGAGTGTCCTATATCTCGTTGTAGGTAATAAAGCTAGTACCACATACAGGCACGTCACGTAGCCAGAAAAAAATCGGAGGCGGTGGGGGCTTGTGTTAGAAAAAATTGAAACGATAGAATCTCTCACAAAAAGACTCTATTATTATCATCCTTTTTTTAATAGGAATTTTTAAGTGTTGAGAGACCGTTTTGATCCCCAGAAAAATCACCAATTTAAGGAGTTGTCCAGGTTGGGAAGTTTCATTGTACCTTCATACGCCTATAATATTGGCATAATAACACCTTTATTAGTCAGATATATAGCCACATGTCCAGCTTCTAGTGGTTTCATTGTATTTAGACAAATGGAAAACATCTTAATGTACTCGGGCGCAAAGCACCAGAAACGGTCTAAGTTTTATTAACCACTCACAAAATAGCAGATATTTTTCAACACTATCCTCCTCCCCCCTCCCCCCCCTCCAAAACAAAACAAAAATAAAAAGCAAAATTCTAAAGAAATATACAGTGAAACCCCCCGAAAATTAGACACTTAGGTTTCCCATTAAAAGCATCCAATTTATGGAGGTATCCAAGTTATAGAGGTGCATGCATATGTTCTGGATCTATTTCGTTCCCCCAGAAAACTGTCCAACTTAGGGAGGTGTCCGTCTTTATGGGGTGTCCAAGTTGGAAGGTTTCACTGTGTTAGTTCCTTGTTGAAATACCTCAAAGAAATCCTATGTTTTAGAATAATTTCATTGCAGAGGTATGGCATTTCCTATCCAAACCTCCTTTTATTTATTTGTTTTTTTTTTTTTTTCAGCTGAAGAAAATTGCATTGAAGAGAACCAACGCGTGGAGGGGGGGGGGAGTAGAGGGAGAGGGGTGCCACTGTATCCATCGTTCGCGTGTGACCTTCACAATTCCGCAGAAAAACTCTTTATTACTTGCTGCATAGATCTTTCTTTTTCTTTTCTTTCTTCCTTTCTTTCTTTAGTTTTGTTTTTCTGTGGCCAATTAGTTTTTGCTGAGTACGTCGTATTTCAAAAGGACTGGTTATTCTCCCCCCCCCCTTTCCAATGAGGTATGCCTAAAAAATAAAAAGTAAAAATGAAAGAAAAGAGCGATAAGCCTTACAGGACTTTTTGAAGAGCTTTTCGAAAAATGCTTCTTCACTAACTGCACTTTAAACAAATGTCTTGTGCATCAAGTAACTGTCGGAAAAAATTCATAAGCACAAAATTTGCCTTCAAAAACGGGCTCCCTAGATTATAGGGAAATATTGAAAAATTTTGTAAGGTTAGCATTTTTTTCATGAGTGCTTCGTTACTCCTATTAGGGTCATTCCATTTCAAATCAACCAACAAATTTCAAAAATGTCACCCACCGTCTCGGATTTCTTTGAAAATTTTTATAAATGTAGCCATTAGTGTTCTAACTAACAATATAAAATTTTACTTCAATATCTCTAATACTTTTTAAGATAAAAATTATTAAAATAATGGGAAAGTGACCATAAATGGCGTTTTTGCAAACAATTATTTTAATGGTGCTTTTTCAGATAAAAAATCATAACTTTCTTTATTTTCAATATATTAAATTGAAATTTATACCAAAATGTTCACAAAGGTTTGGAGATTATAGAAAAAAATAATTTGATAGTCCTGTTTAGAACTGGAACCCCCCAAAAATTCATAAACTTTGTTTTTTTCAAAAAAATTTCATAAAAACAATAATTTTGCAAAAGCTGTTTCAGAAAATGGTGTAGCTCTTAACAAAGCAAACTATTTTTTTACTTACATGTAAATGCATAAAGTAAGATAATTTAAAATAAAAACGGTGGGTATTTGAGTCCTAATAGGTTAATTTAATTAAAAACCAAATATTTTGAAGATTTTTCTTAAAATGTTATGCTGCATGCAAATGTTATTATAAAATATTTTTTTATTTCTTTAATTTAAAAAGGTGCTTATTTTATTTAAAAGTTAATAATGAATTAGTTATTTTACTTAAAATTTAAATTATTTTAAATTTAAAATTTTTTAAACAAAATCGGAAATACATATAGTTAACATGCGTCAAAATTTTTCTAGCTTTTTTTGTCAACTACAAATTAATACTTTAGTTAAAAAACAAACATTTTTCTTTAAAAAATAGCTGTATGCAATTAAATGTGTAAAAAAGGATTTATTTAATTAATACTTTCTTAATTTAAAAAATTTTGACAAAATTTGAACATTAATTAGAAAATGTATGCTGAAGATTTCTTTCACTCACTGACTACAAATTAAATAAGAAACATACTAACTTGCTTTAGCATAAAATGAAAATATCAATTATTATGACTGATTGTGACACTTATGTTCTGTATTTTACCAGAAAAAAAAAAGTAGTTCCGTTCCTTCAATCAATCAATTTCAATGGAGATTCACCTGTGCTTTGTAATGATACATTAACATCTTCTAAAGCTTCTTGTTTTGAAATTGACAATTTCAAATTTGTGACAGTTTCATCACTGCCAGTTGATACTTTGTCATCAAGCTCAGAAATAAGTTTGTTTACCTTGTTCCTACAAAAACTACATTTTTTTGTCCAGAAATCGATTTTCACAGTTTGGCAATTTGTTAATTACCTCAGATAAATTTGAATTAATGGTTCTCAAACATTTTTTTCTTTTTCTTTTATGGCACTTCAATGGGTCAAAACATAATGTTTGAAGTATTTCAAATTTATTCAAATAAAATAATTTTTGATGTTCACAAATATTAAGTAAAAGCTCCGATTGTACATTACTTCTCAAACTTATTAAGTTCAAGTCTGAAGGTTTAATAATGCAGTACTTGATGCAGTTTCTACTTGAGCATAAGTCTTTTTATGGCATTCAGTTCCATTTTTCTTAGCCAATACTATACAGCACGTCTGGGAATGTTCTGCTGCCATATTAAATGTAACTGATATTCAGTAGTAGCACAAAATAAAAAAACATTCTAATTTACTTTCAATTAGATTTTAAAAAAATGAGCTTACACATCAAGCTGAATAATTTAGCTTTATAGTGCATTCGCCGAGTCAAGAGAACAAAACTAAACAATTGCACGTGTAAACTGGCGTTGAGTAAACACCGGGCATTTTGATAAAGTGCCAAACACAGAGTGAATTTCTGCTTTCTTCCATTTACGCTGCTTGGAATTAAGAAAGGTTAAATTCGCCTAACTAGGGATTGGTGCCAAAAAATGCAATTCTTTGGTAACCCGTTTGTTTACTTTCGTTCTCTCGTTTCCGCGAACAGACTATAGATTATTGGTTTAACTCTTTAAAATAACTTCAACAATCCCAGAGAACATCAAAAACAATTCCAAATTACTCAAACAACATTTTCACTTAACCAAAGAAAGGCAAAACTGATTCCAATTCCCTTGGAAGCATCTGACCAAGAAAGAGATATTCACAACAAGAGGGTGACTCATTGGAAGAGGGAATGGACCTCACCCCTTTACTATCCTACACTACTCAGTATCTCCCTTGCATCTTCTCATATTACACCAGCTCCTTACCACACAACAAACAGAAAGCATGGGATCTGATCTAGTTACAGTCCAAAAGCCTGTTGACTGAAAAGAGACTACTGTCATAGTTCTTTTAAACTGATGTAAAAAGAAACAAAATAATGATAAAAAACAAAACAGTTTTTAAAATTGTTTTAATTAAAAATTAATATAAATTGAATTTATAAATAAATAATTGTTTTATATATAAACAATGCTATACAGATATACCTTCTTCATGCCTCAGGCAATTTACCCCCCCCCCCCCCCGAAAAAAAAAAAAAAAACATTACAAAATTGGCTAAGACAACATTTAAATTTGAAATTTTTCCGACCGTACAGCTCATAAATTTAACTATTCTTTTTTCTACATGTTTCATTACTGTTAGAATAACTGTTCCTAAAAGTGCACAGTACAACTTCTGAAGAGACATTCTAAAAAACTTTGAATCTCTAAATTAGGATAACTTAATTGCATAAAAATAACTTTAAAAGTTACATCATTTCTGAAAAAAAAAACAGCCTGTTCTGACTTTCTCCCCTACCCCATTTTTTAATTATTTGTTATTGACACACTCTCTCTTTTTCCGTTTTGCTTAAACTAATTTAAAAAATACCGATTTAAACATTAATAAACTATTTTAACTTTATTTCCAATGACCCATTAAAAAATTTTCAATTAAAAATAAATATATAAATACCATGTTTTTACCTGACAGGTGAGGAGATTCCTATTATAAGCAAAGCATTGTCTACATTAAAAAAATAAAATTAACAGTTATATTACTCCTCTAAAATAAGTCAGAATGAGTGTAATTTAACTTGTAGTTGACAATAAAAAAAATAAAACCTTCCAAGTTTTGACGCATGTTTACTATATGTATATTCCGATTTTGTTTAAAATGCTTTATATTTTAAAAATAAAAAATTAAATTTTAAATAAAATAACTTTAACTCATTATTAACTTTTAAATAAAATAAGCACCTTTTTAAATTAAATAAATAAAAAATCATTTTATAATAACATTTGCATGCAGCATAACATTTTAAGAAAAATCTTCAAAATATTTGGTTTTTAATTAAATTAACCTATTAGGACTCAAATACCCACCGTTTTTATTTTAAATTATCTTACTTTATGCATTTACATGTAAGTAAAAAAATAGTTTGCTTTGTTAAGAGCTACACCATTTTCTGAAACAGCTTTTGCAAAATTATTGTTTTTATGAAATTTTTTTGAAAAAAACAAAGTTTATGAATTTTTGGGGGGTTCCAGTTCTAAACAGGACTATCAAATTATTTTTTTCTATAATCTCCAAACCTTTGTGAACATTTTGGTATAAATTTCAATTTAATATATTGAAAATAAAGAAAGTTATGATTTTTTATCCGAAAAAGCACCATTAAAATAATTGTTTGCAAAAACGCCATTTATGGTTACTTTCCCATTATTTTAATAATTTTTATCTTAAAAAGTATTAGAGATATTGAAGTAAAATTTTATATTGTTAGTTAGAACACTAATGGCTACATTTATAAAAATTTTCAAAGAAATCCGAGACGGTGGGTGACATGGCCTGGTTGATTTGAAATGGAATGACCCATTACGTTCATTGTTTGTAATGTAAATAGTTCGCAGGACAACTTGTAAAGAGGCATTCTGAGTTTTCCTAGTATCAGGCCCTGATTATCAGAGGCCCCTCAAAATATTACAGTATGTGAATTTATTTATTTTTTTTTTCCTTCAAATGTAGTAAATGCCTAATTTTTTTCAGTTCTGAATTTACAAGTTACAAATAGTCAAAATCTTTCTTAATTCTACTCCATAGAAAAAATATCACATCAGATTAACGATTTCTGCGGGGCTGCTAGATTTTAAGTAATTACGCGGTAAGTTGCCGGACCCACTGAAGTTTTTTAAGTGGCTACCCAGCGAGAATGGGGCACCCATAAATAGAAATTTGCCTGTTATGATTATTAATCTAATGAAAAAGGTCAGGCTTTTAGTTGTACTTTTTAAGTCTTCATTTTTAATAAAGCTTATTTCATAATGTTGATATTTATAACGTTTATAAGCTTTCTCATTTATCTAATATTAGTATATGTCATGTTGGATACATTTAATTATGACAAAGATTCATATGCGAACACAGAAAGAATACATATAGTAGTTGTCAGACACAGTAACAACATGTAGGGGCCCCCCATTCAGACTTCTGCCCCAGGCCCGGTTTGTCATAATCGGGCCCTGAGTATCTAGCGCAATTGAATTGTTTAAAGAGCTGTTAAAAAAGTCTTGCACATATTCCGATGTAGCTACTCGAGTTTCGAACCTTTTCAGTGAAACCTCGGAAGGTTGGGCACTTGCGGTTCGGGTTTCTACAAAAAATGCCCAATTTATGGAGGTGTCCAATTTACGAAGGTATACGTAAATGTTATGACCCCGTTCCGTTCCCCTGAGAACTGTCCAACTTAGAGAGATTTCTTGGTACTATTTTATTTCCCTGAAATCCTCAATAGATTTTTTAAAAATTTCATTTTTTAAAATCCATGCATCAATTCATATCCAGTGTCATTAAGGTATAATTTTTATTAAGAGTAAAATTGTGTCAAATTAAAAAAATAAAAAAAAGAAGGAAGGAGAGAAATCAGAATGTCTTTTCACATGCTATGCGTTGAAAGTGGAGGGAAAATTTGTGCTCATCCAAGAAAGCAGTAGAAAAAAAAATCTATGGGGCACAGTGCAACAATGTTCAGAAGAGGTTAGGGCAACCAGTGATTGTCACATAGGTATTAAATGATGATATAGACCAAAAAATTGAGTTTTGACTAATTCATCCCTATCAACAGTGATGATTGAGCTATATTAAGGTGACCATACGTCCTCGAAATTCGACGACAGTCCCCAAATATAGATCTTTTTTTCATTTTGTCCCCAAATGTCCCCAAATTTAAAGATTTGTACTTTATTTCCCTCAAAGTTTCCGTTTAGTTTATTTCTTTCATAAAAAACTGAAGAAATAAGAAAAATAAGCCGACTAAAAGCGCTATCTACTCAGAGAAACAACGAAATTCGATCTCTGAAAACGTTTGTTGTCATTGTGTGTGTAGCGTGTACAGACATTCAATAAAGTATCCGACTATGAGCTAAATTTTCCATTTCAGTTTTGTTAATGATTAATCACTTTTCAGGAAAACCTTGCTTTAAATATGAAATTGACGTACGAAAATTTTCTTGCACTCGAATACTTTTTTTAGAGGGTGTACAAAGTTTCATGAAAAATCATCACAAAATGATCCAATGTAAATGTCTTCTGAAAAATACAAATACTATGCCAAGAGTTAAATTTTGAATAAACTGCAATATTTCAACATGATGTTCCTTTCATATTTCTGGTTTAAATAAATATTTATAAATGAATGAAATACTTCCATTCATTTATTAGAAATAAGAATACACAATTGATATAAAGAGCTATTAGAGTTCATTTTTAAGTATCACAGTCAGTCAAGATTTAAAGTATGGGATATACATGGTAATATGTTATGTCCTCGAATAAGTCCCCCAAAATATTTTCTTCTGTCCCCAAGTTTTCCTCGAATTCGAGGACAATGCTTGATTTGTCCCCAAAATACTGTTTAGAAATACGGTCGCCTTAGCTATGTAGATGCACAAATTTTGAAGAGTGTCCTGCAGTGCCGGTCCTATAGGCATTTTTCTAAGTTGCCCAAAGCACAAAAATGCGCCCCCCCCCCAATGTATGTAGATTGGAAAGCTTTCAGAAGGATTTCAACAATACGAGGATTTAAACAATATGTGGGCACTCAAATAAATAGATAGAAAGTTAGTAAGGTATATTTGCGCCCCCATAGAGAACCGTTCGCTCCACCCTCGGACCTGCTCTGGTGTCCTCTGTTTATTGGCAGGAAAACCTCTTTGCGTTGTCTGACCGACAGTACTAGAAGCCACTCAGAACAATGCGCGCCCCCCCCCCCTTCTCCCAGGAGATAAGATAAATGATTGTTTGCTAAGGTTAGTTACACATGAGCTAAGCAAAGCACCGACTCTATTTGTGATAAATGACTATTACTACATGACAGCTCTTTCTTCACAGGCGAAGGTGACACTCTAGAGCCACCCCCTGGACAATGCATAAAACGGGTAGAAATCAAAGGGAAAATAGGGAAAAATACGTATGGGGATTCCGTATACAGATCATAGAACACAGCAAAGACACAGTTGTCTTTGGAACACAGATTAGGGGGGCAGGACAGATTTTTCTTCAAGTGGGTGGTTTCAGAGCTCCCTTCGCTGGTCGCGTCCACAGACCTCAAAATACAGAGACCGACACTCCTACGCTTTCTCTGCGACCAAATTGATCGGGAGCAGTATGAGGAGCTGAGAGCTGCCAGAGAGTCCCGAAGATGGACATTGGCAAATTGGGAAATGGTGTATTGTGTTTCCAGAGCTCCCTTCTCTGGTAGGTTCTAGCTATCACGGAGTATAGCTGTCATTTATCACTAATGGGCCCGAAAGCGCGCTCCGCCACAAAAATAAAGATATTAGAGGGGAAAAGACGCAAATATACATGTATTTTAGGTACTTGCGGTTTTACATTTTATAATCAAATTAACCCATTTATGCCTAGTGTCCCTTTTTTGGGACGGCATTTTCGCTATTAGTCGGAAACGTTATTTATTTTTCCTAGCCTTTATTCATGAGTATTGAGCCTCAACTCTGCAAAATATTTTAACATGACGAAGTAGGATGTTGATATTTCGATTTTTATGCTTAATGATTTTAAAAGAAATCATCCCTTATTCAAGAAGTTGACATCAGAAATTTATCTATTATTTTTGCTATCAGTAAATCGAAGAAAGTCGCAAAAATATCCAGGCACAAATGGGTTAATAGTAGTAGCATGATCAATTTTTTTTTTCTATTATGATACAGCATGGCACATTTTAAATCTTGAGATAAAACTCAGTTTCTGTTCAAAATTTTGATTATTTTTTCTTTTTTTAAGGAACGTTTCACTATCCGCAGGATAAAGCAAATTTAAAAATGCACATACATTTATTGCTATTCATACTTAATATTGCAAATGAAGTAAAATATGCATTTTACAGTCTGAATGAATTAAAAAATATTTAAATGTTTACTATTTTTAAATTTGATTTCAGATCATAATTTAAAGGATGATGATTACATATGTATGTTGGTGAAATTATGTTATTATACATATGTTCGTTTCAAAAGTTTTCCTCATTCAGGTTTAATATTAATTCATTCTTTATACTATATTAACACCAGTTACAACTATGGAATGTTTCATGAAAATATGACGCATAGATTGAAATTTTGTTATGTTTGGACAATTCATAATAATGCCTTTTGAGAAAACACTGTTTACTGTTGTTAAGCATCAGACGTTTCAAAAATCTATTTAAAAACTAGTTTAATTTGTAGGTTTTACCTTTTTTTAAAATAAAAACTCCTTAATTCATATCTTAGTTTGCCAGGCTTGTATTTGTGTGGCTCGTTAACTCGACACACTAATTCATCTTACAGATCTGCCGTTGTTTTTTTTTTTATTATTATTGGAGGGGGGGGGGGTGCATCACTATCAGCAAGATAACTTGTGTTTAAAATACTTAAATGTAGGGTTTTCTAACAAAAATGATAGGTCATGTATATTTTAAAAATGAATTTATAGCTAGAAATTAGAATATATTTTATTTTTAAAATTACTATATTGCAGTAGTTCTGCTTTTATTTGACTTAAAAAATTAACCAGCTGCCTCAGAATACAAAATTTGGTCACGGTATTACCATGTTTACTCGCATAATAGTCGCACTTCCTTTTGAAGCAGAAAAAATAGTCGGAATATTTTTCTCGCATAAAAGTCGCAGTCACGTACTTGACCTTAATTTATGTCGATAAAAATATTACAAAAAAAAAAAAAAAGATACTAGTAATGTTTCAGCATTAGAGTGTACAATATTAGGTCGTAAATTTTCCCGCATAACACGCCCATGAAAAATTGGCCAAAAAGGGCGATTATTACGCGAGTAAATACGGTATAAATAAATGCTCCGATATAAGCATTAGGATAGTAAATACAAAAATATTGTGGAACATGTTCCGTGAAAATTCTGGAATGAAATTAACGATTGAAAATTAAATAATATAATTTAAATATTATTTCCCTGCATAATATATTATAATCAAACTATTGAATTTCATGCAAAAAGAAATTTATGCTGTTGTAACACCCTTCTTTGTAGGGTGTGATATGAAAATTGCTTTCTAGGATATAAGAAAGTTTTCGTAGAAGATAGGGGGATCACAACCCCTCTATCCCCCCTTGGCTACGCCACTGCCGGCAAAGTATGAAACGCCGGCATTCTATAGAATGCCTAATATTTATTCAATATTATTTAATTATTGGAGATGGATGTAAGACGAGGCGTGACAGAGGTTTGCAGTTACTGTGCGAGACGAGACAGAGTTTTGCAGCTATTTTACAGGACCCAATTTTTTGTCTTGCGTCCATCCTTATAAATTATCCTAAATCGCAATTTTTCAGAGGGCTCTGAAAATAAAACTAATTGGCTTAGAGAAAACAAGCTGTAGGCCAGTTATTTTCTCTATACGGATACAATATTCGTTGTTGGCTTGCTTTGTGGCTTTATCTACCCAGTTTTTCCTCTCATTCGGTACAGTTAATGATTCGGAAGGGAGGAGCTGAACCTCCCCTTCAGCAACTAAAAGGTGGCTAAAGGTAGATTTTCAGGTAAGCACTCAGGGGTAACAGTTTTGTAGCCAGTGAACTATTAGGGAGGAGCTAATCTTTGTTATCAATTTTTCAATCCACCAATGCTCAAAATCCGAAAACGGTTTTCGTTTGATGGATGTAGTAGCACTTTGTTGCTACAACAAACCGTATTCGCTCGCTGTCCCCTAGATTGGTCCAATAGACTATATATAAAATTTGTATTAAAATAATGGTATTACACTTACAACATACATCCATAAAAAAGGATAAAAAAAATCTATAATCCATATCTATAAAATGCTAAAACCCCGGACAAAACATTTAATAAAGAAGGGTTTTCTATAATCGTATAACTGCCTTTGTTTAATTTCATACAAAAGCCAAATGATAATTATTTTTTAACTGTCCACTGTTTCTTTTTTATTTCCGTAACGTATTACCTTCAAATTTAAAATTTTAATTCATATTTAAATGCATGCGCATGTTAATATACTGCAATTTTAAATACATTCAAACATATATTTAAAACAATTAATAAATAAATAAAATCATAAAATATTAGACAAAAAGAACATGGAATTTCTAACTATTCTTTTTCGCGGATCAACTTGCGGGCGACAAAAGATAGCGTGCAGTGTATAATAACAGCGGGAGAAAGCGGTTCTTGCCAAAGCAGTCTGACTGCACACCAAATTGCCAGAGAGCAATTTAAGACACGCCGCCAGCGTCTCGTGATTTTTTTTTTTTTTTTCCGTGGAGAGTCATTGAAAAGTGGTTTAAGTCAACGTTATATTTATCTTAAAACTTGTTATATTACAGGGTGTCTACCGCTCCGGAAAGTCTGGAAAAAGCCGGAAAATTGGAAAATGGGTCCGGAAAGTCTGGAAAAAAACGGGAAATATGATAATGGGTCCAGAAAATTCTCCAAAATAACCAATTTTCTTTTCGTGTCCTTTTTTTTTACCCTTTCTCTCTAATTGTCAGACGGAAAACCGAAAGCAACTGCAATGAATTTTTCGGACCGCGAAAGCATCAGGGAATGCGTGTTTGTATAAGGAGGGAAAAATGGGGGCTCATCAATCGTGACGGGAGAGAAAAACACAAATTAGCTTACTTGGTAACTTATATCTTAATACCGTATTTCCAAGAACAGTTAGTTTATTCTATCAGAAAGTGCGACTACTTCTGTTTCTCAATTGATGAAAGCTTAATCCTGTATACTTCAGTTAAAATTGATTTCAGGAAGTTGTACAAAATATGCAAATGTAAAGTCAAGGGAGACGCATTGTGCAATTTCCCAAAGTAAAATGCATTGGTTAGGAATTTTTTTCCCGGGACCTGCCAAAAGTCAGGAAATTGACTTTCAGAAATTTGGTAGACACCCTGTATTATCTTATCTTACATCCTTAAAAATTCTGACGCTTTTTAAGGTGTATGATTCTCAAATTTTGCATGTCACCTCGTTAGTGTATGGGACACATTTTACTAATTGTGAATTTTTTTGTATGGGGGTCGTATAAAAATTTATAAAATGTAACTTTATTTAAAATTAACGGGAGGAATATTTTTTAATGGAGTGTTAGTTCTGATCTTTTTCTGAAATTTTTTATACTTACACTGCCCACTTAACTCTAATAGCTAAAGAATTAAAGTCCATTACCACCTTTTTGGGACACCCTGTATAAAGGGACGAGGGTCAGCTGCATCCGCGCCAGTAGCTGTCAATCAAATCGAGGGGACAGTTGCACCAGAATCCTTATCTTGCTCTCCCCGCCCCTCGAAAGTATGTTACCGCTGGCCCTTTGCAAGACCCCCAGAAACATCACTGGATCCGGCCATATCTGTAAGGGCTCTTCGAAAATATGCTATGGTTGGCCCTTTGCCAGACCGTAGTGTTCCCCTATGATTGTCCCCTTCCCCTCCATTTCGCGGATGCAACTCACCCGTGGATTAAATTCATCCGCCGTGCAATTCGCCCTTTTTCTCTTCGCCCGGTGCAACTAACCCATTCCGTATCAAATACGTGTATTTCTCGAAAATACAAATGTTATTCTGAAAAAATTATGAGAGGGCCAAAAAAATTATTCATAATACGTAAAGAAAAATGTGAAAGTTGAAGAAAACAAAACGTGTGCCTTTTTTAATAAGGGAAACAAATTTTTCATATAAACAAGTAATAAAAAAAATAAAAATAAAATCAATTCCTACTTAGGTCAACAAAGAAAAATTTTAGTTTAGTAACTTTTTATTAAATTTAATAAATAAATAAATGGTTAATGCATGGCCGTTTGTGAAGCAAGGGACGATACCGTTAATCCAGTTTTTTTGTTTTGTTTAGTTAATTGTTTTCATTAATTTTTAATCCCACGTAACAGGATGTAAAATTAATTACATGTGATTAATGAATTAATATTTGAAAAAACTGTATTAACATCAAGTGTCCTCCACTACAAGTTTAAAAAAATGTATTTGAACTTGAGTGGATGAATAAAAAGTATTTTATTAACGATTGAAATTTTGAAGAAGATATATAAATACATATAGGGAGAGTGTGAACTAATAGTAGGAATTGAAAAAATAAGACATTAAAATTAACCAACATATGCAACATGGAAGGCTTGAATGACATTTTAAATTACATTTCATTACATTTTACATACATTCGGTGTCGGATATGTATTTCATACTTTGCCAGTTTCTCATTTGGCAATAGAATGCTTAGGAAGTGTGTGAAATACTAATCATTTCATACATTGCCGACTAGTTTTAGGCATTCTATAGAATGCTGGATTTCATACTTTGCCGGTAACATATACATAAACTCTGACAATCGTGTCGAAGTCATTGTGCATGCACGCAGAGCTCACCGCAGCACACCGGTCAGCTTGTCGTTGCCGCAAAAATACATCGTTCGCGGGGAAACCGCGTCATCTGTGACGTATTGTTGTTGCTCCACCCGTTGCCGTGAACGCAGTCAGTGCGTTCTCGTTTTTTTGTAATCGTATATAATCAGGTTTTTTTTTTATAATCGTATTTTTTTTAAATACAGAAAAAGTGTTTTTTTTAATACAGAATTTCAATAATCCGGACAAACTGCGCCATAAGAATTAATCGGTACTCAACCGAAAATGTTTTTAAGATTTTATTTAATATGTTTAAAAACACATATTTCTGTTGTGTATAATTTTTCAGTAAATTTGTTTTTTTAATATCATTTTTCTATTTAAAAAAGGTCTTTTTTTAAACAAATTTACACGATTATTACGATTTTTCATAATTCCTGTAATCTGGAAATTTCAGCTATCGAAAATTCGTGAAATCCCGACGATTCCGGATTTGGGAATTCTACTGTAACTTATTTTAGGTACTACTTTAGGTAGCACATATTAGATGCACTGGAAAGTAATGTTCTTTTTCACATAAAATTCAAACAAATACACTTTCAACAAGTATTTAGTTACAAACAAGCTGTGCCTAAATTTAGGATTCACATTTCTTAAATTTTTAAAAGAGGATTTTGTTGATGATTTTCTTTTTCCCTTTTAAAAAAAGTGGCCATCCTCCCCATTTTTTTCAACTTGGTACACGATATTCAAAATGTACTGAAATCGATCGTTAGACATTCATAAGCATTTTGGAAAATGCTATCTAATCCAGCTCTATGTTCAAAAACTCTCATACAATGGCATATACATTGAAATATTGGCATGTACGGGAGTGTTCACATAGATTGAAATTCAATAATTACAATAAATTTATATAGATACATGAACATATAATTTATTTATTCATTCATATAATTCATTTATTCAATTCAGTAAACGTATAATAAGTAAAACTACTATTTTTTTGCCTTTGATTATAAAAATAATAATAACAATTAATTATAAGACCTTTCTTAACAGAAAAAATAAAAATATTTTCACTGAAATATTAACTGTAAATTGAATTTTCTACATCAAGATTATACTAATAACACTATTAGGAAAACAATGACTTAATTAAGGAACAGGTATAAATGTACTGGAGTTCAAAAAAGTATCACAAGAAACACTTTGGAAGAAAAAAAAAAGGAAACTTAATGAAAAATAGTAATGTTTAAAAAAATTAAATTTTATTTGAAAATCTTGAAAAAATTATGTTTTTATTATTAATTATAGCAAAAATGTAGGTAAAGTAATACGATAATTTGTTACATTTTCTTTAAAAATTAACCCTTTCAGATCCCGCATCCACAATTGTTTGTTTTGTGTTATGGTAAGCCTACAGGTGGGATCCAACGTGGAACCTTCAAACTTCAGCCATCTACCATGTTCAGTGTCTTATCCTCACAGTCACGGCCATAATGGGGCTGCATCCGTGATTGAGGACACAAAAACTATCAATGCATGACACTAATTAAAAAACTGGAGCAAAACCTTTTCCATTTCAGGAAATTTACCCTCTTGAACTCGCATTTTCTTTGATGCCGAAGATCCACAGGCTTTCGCTTGTTCTTCAATGTTTTGGCGATCGTGAATAATCGTCTTAAAAGTAGACACCGGAATACCCATCGTTTTAGCTAAGTAAGCTTTTGACCTTCCCGGGGAACTTTTATCGAATTCTTTCAAAATTTCAATTTTTTTTCTTTTAATAAGATAGATTTGCGTTTTCCTGACATGTTGAAAGAGCTGTGGCTGAAACAGCACGTAAAGCGAAGAATGCAAAAATAGAAAAGTACGATCTGTTCTGCTACATTCTGTGTACGCGTCTCAAGGTCTTAGATGTTCCCGCCGTTTTACCAACACGAAATTTCCTTCCCCTGTCCCCCCCCTTCCATATCGTTAAAGTTGTCTGATACTTAGAATTGAAAAAATTTGGGAACACCATGAACACAAATGGACCGCCGAAAAAAAAAAGAAAAAAATCCGTGTGTTCTTAAAATACACAAGAAAAATAAACATGTTCAAACTAGAGCAAAACGACGTATAACCGATTTTGTGCGTCGCATAAACGATTTATTAACACGCTTTTATTAGCTTCACCTGTGTATATGTTTGTAACCGACTCCTTTGAACTCGATTTTGACCCACTTTAAACGGTCAGATTTAATTTAAACTTTGTAGACATATCAAGGATCAATGACAATACAATAATTTGATAAGTTTATCCCATTATCCTGATTTTAACACGCTTTTATTTATTAGCTTCACCTGTATGTATGTTTGTAACCGATTCCTTTGAACTCAAATTTGGCACACTTTAAACGGCCAGATTTAATTTTGTACATTTATGAAGAACAGGTGACAGTACAATAATTCTTAAGGCTATTCTTTTAGGAAATCATGCAACTTTTGAACAGCTTTTTAAAGAGTTGAACTGCACCAGAGACTCTAAAAAATTTAGAAAGCCTCTTTACAAGTTGTACTGTGAACTATTACAAACTATAAACCCATGGTAGTCATGAAATACTCAGGAAAAAATGCTAAGCATACAGAATTTTGCAATACTGGTTACTTCCCACACATCGGCACGCCAAGAGATCGCCAACAATTTCACCCCCTTTTCAAGAAGGGTCAGTCAGTGACCCTGCAGATCTAGACTCACGGAAAATATCACGAGGATGGCCCCCGTTCTAAAGAGGGAATGGGAAAAGCGGGAAGATAGCAACCCATAAATTACTCCAGCCAGTGTCATTGTGAAATCCGTGTGTGGTACATGCAACACTTTGAAGTACAGTATTTTGCAATGAATTTCGTGTATTGATATCGGAGATGTCTAGCAAGGGTATAATACGAGTTCCTTTATCAGCAGCAATAATTAAAACTTGTCTTTAGAAAAATATTTTAAAACGCTAGAAGCATCGCGCTTACTATCGCTTGTTTTGAAAAAAAAAATGTAATATTTTATTCTTTTGTTTTCACGATTTTAAAATTCACTAATTTTAATTTAAAATGCGTGCGCTCACTGTCTCAGGAAGGAAGGAAAAAAAGAAAAGAAGGGAAATTTGAAGGAAGAAAATTGCATTAACTATTTACATATATTTACCTCAAAATTTACTTATTCGTTTTAGTTATGGACGCAGGATCTTATTTTAGGCTGGGTATTCGGAGCAAGTGACATGGCGCTTCCATTTTATAGTTGTTCTAGAAACTGCACAGATAGTATCAAAATACGTACTAAAATAATCTTTCACACATTGTGAAGGTTTAATTTCTACCTGAAAATCAAAGTAAATTATCTGAATATTTTAATTGAATCCAACAAATTATTCGAAGAGTTTAGTTTCATAAATTGACATTTATTTTCTTATTTTATAAAGATAGTTGCAAGTTATGCATAAATGTATAAATTTAATAATATCTGATGCTGATAACTAATAAGTAGTTCGACAAAATCCTCTAAAGTTTTAGACATTCTAAAATTTAAACTTTTGGTCAGAGAAAAGAGAAAATCAGATTTTTTTTTCGGAAACATATATCGTAATTTAATGTGTTCTCTTGAGTATTTGTAGAGCCTGAAATATTTGACCCATTAACCGTATATAGAACATTGTAAAACTAAAATAAAAAAAAAAACCTGTTAAATTTTTTTAAAAAACATTTTCTTAAATTCATGTTAAATATTTTTTGCAATTCCCCTAAAGAACTCTTGAGCAATGTGACAGAGGCGTTTAAAAGTTTTAATGTTAAGAAAATCTTCATGCACGGGTGATTTGTGAAACGTAAATTCATTTCATTTAAGTAATATTCCACAATAATTTTTTTTTCAGGATTTCCCACAAGTACCCTACAGAGGGTGTTCACACATTTTTGTAATGATTTTGCAAAGATATATATAGAAATAAATATAAGAATTTTATTTTCTAATGTGTTCAGTCTGATAGCCCTTTCTTTGAACCATCATATTGCATCTTGATTTCAAAGATGAAAGTCATTTTCTTAAAACATCAAGGTTGATATTGTTCCACTCCTCCATCACAATCTTGTAGTAATATAATCTTTTGTAGTAATATATGAATGTATCTTGTGTTTGCGTGATTATGGCAACGCTATACTAGAGCAATCTGCCAAGGATGGGAAGGTGCCTAGGTAGAACTTTCTAAGGGGTTCTAAAGCGTATTCACGTTACATCTGGAAAAAACCTACCAAAAATCCAGACTGTTAGATCGACAGCTGCTCGATGGGACCCGATCCCGGGACCTTCACTCTTCGGCAGTCTACCATTTTCAGTGACATAACTATTGTGCGATGGTAAGGCTATAAATGTATCTTAAAGTAGAAATATAATTCAACTCATCTTCGTTTAGAAATATATTTAATTTTGTATTTCAATTCCATTCATTATCACTGAAAAATAAAGTTCAATAAATACTTGTCACACATTTTTGCTTTCATGCCTTTTAAGATGCAATTTATTCCAGGAAAAATTCATGTATATGTAAAAAAAAAAAAAAGTTACTATTACATTTGTTTGTTCATCTTAAAATACACTGGAATAAAATAAACTAGAAGTTTCTGTAGAAAATTTTACTTAATTGAAGTTTTAGACGTATTTCGTATTTTGTGTGTATTAAGAAAATACATGTATTTTGTATTTTTTCAATTTAGAAAGCATTTTGTATTTTGTAATTTTTTGTGTTTGAATAAATGTAATTTGTATTTTGCATCGAAAATACATTTTTTTATGTATTTTGCCCAACTCTGCTTCAGTGGCTGCTTTCAAAGAGCATTGCAGAGCAAGCAGTAATTATTTTTATTTCCAACGGAGGGCAGAGTATGAGGGAGCGTCCTCTAAGTGAAACTGTACTCCCCCTCTCTAAACAACGGGGGATGAGGGGAGAAAAGCAATAAACTTTAGGTTTACCATTGCCGATTTCTGGAAAGATAGGTGCAATACTTCCCAAAACAGGTAACTATTTGACCCATTTTTGAATGCAAGTTTTGTGCTTATGAATTTTCTCTGAAAGTTTGCATGAGACATGCAGCTTTATTGCTAGTATTAGTCCATATAGTGTATTGGGTGAGAAACATTATTAAATTTTGGGGGTATTTAACATTATTATTATTATTTTTTAAAAGCTGTTCAAAAGTCCTGCTACAACAATCATTTTCCAAGTAGCACCCTTAAGAAAATTGAATTAATTGAATTAATCTGTTCATTTCCCCCCCTTTCTGTGAACAACTTTTTAATGCATGAAAAATATTTGATAGTTACTTTGAATTTCTATGTATGTAAATTAAATGCTGTATTTATCATTAATTAATTGATATTGTTTGAAACAAAAAATCACAGATTATAAAATGAAACTAGCTGAATTCAGTGCAAAATCATTTGGAATTTCAAGTTTGATTATTTATTTTTAGGCTGGAAGATGCAAGATATGTAGTTAAAAGTAATTCAAGACAAATGTCAGACAATACTAGGAAGAAAGACACTTACTTGTAAGAGTAAGGGTGTATCTTTCAGCAAAAAGAATAAGAAGTATCACTTGATAATGAGGTATTTAATTTCAATCATTTAGACATTAATACTTTTACTTATTTTATTTTATGAATGCTTTTCTGTATAGTCATAACTATGCATGGCATAACCTTTCAAAATGCATATTGCAAAAATATATTTATATGAAAGTCAATTTATGTTTGTATTATGTCAAAACAATGTTATTTCAATTAGGAAATAGATTGATTACTTAACTAATTATGACAGATCAAGCTTGTAATATATTGCATAAATGAATTGGTTATTTCACAACAAGTTACTTCTCTACAAGTTGTATTACTTCTTAGCATGGGCTTTAATGCTTCACTGAGGCCCGACATTTAGCTTTCATTACTGATAAGATGCAGGGAAGGAGAGTCGCCTTCTGTTATCTTTATTACTTCTCAGATGGTTCTTTGAATGATTTGTTGTTGCCAATTTTTAACAGTGGTCTCTGAAAAATTGCAGTCTTCTATAAACAGTGTTAATTTTGAGCTTTCATCCTTAATGCTCAACTACAGCCCAGCGTTTTGTAGTCAGTGCTGAAAAGATGCAATGGAGAAGACTCCTTGTGGGTATCTAGTTCTACTTCTCAGCAATGGTCTTGGGATGCTCCATCAGGGACCAGTCTTTAGCAATCATCACTGACAAGATACAGAGGAGAAAAATCCCCTTCTGTCACCGCTGTTACTTCTTACCTTCGTATTCACCATCTACCTCTACCGCCGGTTAACAGCGAACCATCAGTCGAACGCTGAAATGGTATTCATCGTTTACTGGACAGGAAATAACCGCCCACAAAATCCCAACCCAGGTTGAGAAACTCAACCTTGCTACAGAGCAAGGTTTATAAGTAACCGAGCATGCTGAGTTAAGATTTTCCCCAAAAAATTTGCTTCCCCCTTCCATTCCTTCGCAGAACTGGCTCTCCGCTTCCTTCCAAACAAAGAGACGTGAGGGGAGATGGGAGTGGGAGAAAGCAAAGCGATTGCAGGGTCACTTGGAGAGGCGCAAAAGGATCAACTACCATGTGATGCGAACTCCCAATGCTTTGTGAACACTTGACCAATTTCTTGACCAGTCCTTTTCTGTAACAAATGTTGCTCCTTAAAGTTGGTTCTTGAATAGCTCCTCTGAGGTACAGCATTTTGCAATCATGACTGTAGACATAGTGTAGAACAGAAGTGTTCAAATTGTGGCACATGTTCCAAAGATGACACAGTGAATGATTTCTAGTTGCGCATTGATTCCTTGTGCCTACTTATTGTTTTGAGACAAACTGAGGACTTGAAATAAAATTTCATGCCCAGAAATATTTTATTTCTCATAATTTATGATGATACACCAAAACAAAGCATTTGTGCATTACAAAATACATTGTCATCACAAGTTGAACCATCTGTCATCCCCAACTAAATATTTGAAAAATTAATCTTAGAATCCTTTTCCCCAAAACAACAATTTTACTCCCATGTTCACACATTATTACTTTTCCTCCCCTAAACTAAAGCCTAAACCTGCATTCATAGTTTCCAATGCTATCCATGGAAATAAAAAAGGTTCTTGAGTTTTACTGTGCATCTGAACTTGTTTGTAAAAAAAACAGCGCATAATATGCCAAAAGTTGGATACCTTTGGTGTAGACAGGGGCGCGAATCAGGTTTTTAACCAGAAATGATCAGTCAAAAAATATCGCGTTATGTACAGGCTAATACGGTATAAATGCTCTTCACGTGTACATTGCATCAACTAAGCTGTCAGAATCTGCAAAGTCTGAAAAATACATTGAGACAATAGTTGGTGGTATTAACATTCAGTTTGTCCTTTTCTAGGCCCATGAAAGCCAAAACTGGTGAAAACAGATAAAAAAAATTTCCATAGGCTGAAAATCTTGTTTTCTAATCTGCCTTGACAAAACCTAAAACAGGAAAGACAACAGAAGACATGAATACATTTGATGCTTCTAACTCAAGTTGTTCAGTGTCTTTTCAACCCCACTGGGTTTTGTAGGTGACCGGATTAAAATCAGCGAACCTTACTGTGCTAATACGCAAACAATTTCATACAACACACGTGCAATAACTGCTACTCTAATTTTATTAACCCTGCTGTTCTGTTCACATTTACTAAGCACATGTAACGTTCGGGTCAATATGACCCGAACGTCGGATATTAGCTACAAGTGCTTAATTTTTACAAAATTATAAAATTATATTATGCTTAAGGTAAATAATTGCTTCAAAAGAAGAAAAGCATGATATATATTTGAAAAATAATACAATAAGCACAAAATCATCAGTACATAAATGAAATGTAATATTTATTAATTTTTAAATCTTACCTCGTTTCATTGGCAGTTTGAACAAAAATTATATGTATATAGCTTACATATGTGTTTGCTACATCTTTGCACACTACATTTGTTTTATTGTCATTGCTGGGAGGACAGAATCTACATCGGGCACGTTTAACTACGGACTTTAATGGTAACTCATTCTGCCTCTTTCTGGACGTTGATGGTAAATCATTCGCCTCTCACATTTTATTCTTTTCACTATATTGCGTGACTCTTCATTTCTAGGGAGATTCTGTCTTGCATGAATATATGGAGTCGTTAATGATTTGCCTAATTCTTCTAGAAACAACTGTCTTTTTGTCAATTTCTTTTCATTCCATTTTGTGTTTATTGGTGTCCAGAGAATAAATGCATTGTATGCTGAACAGTCTAACATATTGTAAAATATGATCATGGGCCAATGATTGGTTTTCCTTTTGCATGTGTATGTATTCAAAAGTTGATTCAGCATATATCCACAGCTCCTTTACTGGCATTTCTGGTTTTTTGTCGGGTCTGTTACTCATTCTTTCATTGTGATGCATTGTGCTCATAAGTACAACATTCTTGTTGTTTTTTGCAATATAGTTCACAACAGTTGTATCATCTGTAAAGTAAAAGCTTGAACTGTGCAACTCTTTATTTGTCATTTGTTCAGGAAGCTCTGGTTTGTTTTTTCTCACAGTACCAAGCATAGTTATGTTACGTTTCAAAAGAAGTTGTCCTAGGTTGTAAGAAGTGAAGAAGTTATCACATGTGACATTGTGCCCTCTAAGTTCATAAGTCAAATCACTTACAACTCGCATTCCCTGATTTTTTTCTGGTTTTGAACCCGGATCTTTTCCTGTATAAATCTGTGCCTTTAGAACATATGGAGTTTCACTGTAACATAAAGTCCATATTTTAATTCCACATTTCGAAGGTTTACTTACCATTTATTGTTTGAATGGGCATCATTCTCTTAAAGAAACTAACTGTTCTTCTACTGTAACATTTTCAGATGGGTAATATAGTTATGGCAGAGTTTCTATCCATTTTTCCCAAATGTCCCGAACTGCAGCAATTTTATTTGCAAGTCTTCTTTCTTGACACGTTGATTTATTTTCAAAACGAATAACTCCGGAAATGGTACAAAACTGTTCAAGTGACATGGTTGCACGAAATATACTTCGTCCAGTTTCCTGATCCCACAAACTTTTCGTAGATTCTCCGTATGATTTGTACGCCCCAGCTAATGAAAGCAATCCAATGTAAGCTTCGAAAGTTGTCCTGTCATGAATTTTCCATTTTTCTTCTTATACTTCTTCAATATTTGTCATTTTGATGACTTCATTTTGAATTGCAAAATTGAACACAGTTTCAAAGCACTTTTCGCATCTGTTATCTTGATATTGAATAACTTGTTACACATAGAGTTACTTTTATAACATTAGCTGAATCCAGGCGACCAGAATTTTGAGGCGGATTCAGTGTCCAGCTTATATTTTGATCTTTAGATTTAATATACTGCGTGTTAAGAACACAATTCGTCACGTCATCATCATCGGATGTTTCAATTTCCTCACTTGTATGATTTTCTTCGTCACATACCTCTTCTTCTTTTTCGCTATCCGATAATTTCATAAGTTCTGCATCCCTTAGATATCAAAGCTTTCCATTCGCCATCATTTTTTTTTTTCACATTAGTAAATTTTATGTTTAACATTCTACTGTATACTGACATTTGAAAATCTCATCACAGATGATTTCAACTCAAAATTTTATTGGTTACCTAAATTTTATTGGCGGTTTCTATTCTTGACAACATTGTGTAGGTTCAACTTGTTTAAAAACTTAGACATTTATTGTATGCTTCATAATTAAAAAAAGTATTTTAAAATAGTATGCTAAAATTTGTTGAGATATTCAGTTTTTTAAAATTTAAAACGTAGTAATTAAATAATACTTAAGTTGTTTTTGATGGAACTGCTAAATTTGTTTTCAAGATGCTCTCCTTTTTTTTTCTGTTTATCTGTTTTTGTCATGTCACTCTTCCAGAGTTGTGAGGTAATATTCTAAGTGTGAAAAACAGATTTTTTTTTTCTTTTTCTTTTCTTTTCTTTTTTTTTTTTTTTTTTTTTTTTGAAAAAGAAGTTCTGTGCTTTTGTCATAAAACATGATTATATTCACAGTGTTGGAGTAGTTTTATGTCCATATGTATTACTTTTATGACTTAATTGAGCCCTTTCAATTATTTATCCAAGCTATAAGAATATATATCTGAGACATTAGAGCAGATTTGCAAAAAACTCTCAAATTCATCTGTGCACAACATGTCTGGATTGACATAAGTTAGGATGTCTGGTGGCAACATTCTTCTGTTTTACAGATAATCTTACTTCTGATTCACGACTAAAAGTTCTGTAATGAATAATTTTTCACTGGTCAATGAGGAAATACTTTTGGGTTTTATGAAAAAAAGTACTAAATATTTACAGATGGGTTTGAATAAAACAAATAATTAATCTATAAACAAAGAACTAAAATTACTCAAATCGGTCTGTAAAAAATCATAAGTGAGATGCTAAATATGTATAGACATTTTAAGAAAGGGGTAATTTTTATTGTATTGCAAAATCAGGAATAGACTTAAGACAAAAAAAAAAAAATTCCTGCCTCATCATGTAAGATAACTGCAAAATTTTCTTGTCTCATAAAATGTCTGAACAGTAATGATAAAATCATGTATCTCATCTCATATAACCAGGGGTGTAGTGGGGCCGGAACGACGTTCCGGTACTTTTCTGCGAGCCAGAACGGCATTCCCAAATTCAAATGAGATTAATATTATTATTATTGTAGATCTAAACTTATTTTCTGAAAAAAGAAAAAAAATATTCTCATATAGTCTGTGCTTGCACTAGGAAATCTATCTGTTTTCATTCTATGGATACCGTAGTAGTTGAAATCATCCCAGTGAACTGATAGTGGAGTCTACACGACTAGGAATTCAATCCCCAGTCCTGTCCAATTATTTAAAAACCTGAAAGCGCATTATTGAAATCAGTGGTAAAATTTCAATACTAATTGATGCATCGACCACTCAGACTAGCCAAACTACTTCCATTATGTATTTGAAATGTAAAATGGACAATCATGTGATTGTGAACCAAGTTCTTACATCTTACATATAGTTGAACTTCTGAGATTATAACAGAAAGCTAAAAATACTTATTTCATGATAAATATCTCGAAGAAAATTTTGTCGGATTTGCTAGTGATGGAGCAAGTATACCAGGGTTTTGAGCAGAGTTTGTCTCAGAAATTTTCACAGTAGTTTGGCATTGCTTAAATCATCATCTGAAACTTGAAGCTTAGGGATGGACGTGAGACGAGACAGAGATTTACAGCTTTTTGCGAGACGAGACACACATTTTTAACATTACGATATAGGGATTTTTGCGAGACGAGACAAAGCTTTTAGGCTATTTTGCGAGATGCGAGACTCCTATTTTTTTTCTCGCGTCCATCCCTATTGAAGCTGGAGAAGCAATCAGCCAAGTCCATGGAGTCAGACATTTTCAAATATTCATGGACAAGAATCAAATAGAGATTCCAGGGCCTGATTACAGAAAAGGCTCGGGAAGCTTGAGCTTCCCCTCTGAATTTGAAGAGGGGGGGAGGGGGGGAGGGGGGGGGGCCCCAAAAATGCCTGAAAAACTGCATTAAAAATTAAAAATTTTGTTTATAAATGACCTTTTAATAGTAAAGATTTTTGTTGAAGAGAACTGGAAAGCTATTTTTAAGGTTTTTCAGAAGCTGATACTTCATGTCGTAACATTTCTAAATTGGTTCAATCTGGGATGTTTTTGCTTGGGACATCTGCTCTAGTTGAGAGATTTTTTTATTATGGGAACATTTCGTTGGCAGAAAGGGTTAGACTTTCAGTATATAATGTTTAACATCTAAATATCAAAATTAAATCTGAACTTTGTTATGACTTTTATGATGTCATGAAAACAAGCAAAGAATTTCTGACATTTTTTTAAAAATTTTAATGTAAATGTTAAATTTACATTTAACTGAATAAGATTAAATAACTCGAGAAATGTCCTGTGATATATGAAATGGCTCACTTCGGAAGCAATCTGTTTTACTTAAGACTCGTTCCTAGTGGAGCAGCTCTGTCTAGGTATTAAAATGAATTCGAAATTCAATTTTTTAGCACGTTATAAGTGTCCGAAACAGCATAAATACCGATTAGGACCCCTTAGAAAGACCCTAACGGAGGGGGCACCTCCCTCTTTGGCCTAGATCCTACATGTAGATAATTGGCCGTAACCCCACAACAACATAAGTGTCAGAAATATGCTACTAGTTTAGATCCTTTTGAGCCTCACCATGGCACAGTGGTTATATCATTGAAAAGGGTAGATGGCCGAAGTGTGAAGGTCCCAGGTTTGGGTCCCAACACGCGGTCGTCGATCTAACGGTCTGGAGTTTTGGTAGGTTTTCTCCAGATGTAACGTGAATACGCGTTAGAACCCCTTAGAAAGTCCTCCCCCATCATAGGCAGAGGCCCCTTGTGCAGGTTTGCCTTAATCACACACACACACACTAATTAAAAATACTAAATAATAAATAGTTTAAAACTCCAGTAAGGTAATGTTTTTAGTTTATTTTTTAAAGTAATTTCAAAAATACTGTATAATCTCATTGCAATGAACTAAACTATTATGAATATTAATGAATAAAATATTTTTATCTAAGGAAAATTTCAGATAAACGAATAAAAAAATTTATATCAAAGGAAATCATTAGAACTAATTAAATCAATGGAATTCCATTTTAATGAAGAAAATATTTAAATATTTTTATCGAAGAAAATCATTAAAACTTTACTTTTCCCAAACAAAAAGGGGAGGGGTGGGGATGAAACAAGACAGAGCTTCACTTCACTTCAGAGGTTAATCGGACCCTTATTCAAGCATCTGCAGCTAGCCTCGAAACGGAAAATCAAACGAGTTTGAAAGTAAGATGGATTGCCAATTCTCTCCAAATTTTTTCTGCAGTCTCTCTGTCAAAGCAAAACTATACAGTTTTTTTTAAATTAGTTCAAATCAAATAGTTGAGACCAAAACTGGACAAACAGAACCACGTATTTTCCAATGTGTACACAAGCTCATCTCATCAAAACAATTTCTGACAGATATGATGCTCATGCATGACGTTTTTTAAAAACTTTTTATTCTCTCTGAGTCTTTGAAGAAAAGCAACATCACAATCGTGTATGCAATTAAGAAAATAAGTCGAACCACTAGATTCTTAGAATTAATGTCAACAATAAAGGGAACACATGTTAAACGCAGAGGTAACAATGCAGGAAATGAAATTTGGAACTGTCCACCTGACCAGTCAGTGGAGGTTCCAGGGGAGGGGCTAGGGGTGTTTCACCCTCCCCAATGCATTGTTAAAGGGCAACAATCTGCTTTATTATACACTTTGGATAGGTAAAATGAATTTTTTTTTTTATAAATTATCCCCTCCCAAAAATATCTACCTTGGTTTAGACTAAAATTTTGCTTTATTGTATATTTTGTTTGAGTCAATTAAGCTTTTTTCAAAATTATACACAGCCTTCTATATTGGTTACTTACAAAAAAGGCAGAGACGTTTTTATGTCAGATTGTCTTCTGAACTCCCAGTACCCCCCTCCTTCCTTCCCCCACGAAGTTGTGTGTTCCATGAAAAAAATTTTTAGCGCTACAACACTGCATATAACAACTGTCAATCTGTCTTGTCTGGCATTCATCTCTGTGCAAAATGTTAGCTTTTTGCTCTGCATACTTTAAAATTTGCTGTAGTCATTTAAAGATACTTTAACATTACATAGTTAATTTTATGAAAAATTACTTTCAATGATATAAAAAACTTTGTTTAAAAACACAAGTAAAAAGGTACTTATCACTTGGGACAATCGTTTCGGCTGAAAAAAATCTTCAGCTTTCATCACTCAGTCTCACAGAATAGTGGGGACTAAAAGATTCTTTTAGTCCTCACTATTCTGTGAGACTGAGTGATGAAAGCTGAAGATTTTTTTGGCCAAACCGATTGTCCCAAGTGATATAGTAACTTTTTATGTGCATTTTTAAACAAAGTTTTTATTTATATCATCTTTTAACACAAGTTTTTTGAGTGTTTTTCATTACTTTGAATTCTAGAAAAAAAAGGCAATTACTTATAAAACATTCTGTCAGTTTTGTTTTTCCCAAATTATAGGTGACAATAATGGAAAATTGTTAAGTTAATCAATTTAAATAACCATATTTCATCATATTAGATAGAGATAGCCATTTAATTATTTAGATTAACTCTTATTTCTAACCTCCCAAGCTATAATATAAAGAATTTTAGCCAACAAAATGGTTACTACCAATTGTCAGAATTGACAGGTTAATACTAAGTAAGTCAAAGGCTCGTATTAAAGGAAAAGAGACAAATTTTCAACAAGAAAAATTTTTATTAATATATATATTATCAAGCAGGATGCAGACAGTAATTCCATTCACAAATTAGCAGGCAAATATAAGGTGATAGAAATTGTATAATTTCTATTTATAAGAACAACAGGGTTCGGGGTCATCAAAAATTGATTGGAATGGGTTGTTGACCAGATCAGGCATGACCAGATCAGGCATGACCAGATCAGGCAAGTATGTGTAATTGTCCAGAAGAGGCGAACATCTGTAGTTGTCCAGGACAGGTGGAGGTGTGTTGTTGTCATCCAGGACAGGTGGAGGTGTGTTGTTGTCATCCAGGACAGGTGGAGGTATGTTGTTGTCATCCAGGACAGGTGGAGGTGTATTGTTGTCATCCAGGACTGGTGGAGGTGTGTTGTTGTCATCCAGATGAGGTGGGCTTGGGCTGTTCACGAAATGAGGTGGGCTTTGGTCATCAATTTTCAGAGATTCCCAAAGGGAAGCTGAAAAGAAAAAGAAACTAAGTAACTAATCTCCTAAGTTATGATAATACACAGGGTGTCCCAAAAACACTGACCCAGGCTTTTGTTCCTTAAATATTGATTATATATATCAGTGGCGTAACCAGGGTTTTTTCAAAAGGGGGGGGGTTCATTTTTCTGATTACTTATATATACACATATATATAATAATATATACACACACATGTAAATAAGTGTGGTTCTATCACACAAGTTCACGCTTTCCATAACAAATTATTTTTCTAAACAAAATTATTTTAATTGGTGAATTGACGGATCCAGAGAGGGGGGAGGGGGTCATGTGTCTTTATGAACTCACTAAGAGGACCACATTCACCACTTTTTCTAGAGTTCTGTTTGTCATGCACACTTTTTTTCCCAACATGTGAAAAAAAAAAGTGTAATGAATAGTCTAATTTTCTTCATCACATTTAGTATCAAGGGTAGGGGGGTTAAACCCCCAAAACCTTCCTTTGGATAAGCTACTGATATACATATACAATAAATTACAAAGTTATGTAAAAAAAAGGAACAGAACTTTGTGCTATTGATTAAAATTTTCAGGCGATTAATCTGAATCAATACAAAATTTGATTTTTTTTTATGACCTCACATACGCACACACACACACAAAAGAATATCCCAATTAGTAAAATGTGCACCATGCATTAGTTAGATGATGTAACAGAATTAGAGTATTTTACCTTAAAAAATGTGAGATATGAAAATAAATGTATGTTGACTTAAACCATTTTTCAATGACTCTCTAAGTTAGAAAAAAAAAAATTCCCTTTCTTTAAATATATTTCTAAGCTTTTTTTTTTTTTATAATGAAACACTGAAACTTTGTACATCGTGTAATTAATGCATGGGGCACATTTTACTGATTAAATTTTTTTTTGCATGGAGATCATATAAAAATTTAAATTTAATCTCCTGAAAAATGTAATTGATACCATAAAATTCTGTACCTTTTTAACACAACTTTGTATTTATTGTATATGTCTATGATCTATATTTAAGAAATAGAAGCCCAGGTAGTATTTTGGGGACACCTTGTATAATATATATTCAAATATAATAAGTCGATAAAATTTCTCATGTTTTAATGAGAGGAGTGTTTGGAGTTATTTTAAGGTTTGTCTGAGTTTATTTAAAAGTTAACATTTCAATAAATTATTTTAATTGCACTTGGAATTGCTTTTAAAGCTATTGACCTGTAAGTACATCAGCATTAAATAAGCTCAGCAACATTTTTATAATTAATATGATGGGTATTTGGTGTGATGTTCATTTCAATGGAATAATACATACTACTCTTGCTGCTTCAATTATTTATTTGTAATTCAACTTAGATATGGAGACATTGTAGGGCACATTGTTCTGTGTCAGTATTTGGAGAGACAGAGAGAGAGAGACTGACCCCCATATTCATCATTAACTTCAACTGGCAGTTCAAAGGACAGTTCACTACCCAGTAATTATTGGTCGGAAAACTGGACTGGTCATTCCAAGACTCGTATTCACTGTTAATCTGGGAGGAAAAGTTACTGAACCTGTGGTGACTCAACCTAGGTTTAAACGAGGCCGATCAACAAAATTCAAATGGAGCTTAGTTGAAATCAAAATGCTCATTGGTTAAGTATCCCTAAAGCACAGTCAGTTTGCATTACATGGAGCTTGCTTATTTCGCACCTCTCCAAGTGACCCCACAATCACTCAGCTTTTCCCCCTCATGTATCTCTTTGTCTGTTAAGAAGGGAGAGCCAGTTCTTGGAAGGGATGGATACAAGGAAGGTAATTTTTCGGGCAAAAGTCTTAACTGAGCATGCTCAGTTATTTTGAACCTAGCTCTGCAGCAAGGTTGAGTTTGACTTGAACTTAGATCAGTAGCGGATCCAGGGGAGGGGCTAGGGGGATAACTCTTTTTAAAAAGTAATTTTTAAGTTATAAACAGTTAATTTATATCAATTTTGTGTAATATTAATTAAATTTTACTTTGAAATTACTTATTTTTCTCATCTGATATTTTCCATAAAATATTTTTAAAACTCATGACTTCTCAAAACCCAAGCTAGTGCCATGAACATTGAATTTTTTTCTTTTCCTTAGAATCACTTGAAAATTGACTGGATAAGCATGTCACTTTTTAATTATTTTTCTTCAACTTTGAAACTTCAGCAAAAGGTTTGTTTTAATACTTTTGAAAAACTGAGCAATTCATTTGTAGATTTATGTTAAAATGGATTTATTTAATTTTTTTGAGGTTATTCAAATTGAGAAGGTCCTATGATTTATTGAAATAGATAGATAGTCTTCTTTCATGATACAGAGTGTTGACTTAATGTTGGAATTGCAAGCTTGAATGTGTACAATTACTTTGATATTTATGCCATTTACTGTTCTACACTCATTTGAAGAGCAATAGAATTATTACTCAGATTTTTTTTCCTTGTTTCAAGGAGATTTTCCTAAACCATTAAAACTGAAATGCAAAGTACTCATTTCTAGAAATGCAAGGAATCTGCTTTTTAGGGTACTTTTTATGCTTACATGGGTTTAATTTAAACTTTGACAAAGAGGAAACTTCTCATTTAATATTTCAAATTGTCACTTAATGAGTCAAGCACAATATTTTCTAAAGATTTAAGTTTGAAATTTATGCTATTTTTTTTTTTTTTCAGTTTACAAACTGGCTACATACTTAAGACTCACTTGCTTCAAATACTGAATAACATTATTTATGCACTATGTTTATGAGATTTAAGTTTTAAATTCTTATAGAAAATATGATTACTATATTTGTGTATTATCATACCAAATATGTCATTAGCCTGAGAGACATGTTCTTCATTACTGGGGTCCAGGTTCCAAAGACCGTCATACATATCACTACAATAAAATGCACAATTGATCCCATGATCATGCTCGAGTATGGAACTAGGCACTTCAGTTTCTGCAGATTGCATTTTCAAAATATTAGGTCTAACAGTTCCAGAATGCTCAGCACTGGAACTGGGAGCTTCATTGTCTATGGATTCAGTGTTTACTCTGACAGATCTAAAAAATACAGGAAAAACCGTGTAAACATGCTGTATTGTCTATAAAATGGAAAAACATCTTGTGTTTGAATTTTTTCTTTGTCAGCTTATTCAAAACCAAAAGTTTCATTTAGTTAAATTATTTTAACTTGCGTTCAGTTGGAACTTTTAATTTAATTAAAATTACATACTTAAGCATATTTTTCAATAACGTGTAGTGTGCATATGCAGGGTGTCCAGTGCTAACGGTGCCCAATGGCTTTTTCCTAAACCATTAGTCAGAGACACATACAGCTGAAATCTCCCAAACTTGTCGTTAAAATTTTGTTGTGGTTAACTATTCCCCACCTTGAGGTGGAGTTTTAAGGAGGAGCATCGAGGGGTTCTTGTGATTGGTAAAAGCACTCCTGATGGCCTCCGGAATCATTAGTGCAGTCTATAACCAAACAACTGGTTTTGCCCAGTCGACAGCGAGCCACCTATGATTTCGGAAACCACCGGGGGAGAATTCCACCCATAGTTCCAGTTGCAAAAATACTTTAAATTGTATAATCTATTATATCAGAAACAATTGAAGTCAATAAATCAATTCCTATAAAAAGTTATCGAATTTAAATTTTTATACTGTCCCCCGGTCCTATCAGTTATATTTAGAAAAATTTTCTTTAAACAATGTACAAAAAGAAGAAAAAAAAAAAATTCCTCCTTCTACAACCAAAATTTGCTGAGCTATAAAGAAGCAAATATTTTGACTTAAGTCACTTTTCCACGTTTAAAAATCTCCCATTACAGTAAACCAATAAGGGACCATATAAATATTGAAATTTTAAATTATAGGTTTTAATTTCATTTTCTGGCAAAATGTTCCTCACCATGGCACAGTGGTTAAGTCACTGAAAATGGTAGATGGCCAAAGTGTGAAGGTCCCGTGTTTGAATCCCATTGTGCGGCTGCCGATCTAACGGTCTGGAGTTCTGGTAGGTTTTCTCCAAATGCAACGTAAATACACATTAGAACCCCTTAAAAAGTCCTCCTACCAAGGCATCCCCCCCCCCTCATCCTTGGAAAATTGTCCTAGCGTAGTGTTACCATAATCACATAAACAAACAAACAATCTGGCAAAATGCAGAGAAAGAAGCAAAACTAATTTTAGAATACTAATCTTTAAGCAGAAGGTTATAGTCAGGCTCTATAAAAATCTATCTGGTGTCAGACTTACTAAATCATATATGTGTCGCATGCAGATGTGTAGCACCGAGTATGCTGTGCAAAGTACAGGAAGAGTTTTCTACATGGGTGCATATTTGTATTGTAGCTGAAGGAAGCTACTTTTGAGCAAATCTTACGCTAACAGAATTTGTAACATTATTTTAAGTTTCTAAAATGCATATATTTGTATTTAAAAAATGTTTTTTTTTCTAATTTAATGTTTTATTTCATTGTTTTTTATTTTAAGTCTGTAGTTCGAAGAAAATAAAACCTGATTTTGGTATTGGTACAGAAATTAAAATAAACTAACAGCACCAGGGTCTCGAAAAAATTCAAGATTAATCTTCATAATCTGCATTACACGCTGCGATAAGCTAAAAAATGGTGCCTTTTGCTAAACTTTTAGAAAAAATTCTTGAATATGGAACTGCATTGCAAAATTTTTCGAAAGGTTATTTTTTATTTTTAAGAATTTTTTCTAAAAGTTTTGTAACTGATACAGGTTTATCGTTTACTACAGTATGCAGTGCAGCTTGTAAAGAGACAGTTTTGAAATTTTGAAGTGCCTGACATAATAAATTATTTGTACTTTTGTACTGAAATTGCATGATTTTTTTCTAACTACACCGTTAAGTTATTTAACACCAGTTCATTAAAAAAACTCTAAAAAATTCTATTTTCAGTATAAGCTATATTTTTATATTAATTTATTGGATACACATAGTTAAACAATGTTTGCTCCTTCATAAATCGATGAATTTTGGTCGTAGAAGGACGAATTTTTTTTTTCATTGTGCATGAAATTGCATAAAGAAAATTTTTCTAAATATAACTGATAGAACCGGGAGACCGCATAAAAATTTAAATTGCATAATTTTTACAGGAATTTATTTATTGACTTACATTGTTTCTGGTATAATAGATTATATAATTTAAAGCATTTTTGCAATTGGAACTATGTGTCTCTGACTAACAGTTTAGGAAATAGCCATTGGGCACTGTTAGTGCTGGAGACCCTGTGTATAATATATACATTACATGTACACCAACATTCAGAAAAGTATTAAGTAGCTAAATTTCAATTTTGTTTTGTCCATAACTAATTAATTTCTGGAAAAATGCAACATAAAAAAGAAATATGAGATATTATTATGTATGACATATTTCACTTTTTCAAAGTACAATACCGTGTTTACTTGTGTAATAGTCTCCCTCACATAGTAGTAAAAAAAATTAATCATATAAAAGTTGCAGTTGCGTATTTGACCTTCATTTAGAAAATAGAAAATTATCAGCTGTACTTGTTGCAGAACCATGGTGCTACTAATACCTTCAGTGAAACTGATTTATTATAAATTATCATGTTTACTCGCCTAACAGTCACATTTCTTTTGCCAATTTTTCATGATGAAAGTCTAGGTGCGACTGTGCGGGGAAATCTACTGCACAATATTGTACACTCCAAGGCTGAAACATTACTGGTATTATAAAAAAATAACTAACTTACCAAATGTTTGTTTGTCTGCTGTATATTAAATAATTTTTTCTTCAGTTGTATACAAAAAAAGGCATTTTTTTTTTAGAGTAATATTTTTATAGACATATATAAAAATCAAATGCATGACTGTGGCCTTTACATCTTGGGGAAAATGTTTTGATGATTTTTTCTGCCTCAAAATGGGGGTTATGACTATTATGCAAGGGCTAAAATTATGGGAGTAAACACAGTGTGTGGTATTTTGTTAGATTTTTTGTCAAAATTTACATAAAGGTTATTTCTAAATTTTATGTCCATAAAAATATTACAATAAAAAGAAAAATGCCTTTATTTTGTGTGTAACTGATGAAAAAACTATTTAATAAACAGTATATAATCTTGAAACATTTTGCAAGATATTCATTTTGTTATAATGTATTTTTTTTTATAGCAGTAACGTTTTAGCATCAGAGTATACAATACTGCATAATAGATTTCCTCACGAAATAGTCGCACCACACTGGAAAATTGGCAAACAATATGTGACTATTACGTGAATGTGACTATTACACAGTATTTAAAATATGAAACTTAAATCTGGCAATCTTAAATTTTTATTGGACCACTTGAAAACTGACTGTGTATATCTATATCACTCTAATTTGAATAATTAATAATTATTATCATTGAATATAAGGTTTGCATGTACTTTGAAAACTGATTGATTTATTTGTTGATTTTACTCAAAATTGATTTACTTCAATTATATGAAATTAAATATAAATTAAATTAATAAATAGAGTTAAGTCCTGTGATTTAGTATATTGAATTATCATAATAAATTCTTTGTAATGCAAGGATGTTGATTTACAGTTTGAATAAGTTTAAATGTGTATAACTGCTTCAATATTTATGCTACGTAAAATTTTACTGGCATAAAGGTGTATAAATGCATGGCTATGATTTCTTACTTTTTATTTCAAGGAAGCTTTATTAGTCTCCCTTTGAACTTAACACACATACAAAGTGAAGGAGTTTTAAATTAAAAAGAAATAGTTTTAAATTAAAAAAAGAATAAAGTAAGTCATTGTATATGACAATTGTCATTGATCTACCTATCAAACATAAATTTATGAAGCAGTTTCAGTTATTTGTATCTGAGGAAAATGAGATAAGTTATAATAAATATAGTTCTAGAAACAGAAACCTTCTAAACATTGGATGGAAATAAATATTAAACTGAGAAAAGGTATTAACAAAACTCTAAGGAAAAAAATGTAACACAATTTGTTTTTAGAAATACAATATGTCTGTTTTTGAGGTAAATGTAAACTAATCCCATATGCAACTACCAAGTTAATCAGATTCTATATATATATATATATATATATATATATATATATATATGTATGTATAAGTGTGTGTGCAGGTATGTATGGATATTTCTGTGGGCTTAATTATACTTTGTCCTGATAAAGAGGAAACCTTGATACATCTCTTACTTAAAAAGGATAATCATAAATAATTTCTTTTCATATGGTCTTACTTATATTTCAAACAGATCTCATAACAAGTGATAAGAACTTATTTTTTAAAGTACAAAATTAATGCTTGTTATTATATTATTTCTCCATTTACATATTGACTACAAATTTCAGACTAACTAGTTTTAAATATTAAAATACATTATTCATAGAATTGATAGCAGTGCTATGTTCATGAGACTTAAGCTCTGAACTTTTATTGAAAATGTAACTATGTTGTATTAGCAAACCATTACATCCATTCAGTGACGTAACCGGGATTTTCTTTTGAGGGGGTCCAAAATTTTCCCTTCAACATATATGTATATATGAATTTAAGAAACTAGGGATAAGATCTCTTTTCCCTCATTTGGCCCACAGATCTAAAAATACATATAGACTGGACATCCCAATACTTTCACTGTGAATAAAATCATCGGGAGCAGTAGGAGAGGAATATTAACATAACTTACATTGCATGATGGTAAATGCATGGTTGTGACATGCGCTTACTTCCATGCAAATATCAATGACATTGTCACCCCGATTGCTGAAAATCTCATTTTTAAGCTTAAGATAGGATGATATGGGAGAGTTCAAGTAATTGAAATTTACATTACCCTTGGTTTTTTACTGAACTTTCCTCTTTCTTTTTGGAAGCATGGTAATAATCCAGATGCGCCTCCATCTGAGCGATATACTCCTCTCGTGGAGTAATTGGTTCTTGGCGTATAATTTTTTCCAGTTCAGTTTGTAGGAAAACTGCACTGTGGTAGTCCATGCATTTAGCATGCTCGGCAGGGATCACAAACCCAAATGGTGTCATAACATCCTTGTTGGAATGTCGTCCTCCTCCAACCACGAGTGGAACTTTAAATTCGTTTTTTCTTTTCCGGTTGGATTTTTTCTTGAGAGCAGGATCTCTCCAGGAGTCCTGTTCGATTTTCACACTTGACTTTCCCCCTTTTCTTTTGAGAAATGTTCCAACAGACATCTCTGGGTCGTTGATCCCAGCTCCTGGCTCAATTTTAATTTTTGTCTTTTGCTCTTTTCTTTTGGGAAATCTCCCGACAGACATCCCTGGGCCGTTGATCCCAGCTCCTGGCTCAGTTGTAATTTTTGTCTGTTGCTGTTTTCTTTTGGGATATCTTCTGACAGACATCTCTGGGCAGTTTCTCCCAGCTCCTGGTTCAGTTTTAATTTTTGTCTTTTGCTGACTTCTTTTGCGAAATGTCCAGATAGACATCTCTGGGCCGTTGCTTCCAGCTCCTGGCTCAGTTTTAATTTTTCCCTGTTCTCCTTTTCTTTTGGGAAATGTCTCGACAGAGATCCCTGGGCCGTTGCTCCCAGTTCCTGGTTCAGTTTTAATTTTTGTCTCTTGCTCTTTTCTTTTGGGAAATGTCCCGACAGACATTCCTGGGTCGTTGCTCCCAGTTTCTGGATCAGTTGTAATTTTTGTCTGCTGCTCTTTTCTTTTGGGAAATGTCCCAACAAACATCTCTGGGTCATTGCTCCCAGTTCCTGGTTCAGTTTTAATTTTTATCTCTTGCTCTTTTCTTTTGGGAAGTGTCCCGACAGACATCTCTGGGCTGTTGCTTCCAGCTCCTGGCTCAGTTGCAATTTTTGTCTGTTGCTCTTTTCTTTTGGGAAATGTCCCGAAAGACATCTCTGGGCCGTTGCTCCCAGTTCCTGGTTCAGTTTTAATTTTTGTCTCTTGCTCATTTCTTTTGGGAAGTGTCCCGTCAGACATCTCTGTGCTGTTGCTTCCAGCTCCTGGCTCAGTTTTAATTTTTGTCTGTTGCTCTTTTCTTTTCGGAAATGTCCCAACAGACATCTCTGGGCCGTTGCTCCCAGCTCCTGGCTCAGTTTTAATTTTTGTCTCTAGCTCTTTTCTTTTGGGAAATGTACCGACAGACATCTCTGGGCCGTTGCTCCCAACTCCTGGTTCAGTTTTAATTTTTGTCTCTCTCTCATTTCTTTTGGGAAATGTTCCAACAGACATCTCTGGGCCATTGTTCCCAGCTCCTTTCTCAGTTTTAATTTCTATCTTTCTCCTTTTTCTCATGAAATATCTCGAGACGGACACCTCTGGGTCGTCACTTTCAGAAAATGGCTCAAGTATAATTTTTGGCTTTCTCCCTTTACTTTTGGAAAGTTTCGGGTCGGACATCTCTGGGTCGTCACTGTCAGATAATGGCTCAAGTTCAATTTTCAGCTTTTCCTCATTTTTGTCGTGCATTCGGCTAGCGGGCATTATCGGTGGACTGTCGCTCTGGGAGTTGGGTTCTTTTTTTATTTCTTCCTTTTTTCCATTGCTGGTAGGAAACCCACAGTTGCACATTTTACAGTTGCCTTCCCGGAAGTTCACTTTTGTTCTAACGCGCTTACTTCTATCGCACATAATGATAAACTCCGAAGAACTAAAAACGCAAAATGGAGGATAGATTGCAGACACCTGTTCACCGTGAGTTGGCGTTCCGTGCTGAAGAATAAGCTGGCATCCAGAGAGCACGATAGTGAGCGGGGATGGGGAGGGTGGAATGGTTTCGCGAACGAGCAAATCAAAAGAAACCTGCGTCTTCTCCATTGGAGGAAAAGGCAGACTGGCACTTTTGCATTCTTCGCTCCTCCTTCGTTCGCCGCCAAGGCTAGCTGGGAAGCGTCTTGGAAGAAATGTGGGTCGACAGAGAGATATGCTATCTACAGCGCCTTTCCATTGCGTTTGAGGAAACGTGAAAACGAATGCAATGGTGATTAATAAATTCTTATAACATTCTTAAGTGAAAATTGAGGTACTTTTTGATTTCGCTGTTAATAGGTTGTGCTGCATACGATACAGGCCTTTGAAACTATATTGAGTAGGTCCTACAAAGTTCTCCGTTAGAAAAGTAAAGAGGAAAAAGAATTTTTATTAAACTATTATTAATAATTAGTTTTACATGAAAATAGTTTAACATGAATAATTTATCGTGCAAATAGTTATATGCACTTTTGTGGAATTTATTGTTTTCTTAAAAATAATATGAAAAAGTTTTTTGCTTTCTTATATAATATAAAAAAGCTTTTTATGCGTTAAAAATAATAAAATAACATTTATGTATTTTTAAACAACTTTCTAAATTTATTTAATTTAATTTTTAAAAATACAGAGATTAAAAAAAAACTTAATTTAATCATTTTTATTAGATCGCCCCGTTTTAGAAAGGATTGGTACTCTTTCAAGAGAAGAGTGATGCATATCTGTTTTAGTTGAGAAAACAAATTTCAGGTACTTTAATGCTAATGCATATGCTTAAAAGTTTTATTTTCCATGAAACTTTTAAGCATAACACTTGAAATATTTATGTTAATACAATGAAACTGGCGTATTTCTGTTTATTATTATTACAGTGAAACCTCTGAAAGTTGACACTTGAGGTTCCCCACAAAAAATGTCCAATTTACGGAGGTGTCCAACTTATGGAGGTGTTTGTAAATGCTACGAGCCAATTCAGTTCTTCAGAAAACTGTCCAACTTTTAGGGGTGTCATGGTTGGGAGGTTTCACTCGAGTTCTTGATTTGCTGTCTAAATCAGCTGAGAATCCGTTCTTTACTAAACGCATAATATACTAAAAGGTAATTTTCTAAGGTTAAACTGTACTCTAATGAGTTCTAACGACCTTCTAAAAAGAAATTTTCACTTCTTCCACTATAAGCAATAATTGGGCAAACCGTCAAACCTGCACTTCCAAAATTTCTACTGAAGATAAATTATAATTCTTTCCTGAGATCTCTAAAATAGTACTTTTAAATCACAGGGACCATCTAATTTTTTATTTTTTTTTCTCGTCAGAAAATATTACGTTCTTTCATTTCTGTGACCCATTTCCTCATATTTTTCACAATATTGCAAACGCAGTTGTTTGTGACGATATATCAAAAGTTTGGAGCAACTTTCATCTTTGACTTCTGAAGTGCTGTGAAGAGCTTAAAATTTGTCTAGCTCATCTAGAAGTGACGGGAAGGCATAAATCAGTACAAATCTTCTTTGAACTGTATAGCTATTTTGCGACGCACTTTGAAGAAGCCTTCTTCTCGATCCCTTTCAGTCAAACGTGGATTGCCTTTTTTAAGTTTCTGCTGGTAATTCACGGGATCTCTCTTATAACTACGTTGCATCGTGACAAATGGGACTTAATAACATTTTGTACACCTTCTGTGCATTGTACGCACATGCTTCATCTTTTGGTCGAATGCGTCATTAATAACTAATGAGCAATAATAGCTGCATTTTCATAAATCAATGCCATGTCATTCAGATAGGGAAAAAAACACCTTTTTTTTTCTTGTTTATGAATATATATGAAAATTTCTTTACAGAAATATTTTGATAATAAGAAAATATACAGCATATGAAATCTGCTTCATCTTTTGGTCGAATGCGCCATTAATAACTAATGAGCAATAATAGCTGCATTTTCATAAACCAATGCCATGTTATTCAGATAGGGGAAAAAAATTTTTTTTTTCTTTCTTGTTTATCAATATATATGAAAATTTCTTTACAGAAATATTTTGATAATTAGAAAATATGCAGCATATGAAATTTTAACCGATTTGAATGCACAGTTCAATAATTTTTCTAAAAATACTGTCATTTCATTCAGTTCCAACCACAGTATACACAACTGTACGAGGCGTCGGGGTTTGGGGTCCGTTCGGAAGTAAATACCTGTATATATATATATATATATATATATATATATATATATATATATATTTTTAAAAAAATGCCAAAGAAACGCGTTTAAAAGATGAAATAATTAAAACTTTGTAAACCAACACACATTAAAGGTACTTTCAATCAGGACGCACAATTCTCCCTCTAAACCTTTTACTTACTTTCCCCCGAACACTTTTCCGTCCCCACTCTTCTGTAGTTCCTGTCAGTGGTTCTTTATTCAGCTGAAGAAGAGTGAATTTTTTTCCCCGAAACGTGAGTCCTGATTGATAAGTACCTTTTATGAGTGTTATTTTACGTTTTAATTTCTCTCAAAAACTAATTCGTTTTATCATTTCTACTTGTGCTGCCTCGTTTGTTGATAATGACGTCTGCCAATAAAACTAACTTATTCATTTCTTGTGCTGTTGATGCCACCCATTCATAAAAATTATCTGTGTATCAATAATCCTGTCTCCCTTAACTAATATTGTTTTGTTAAGACAGAGATATCTGGTAAAGGGAGGAATGCCTTAGGCGGAGAAATTTTGAAAGTTGTCCCCTAACTATGAAACAACATTAGGTTGTTCATCAAACATTCTAATCCAGTTTTTTTAAATTGTACTATAAAAATACTGTATACAGAAATTAAGACAAATAGATATAAAGTCGCAAAATTTGAAAGATGTGCAAAATTCTTTTATCGCAAAATTTGAAAGATGCACGGGCACAAAAATGTTTCTCAGGCCCTGACCCAACCCACAGATGGTAGGAGACACATAGTCCATGGATTGAGCAATGCTGTGCCAACGTTTTGTGCTTTCATGTAACCTCTTATTTAAAATTTTGTATAATACACTTCCTCGTTTTTATGCAATTTTTCAGATGTTTCTTCGCGAAAACTGTGTTCTATATAGTCTGTCATCTCTATGCATTGTGTTCTTCGTGATATATTTTTACGAGTTATTCGTAATATAAAGCTATACAGTAAATAATTTTCTTGGAAGCTAAACTGCTCTTGATTATATATTTTTTAAAACAAAAATATGAATTTAAGGCGATATCAGGTACACTATAGCCATATCAAGTTCAAATAACTTATATTTTTAATTAATCAAATTAAATTAAATCTCAATTATTAAACTTATATTGTCGTTTTAAAAACTATTTTGATATCAATTATGTGAATATCACCATTTTTATTTGAAAATGCTTTTAGAAAGAAATGACTAAATTCTGTCGTGCTTATTAATTTTGCTCCCAAATTAATTAATTTTAAAGTAATTGCGTAGTGAAACTGAAAATATGATTTGTAGAAAATGGAACAAAGATGGTCATATGTGTACGTGTCCTTGATTGAGTCACTCGTCAGACTTAAGAGGGATTAAGGTTGTATGTCAAAAAACAAAAAGCAAAATCTGCCTTCCGATTTTGATACGCAATTTAAAATAAAATAATTGCACTAGGAACGCGAAAATATTGAGGATGACTCTTCATAAGCTGCAGTACTCTGCAATAAATGAAAAAATGGTACAGCAATAAATGAAAAAAAAAAAAATGATGCTACAATAGATGAAAAGGGGTATCTTTTATGAAACTTTCAGAAAAAATTCTTAAACAAAGGAATGGAGCAGTAAAAATTTTCAGTGACACAATCTGCAAAAATTTCGATATTTAAGAATTTCCTCTAAAAGTCTGCTAACTTTATAGGTTTAACTCTTATCATATTGTATAGCACAGCTTGTGAAGAAACATCTTAAAATTTTATTTGCATTTATGTACCAAAATCACACCGTTAATTTTAGAAAGCTATTTTCGTTAGAAATTTTTTTTACATGTACGGAAGTTTAATAGTCTGAAAACATATTAATTTCTTTTCTTTCTTTTTTTTTTTTTTATATGATGAGCTTTAATGGTGCCTAGAAAAATGTCAACACCTTGCATGGCCACTTCATTATGTGTACATATACGATACGGATAAGAGGTTTTTTTTTTTTCGTATAATTATGTAACTATAATACATATCTACTATCTACACACACACACACACACACACGCACATATATATATAGATATATATATATACAGGGTGTCCAGTGCTAACGCTGTCCAATGGCTATTTCCTAAACCGTTAGTCAGAGACACATGGTTCCAATTGCAAAAATGCTTTAAATTGCATAATCTATTATATCAGAAACAATCAAAGTCAATTAATCAATTTCTATAAAAATTAAGAAATTTAAATTTTTATACGCTCTCCCGGAAGAATTTTCTTTATGCAATTTCATGCACAAAAAAAAAAAAAAAAAAAAAAAAAATCGTCCTTCTACGACCAAAATTCACAGAGTTACAGCTGCTTAAAGTTAGAGCACTTTTCCAGCTGCGAGATAAGGGTTGCATACAAAATGAATTTGAGAAAAATTAATGTACATGATTTGAGCTTTGTAATATTTATTATCAATTTCATTAACTATTTTATGAATATAGATTGCAATAAAGAAGATTAACGTTTAACAATGTGTATCTAAAGTAACATAAAAAATATTGCTTATGCTGAAAGTAGAATTTTTTAAGCAGGTTTTTTAAATGAACTTGCGTTAAATAAATGCCTTCGACTGCAATCTGAATATGCACTAGAGATGAGTTCGGGCTGATTTTTTGAAGCCCGAGCCCGAGGACTTTTAATCCGAGCCCGACCAATATTATTTAAGCCGGAGCCCGAGCCCGAAATTTCAGCTAAAGATTAAAAAAACTCAATTACTTCATTGGTAAAATACGATAAATTTTGCCGTTTATCCAAATTAAAGACAAATATAGTTGCAAACTCTCAATGCACTTTCTAATTCTTTATATCCATGTTTATCAAATAATGTCGGATCTCATGACTAAGTAAGTAATATAAGCCACCATTCTGGAATACTCAAAGAGCTTCACGCACCTTCTAGGCGCCCGTGCCACTGTTTTTTTTTTAAATAAGTGTTTTTATTTTCCTCCTGAATTACTTTTTAAAATCTGTTTCAAGGAGTATGTTCAATAAAGAAGAAATTTTTCACGAGCCCGAGCCCGAACGCAATTGTGAATTACAGAGCCCGAGCCCGGTTCGGGCCCTGAGCTCGGGCTGAGCCCGTCTCATCTCTATCTCTAATAAGCACCCGTACAGATAACTCTTCCTGTACTTTGCGTAGCACACTCTTTTCACACATCTGCATGCTACACATATAAGATTTAGTTAAGTCTGACCTCAGATAGATTTTAATAGAACTTGACTTATAACCCTCTGCTTGCAGGGTCCGATTATGACCAACAGGGGCCTCTGGCATTGATGGATTTGGGGGCCCTTGATCTATGATTTTTTTTTTTCAATTTTGATATAAAAAAAGAATATTTCAGAAGACCATTTGAAATTGAGGGGGTGGGGGCTGGGAGAAGTCGCGATTTGCCCATGCGATAATAGGGCCCTGTCTGCTTGAAGATCGCTTCTTTTTCCGCATTATGCCAGAAAATGAAATTAAAACCTATACTTTAAAATTTCAGTATTTATATGGTCCCTTAGCGGTTTACCATAACGGGACATTTTTAAACGTGAATGCTCCTTCATAAATCGATGAATTTTGGTCGTAGAAGGACGAATTTTTTTTTTTTTTTTTTTTTTTTTTTTTTTTTTATTGTGCATGAAATTGCATAAAGAAAATTTTTCTAAACATAACTGATAGAACCGGGAGACCGTATAAAAATTTAAATTTCTTAATTTTTACAGAAATTGATTTATTGACTTTGATTGATGTTTCTGATATAATACAATTTAAAGCATTTTTGCAATTGGAACTATGTGTCTCTGACTAACGGTTTAAGTAGCCATTGGACAGCGTTAGCACTGGACACCCTGTGTATATATATATATATGTATATGCGTGTGTGTGTACAGCATAATTTTTTTAATTCAAAGGAAACATTAATTTGTTTCAAGTACACGCAAGTGTATCAAGCTATATTTCGTCTTTACTCAGACATGGAACTTTTTCTCCGATTTCCGCTTTTATCATTTTAGACATCGATGAAAAAACCCGTAATAAAATTTCACGTGTATAGGTTGAGGAGCACTCCAAGATTTATGCTCTGCTCACTGGTATTATGGCGGCTACACTTTACGTCATCTTTCCCGCTCACACTTTACGTCATCTTTCTTCAATCTCTCTCACATTCGTTTCCGCTTTCCCTCCCGTCACTGCAGGAACTGGTCACGAGTGGTGATCTCTTTTTTTCCCCCGCCGGGGAGAGATTCTGGCATTTTTACTGAAGTCTACGTTAGAGATCATCTACATGCTTGGCGCACGTTCTGAAGTCTACGTTCTTGGCGCACTGAACCAGGATGAGCGATGGGCTGAGTAGGAGGAAGGTGATGGTGAGGAGCGAGGGGAAATTATACGTAAGGCGGGAGAAAGTTTCGTTCGCATTAGTTTCCGTTCACCTGTTCCTTCGTTCCATGCCTCCACGTTCGTTCCCCGCTGTACATTTGATATAGCTCAAGGACGTCTGCGAGAAAATTAAAATGGCACAGCTCAGCGTCACGCCGATCTCGAGATCTGCATGGACTTAGCCGGTCGCAGCAAAATCAGTTTTAGTGATGGGCTGGCACGGGGCTGACTTTTAATTTTTTAATAACGTGCCCAATGGAGGGGAGGAGGTCTATTTCATTTTTGAATCCAGAAGCAGGGGCGTAGCCAAGGGGTGGGGGTAGGGGGGTCATAACCCCCCCCCTCCATGAGGACTTTTTTGCCATACAAAATGTATATTCTTCACTCCCTCATCACACACATGTATGCATATATGTGACTTACAGTAGTCGTAACCCCCCCCCCCCCATGAAAAAATTTCTGGCTACGCCCCTGTTCAGAAGTATTAATAAATAACCGTTTGTTAACATCAAAATAATATAACACTAATACGCGTATGTTTATGCTTCTTCCCATAATTGGTTGAGAGTATATTTTGTAACATAGTAGAGGCAATTTCCGATGGTGGTAGCATAAATGTGGCCAAGGTACACTATGTACAGCTCCTTTATTTACAGAAATTATACAATATTTAAATTTCGCATAACTGAAACACGGCATGAACGGAGCAACAGTTTGCGTCCGTCTCAACGCTTCTCCACAATCGCTCTCTTTTTTCTTCGATTCGACCCCCCTTTACACCGAGGGAGGAAAAAAAAACACCATAACAAAAAAAATCTCTCTTCCCACGAAAAGAGTGAGTCATCATCACCCGATTCCCGGAGGTCGAAAAAGTTGACTGTGGGTCAGTCCAATGACAGAATATGTGAAAACATACGGGGGTGGGAGATCGTACAATTAAAGGCCCTTGCAAATATCCAGAGACATGTCGCGGCTACAATGTATTTGAACGGGGAAATTCGACATGGTTAGGAAGCTGCGACACTTGGGGTGTCCTCTACCGAACAATAGATGGGGATGTGCGAAACCGCAGTATTATTCACGGTTCCCAATTATCTTTTGTTGATTAATACCGGAATATCACCACCTTTTTAAAGGAAATGGTTACACTATTGAAGAATTGGTTCCGCTATTGGCACCCTACTGCTAGGGTCCCGCGACATGTCTCTGGATATTTGCAAGGGCCTTTATACTGAATGTGCGATAAACGAGTAACAGTAGTCGCGGATCTTTTAAAGCTTCATATGTAATAACCAGGACAGTCGCTAGCGGGTGTGCAGGTTATGCAACGTTTAAAGGCGGCAAACGACGACTGACAAAGACCTTATAGGAAAATATATTTTCCACGGAGCACCTAAATGATGGTGAAGTAGAGATGAAACTTTAATTTTTTTTTACAATAAGCTTTAGAAAAAAACTGCACATTATTCATGAAATTAAGTCGGAAGTGCATAACAATCTCTTCTGGTATCTGGAAAAACTGGATAAATGCTGCAGTTGGTTGGTTGGGTTTGAGCCTTATAAGTGCTGTAAAAATGCTTACTCTTCAGAGGATTAAATACTTAAAAAAGTAACTTTTCAACCATTATCCAATACCAGATAGGGGAGCATCAGAATAAAAGCAATTAGATCTTTAAATCATAAACTAAGGATTGCCTTGCTTTAAATGAAATTTCAAATTATATAACGAAAGAAATAGACACCATAGGTTTCAGGCCAACATACTAATTTTCATTCTAACTTCATTTAAATTTATTAGTTATCGCTGTGTATCGCAAGATGTCTTAATCGAAATAAATATTGTAAGTAAAATATCCAAAGATTAACATAAATGAAGTTCTTTGAAAAATAAAATAAAAAATAAATTAAATAAAGATTACCGTGTTTACTCGCGTGATAGTCGCCCTCGCATAATTGTCGCACCCCCCGTTTTGAAGCTGAAAAACAGCTGTAGAGTTACAATATTATGCAGCAGATTTTCCCCGCATAATAGTCGCACCTAGACATCATGAAAAAAATTGGCAAAAAAGTGCGACTATTACGCGAGTAAACACGGTACTTACATGAATTAAGAGCCGATGAATTTTTTGAATGTACACTTCAAAATGCAAAACAAACTGCAGAAGAAATAGATGTGTGGGACCAGCATTTTCTGATGAAGTAAGAGAACGCGGGGTGGGGGGGGATGTTTCTAATCAAAAGGCGAATGAATTCGAGATCCAAAGTTAATGTCTTAAATGTTCTGCTTTCTTTTCTCTCCCTCCCCCCCCCCCCCCCTCAATAATCGATTCAAACATAATATCGATAAACGAACGATTCCAAATTTTAGAGGAACGTATAACGTTTAAACATATACAACATTTAAACATAGTCTAGATTTTATTTCGGCGGGGGGGGGGGGGGGTGCACCAAATTGTAAGCTAAGTACAGGGTAACATTTCGGAGTGGGCTGCAGCCCCCTAAGCTCCGCCCCTCTGGATACGCTCCTGATTGCAGGTATGCATTTAAAATTAATTTATGATGCTGATAGCCAATGTCTTTTCAAGTATTTAAAATCATTAAAATGTTTTTGGATAAAAATATGACAACGAAATGCGTTCTAAATTTTATTTGCATTAACAATTTGATTAATATCCCTCAGAGTGCTAAAATCTCACTAAGAATATATAATGTTTATCGGAAAATGTAATTTTTTCGTATATCAATATTTTGCCTTACCAAAACTAATGAAGATATATTAATGCGAAATTTGTCACGTATGTGAGTTTTTCTTATAGCGTAGGATTGGAGAGCATTTTCCAAAATTCGTATAACTTACGAGGGGTAGGGGGCCAAAACGTTTTTTTCACATATGCTGTAACGACTTGCTGTGTGGAAAGGATATCAATTCTTGCTGTAATGTACAGCATTTAAGAATATACATAAAAATCGATTTCTGAACATTTCGAATGTAATCCTTCAGGCAGGGTTGTTAAAAACTCGTGTTTTTTCAGAAAAACCCAACCCACTGGGTTTTTCCAGGGTTTTATCTGGGTTTTTCGGTTTTTATCTGGGTTTTTTTTTTCGGTTTTATCAGGGTTTTTTCAGAAGGGATGGGGTTTCAGAATATTTGAAAAAAAATTTGCTTATTACTAAATACAACTTAAAGCAAACTAATTGATCACAAAACTCAATTATAAATAAAAAGTGGTTAATTTAATAGTAATAACTGATTACAATTATTAATCATACATGAATAAATGTATAAATTAATAACTATAGCAACCCCAATCATGGTTTGCTCTTAGATAAATTGACTATTAGTAATAATATTAAGTGATATACTAGTGCTTAATTACGACTTTTTAAACTAATGATTTTTTTATGATTAAAAAATACTTATTCATTTTAATACAGATAGGCATAAAAATTTACTCTAGAAAGTTTTAATGCCTGTGTGAAGTCTGGTTTTTTTTTTTTTTTTTTTTCCATAGGTAGTGGTGGTGTGGGGGGAGGTAGGGAGCTGTTTATAAACTTTACAAGTGGTGTACTGATGTTAAGCGATGTATTATCTACGTAATTAAAGTTGAAATTTTGAAAAAACCCAGTTGGGTTTTTTCTCGGGTTTTTTCGGGTTGGGCAAAATCATAACAACCCTGCCTCCAGGGACGGTATATGGAATTGAAAAATGTTACATTTTTTTCGAAGTTAAGTTTCAGATATACGATTCAACCCCATTAAAGAAGAAAACTAATTACTCCTGTGGGTGAGGGAAAAAGAACATCAATCGCTTCCTGTCAGAAAACAGAGTCCTGACTACAGCGTCCATTTTCTTCCCCGAAACTGGATTCCCAGTTCTAGGCAGAAAGTTGGAGTGTCACTTCTGAGGAGACATGGAAACACTGGCGTACCCAGAAAATTTTCATGGGGGGAGGGGGATTACGACAAATGCAGCTCACACATATGTATACATGTGCGTGGTAAGGGAGTGAAGTATATACATTTTTTATGGCAAAACATTCCTCTTGGGGTTGGGGTATCCCCCCCCCCCTTGGCTACGCCACTGCATGGAAAAGCTATTTTTCCCTACAGTATTTTTATATCTCTTGTATTCTTGTACTTTAAACACATGGAGAAATTTGCTCGATATAATAATAAGAATCTTTACACATCTGAGGGGGAAAAATAAGTAAAAATAGTCGGGGTGGGGCCTTTTTTCTTTTACCTTTCTTTTCTTTTCTTTTTTGGAAAAGTGTTTGATTTAATAATTAAGTGTTTATCTAGATTTTTTTTCAGACAAAATTATTTAGATGCAATGCAACATACTTATAACATAATTTATAGTTTTTCAGATATTTTTCAAATTTCAATTTCTGAATAAAGATATGAGCATGAAAAACAAAATAAAGGTTCTTTCATGTCTAATAGAACTGCAGAAATGCTTGTGTATTTAAACTGTTCAATTGACTCTCAATTTTAATGCTTTGACTAAGTCCCTGAAACTTCATTCACAGTTTTAGAGATAAAAAATCAATGAAGCTTCCAAAAAATATCAACAGAAAAGTTGTTTCATGTTGAATCAGTACAATTTTGAACCATTGTCACTTTCAGTTCAAAATTCAGATTTTTAATGTAGTCTGGTCCCCCCCCCCTTTGCCCGCATATCTGTACAAAATTTCAAACTGATCGATTCAGGCGTATACGGCTACTCTAATGTTTCATATACACCCAACACACATTCTTTTTTTACGTGTAAATTATTTATTTATATAAAGGCCCCATCGTGGCCGAGTTGATATGCATGGCTTTCTGCGGATGTAATGTGGATAAGCGTTTGAACCCCTTAAAAAGTCCTCCGATCAAGGCACTCCCCATCCTTGGCAGATAGCCCTTGCGTAGTTTTGCCATAACACAACACAAACCAAGCAAACAATTTTTAAAAGGTAGCAACGGATTACTGTTGTAGCAGCTCATTTGTAGCTCCGGATTATTTATTTATTAATTAGGGTAAACACACACACAGTACAGTTATTTGGCACCCAAAACACAAATTTTCTATACGGAAATGATGTTTGACTGAATTTTTACAAAAAAGACGAAACCAAAAATTAACTTAAGACCACTGAAGATGCTGTTTTTCGAAGATTCATTGATAAAATTACTCAGCCCCAAAATAAATAAATTAACTGAAAACCTTAAAGAATGCAAAACAGAAATCATAGTTATTGGAATACTTTTTTCAGTTATTATTGGCACCTAGATTGGCAAGCTCTAAAAAAACCATCTGCCTGAATTCGGAGATAAAGAAGTTAATACGCTATTTTCTTGTACACTTTAATTAAAATTAAATGGATTATATTAAGCAAATACCGTAGCCAGGAGAAAATTTCGCCGTGTGTGTCTGTGTGTGTGTAGGGGGGGGGTGAGGATTCAAGTTTTATGTTTCAATGTGGCAGGGTTTCAATACCCTTTTACAAATATTAATTTATATTCCTGAAAATTTCAGGTGGGGGATTTGACAACCCCCCCCTGAATATCTCCTTGATATTAAGTGAAATACGTATGAAATGAAATTTTTTTGTGCATTTTAACATAGGATTACTTTCTCCATAATGGTCATATATAGAGAGAAATTTTTTTTTTCAACGTCGCACAGTGGAGTATTCGTATCAAAATCCTGGCCAAAAAGCGAAAATTTTAAATTTGTTTAAAAACCGTAATATATATGTTTTTGGATAGCCTAGTAACTGATGCATCATGAGACGCGTGTTTTTCGACCATAATTCATATCCAAAAGATGCAACACTCGGTTTGAAAGGAAGTTTCTTCATTTACAGCAAGAAATTTCAGCGTTTTCTATTACTTCGTCTTGCATTTTTTACGGGCTCTTTAAATTAACTTACTGATTTGATGCTAAGTATAATTGTAGTAAAATATTTGTATTTTAATTATTTGTATCTATTAGCTTGAAAAAATAATATGACTTTATTAAAAAAAAATTGTAAACTTTTTTTTTCTAATTTTTTTTCATAAATCCACATTTCAAAAAGCTTTTTGAAAGGGTGTCGCGGCTTGTCGCGCCTAATTTCAACTATAATCGTAAGTATTACAGTATTAAATGTCTATTCCAAGAAAAAAAAATGTTCCCCCAACATCCACCATTTTTATAAAAAAAAATTTATATAGCGCCATTTTTATAAAAAAAATTATTTATATAGCGCCATTTTTATAAAAAAAAAATTATTTATATAGCGCCATTTTTTCGATAATTTTCGACGGGTGATCGCAAAAGGGATACAAACATACGCGCTTGTATTTCTCATAAACTATAAATTATGTGCAAGTGTTTGGATAAAGGTATATAAAATTTCATTTCAGTTAAGATTTAACATCAGTATTTTAAATTCAGTATGTAATTTCTTATTTTTCTGATGTAAATTTGCTACAAGAAGAAAATTTCTACATATTCCAAAATTGCCCTTTCTTAGTCCTGTAAATAGTCCCACCTATTTACAGCTTAGTTTTCCATTTATGTCGTAAATTGTGTCCAAAGCAAAAACTCCCCATTTTTGGATCTCAAAGGCTGGCAACTGTGACTTTGGGTCATTGAAGTGTGAATGTGTAAACAGAAACACGTGCTAGCTCTATAAGTCATTTTGAAGTGCTGGCTTGAAATAAATTACTTTCTCCTCCAACTTGGAATGAGATTTTATGGGTTTGCAATAGAGATGAGACGGGCTCAGCCCGAACCGGGCGCGGGCTCTGTAATTCATAATTGTGTTCGGGCTTGGGCTCGTGAAAAATTTCTCCTTTATTGAACATACTGCTTGAAACAGATTTTAAAGAGTGATTCATGAGGAAAATAAAAGTACTTATAATAAATAAATAAATAAAAATAGCGCACGGGCGCCTAGAAGGTGCATGAAGCTCTTTGGGTATTTTAGAACGGCGGTTTATATTCCTTAGTTAGTCATGGGATCCGAGATTTTTTGATAAAGGATGGATACAAAGAATTAAAAAGTGCACTGGGAGTTTGCAACTATATTTGCCTTTAATTTGCAAAAACGGCAAAATTTATTGTATTCTATCAATGAAGTAGTTTAATTTTTTTTTTTTAAATCTTTAGCTGAAATTTCGGGCTCGGGCAGGCTTGGATTAAAAGTCCTCGGGCTCGGGCTTCAAAAAATGAGCCCGAACTCATCTCTAGTTTGCAAATAGTCTTCTTTTAAGCAGTGCCCTTTTAGCTGCTCTAGACAAAGGCCAAGGAAAAAGAGCAAGCCTTATTACAGTGAGACCCCTACAACTTCTTATTCCAGAGGGGCCCGATGGTGGTCCCTCCCTCTCTCTCTCTCTCAAAAAAAAAAAAAAAAAAAAAAAAAGTGATTCTGAGTGAATATGAGAGTTCAAAAGAATCAGAATGAAAAAGTTAATCTTCAGAAGTCATTAGAAAACTAAGATCCCTATAGTAACTACATTTAGATAAATAAAAAATCTAAAAATTTTTATTATAAAAATTCATTTATAGATAAGTAGTATTATATTTATGAATATAATTAAAGCATTACATTTATATATTTTTATTGTGGTTAAGGCACAGCTACCCGGCTATTTGCCTAACGGGAGGGTCGCCTTGGGCGGAGGGCTTTTTAAGGGATTCTATTGCGTATTCACGTGACATCTGGAGAAAATCGCCCCAAACTCCAGACCGTTAGATCGACAGCCGCTGGTATTATACAATAGCAGTACTTTCCAGTAAGGGACACTCCCCGGACAAGACATTTATTAGATACCAACTTCTAGTCGTTTGGTGATATATCGCGAAATTTGGCGACAACACGCTTTTTTATATAATTTAAGAAGTGTATAATTTACTAAAAAGTAAGTCAAAAGTCAACAGTAATGATTTTAACGTTAAAACACATGAAAAATATATTTGGCCAGGATTTTGACACAAATACTCCACTGTGCGTCGTTACAATTTTCAGTTTACTTCGTTAGGAAATTGAGTGAACTAACCCAGGTGAAGTATGCGAATTGGGTTTACTAGCTGGGATTTCTTTTACGGTAATTAAAAACATGACGTCATAAATTAAAAACTGCATGATATTGATAGGTTCTGCTACATAATTTACGTCATATTCGCAGTTTGTGCGATTCTAAATAGCGAGATGATATAGTTTATTTATTTTAATGTCGAGAAAAAATATTAAAATATGTTCTGCTACTGAACCATGGTGGATTTAAATATTTAAATTGATTGTTACTGGGAGGTGGAGGAGGCATGAAGATAGACGGTATTATTAATATAAGTAATATGTAGTATAAGTATATATTCGGTTAGCGTAATATGGATCGAAGTACAAAATAATGTGGTAATGAACATTTTGTGCCTGTTAAATTAAAAGTGATTGTTATATTTTTATTCTTTTTTCGACGGGCGTTTACAACTTACTAAACGGTTAATAGTCCTATATTACGTTAATGTATCCAGTGGTAGTTTAAACAGATCAGAATACTTAAATGATTTTTTTCCCTTGAAATAGCAAGTGACTGAAAGTATGAAGCTAAACAAAAGGAAAAGCTGAGCAAAACTAAACAGATTTATGTATTATTGAATGTGCCCTTTAGGCCAGGAAACAAAAAAAAAAAAAAAAAAAAAAAAAAAAAAAGAAAATATATTTATCCTTATTTTTACTCCACAACAAGTCTATTTTCGTTTAAAATAGATAGCTTTTATGATGTAATCAGGGGGATTTTCCCACCATTCCATAGACGGAACTGACATAGTCAGTCATTACTCAGTCCGCGAAAGACTTGGAAAAGCAAATGTAGATGGGTCAGTTGTGCGTAGACCATAAATGGGGCCTTTAAAAGGATTCTGTTTTTCAAAACTCGGGGAGTGTCAGCTGTAGAAGGGTGTAGAAAGAGGAGAAAGAAAATTCGACTTCAAGGATGAACACCCAGATGGTTATTCTAGATTATGCTTTTAGAACACTGATTCTGTAAGATCGATGTGTTTTGTCCTAGAAATCAGGTACGAGAACGTGCTCACCATCGCTGTTGCGTAATGATAATGTCATTTCAGGGAAGATAAGTGTGTTTGCTGTGTGGCGGCCACAGAGGTCCCACACCTGATAAGGATCAATGTGGTGGCCTGAAATTCTGGTATGATCTCGCATATCTCTAAACGAATCAATCCCGACCAGAGGCATAGTGCACTGAACTGGGAGACGGAAGGTGCCAGGTTCGAAACCAGGTCACGTCCGCTGACCTAACCGTTCGTAGTTTTCCGTGGTTTCCTACGAAACTTAGCGTAAATACGGGTTAGGACCCCTTAGTAAGACCCCCACGGAGGGCACCTAACAAATAGGTCTAGATCCCTCGTGCAGATAATTGGCCTTAATCCCTCAACACAACACAACACAACTAAACGAATCATTTGGAGACATGAGTGCAATCTTCAAGTAAACAAAGTAAAGGACTCACTGCTTGATGGTTATGTGGAAAGTTCACTTTCAGGATTGTAGACGAAAGATTGGCGTGCATACAAGGTGATTCAAAACTTTGTCAGAAATGTAAAGGGTGATAGAAGAGACCAAGATTGTTCAGAATCACAAAGCAATGTGGGGTCAGATATGTCGTCTTCGTGTACCTGGTAATGGGTTCGTACGGATCCTGGATTTGCTAAAATTCCGAACTTTTGAAATATTGTCCTAAAATGGCTCGATATTCGAATTCTAAAAGTGGTCCCATTTGTTATAAATATACGCAAAGACGTTCTCTTCAGTATCTCAAATAGTGGGATAATTTTTCAATAGTGCGGAATTTTCGCAGATTAAGGAATCGCAAGAGGGTCATTCCACGTCAAATCAAACACAAAACTGGAGAAAGTTCACCACACCAACTTAGATTTTCCTCAAATTTTATATAGATGATATATAGGCTAAGACATCAACAAATCTCACTTTTGAAGGTTCTACGATAATTAATTACCGAGAAATTAATTATGCAAATTTTTAAGTTTTATGCAAGATGCGCCAACTTTTTTCTCAATTCCTTAAATAACTCCTTACCTGTAAAAGTTACTGAAGTGAAAATATGTTTCTAGGAGTAACTTTTTACGCTGATTCCAAAAATGTTATCGAAATTTGCGTATCTTCTATAGTTTATGCATGAGCAGTACATTTGCTAAAAAACATCATGAATTTTTTTCGGCATGTCTGATCACAGACACATGTTTTAAATTTTTATATGTTGTTAAGTTGTAATAATCCTACATCCCAAAATAATTTTATCTTGGCTTTCTGCTCAGGAGCAGAAGAAAAAAATTGTATGTATGTACCTGTATATGAGGATTTTCATATGCAATTTTTATACTGAAGATGAGAAAATTCAGAAGCGTTAGTCAATTTTCCTGTGTCCTTTAAATTGATATCTGAAGTTTAACTACTACTCCAGGCATTTGCAAAAACTAGACAGTACATAAAAGTGCTTGTATCGGAAAACGTAAAACAAACAAACAACAAAAAATGCATGTCACACACAGTGTTAAATTTAAAAAAATTCTAAAGTTAAAATTTTGAATTACTTTTAATTTAACCCTGTTGTTTTTGGCAATGATCCGTCAGTCAATAAATCTTTGTAATTCTGTATGACATTCAAGTCAATAGAAGGAACAAAGTTTATTGAAAGAATTGAATTCCTGTAAGTTACAGTATTTATTTACCTTTAACAGAATGCGAACAAAATTGTGCTTTGGCTAGTTTTGTGGATACAGCAATTTGAAATAGGTTTTACTGTATACTGTATTAAATTTTTATTGTTACAACAACTAGCATAGCAATGTCAGGCACATTGTCAAATTGCACATTTTGTGATATATTGCAGAATAAATGTCATGTAACCAGTTATTCACGGCAAACTTTTACGTCTACCCTCCTAGGAGGATTATATTCGAAATGTTCTGAAATCGATTTTTAGGCATTCTTGAGTGTTGTGTATTTTACAGCAAGACTTTTATCGATATCTCTTTTCTTGAGATTCCGCAGAATGTGTGAAAAGAACATTTTGGGCCTTTATACTCTATAAATTACGAATTTTTGAAAATACTCTCTAATCTAGCACCTACGCTATAAAATCCCACTCGTGCTAAATTTCGTGTTATTAGCTTCGCAGGGGCGTAGCCAGAAAATTTTCATGGGGGGGTTACGACTACTACAACTCATATATATGTATAGGTGCGTGTGATAATGTAGTGAAGTATGTACATTTTGTATGGCAAAAAGTTCCTCACGGGGGGGTTATGACCCCCTAACCCCCCCCCTTGGCTACGCCCCTGAGCTTCAGTAGTTTTGGCTAGGCAAAATATTGCATACGGAAAATGGATAGAACTTTCCGGTAGACCTAATATATATATATATATATATATATATATATATATATATATATATATATATATACATACATATATATGTTTTATTAAACATTGTTATTTCTTTTGAGTTCAATATCATGCAGAATTCCAAAGCTTTATTGGCTGATGGATGATTGCCAAAAACAACAGGGTTAAATTAAAAGTAATTCAAAATTTTAACTTTAGAATTTTTTTTAATTTAACACTGTGTGTGACATGCATTTTTTGCTGTTTGTTTGTTTTACGTTTTCCGTTACAAGCACTTTTATGTATTTTCTAGTTTTTGCAAATGCCTGGAGTAGTAGTTAATTTTCAGATATCAATATAAAAGACATAGGAAAATTGACTAACGCTTCTGAATTATCTCATCTTCAGTATAAATATTGCATATGAAAATCCTCATATACAGGTACATACATACAATTTTTTTTCTCTGCTCCTGAGCAGAAAGCCAAGATGAAATTATTTTGGGATGTAGGATTATTCCATCTTAACAACATATAAAAATTTAAAACATGTGTCTGTGATCACACATGCCGAAAAAAATTCATGATGTTTTTTAGCAAATGTACTGCTCATGCATAAACTATAGAAGATACGCAAATTTCGATAACATTTTTGGAATCAGCGTAAAAAGTTACTCCTAGAAACAAATTTTCACTTCAGTAACTTTTACAGGTAAGGAGTTATTTAAGGAATTGAGAAAAAAGTTGGCGCATCTTGCAGAAAACTTAAAAATTTGCATAATTAATTTCTCGATAATTAATTATCGTAGAACCTTCAAAATTGAGATTTGTTGATGTCTTAGCCTATAAATCATCTATATAAAATTTGAGAAAAATCCGAGTTGGTGTGGTGAACTTCACTGTTTGACTGACCCAAGAACCCTGTAATACACTTTGGAAGAACTGTTGGAGTGCTTGCCTAAATTCTCAATTGAGTTTCATAAGAAATACGCTTTTCTCCTCCACTTTCAACGATGAAATGAAATAGAAATGAAATTGCAAACGACCAATTTTGGTTAAATGCTTTCTGTGAAAGACTTATTAATTTTTGACGTACGAAGTGGTTGGAAAATTCACTGCTACTTCAACACTTTTCCAAAAAGATTACAAACGCCTATATTTACCGTCTGCGTGGACCGCTGGTTTACAGCAAACTCTCGGTCGAACGCTCAAATGGTATTCATTTGGTATTCAAATGCTACCGTTTCAATACCAAATGATCCGGTTAAATGACCGAATTTCCGGCGGTTCAAGTAGTCGGTGAATATGAGCGTAACAGGTAAATGAAGACGAGATTTCAGACCCCACATTGCTATGTGATTATGAATTGTCTTGGTTTCCTCTATCACCCTTCACATTTCTGACGCTTTGAGTCTCTAATTTGAGAACTCTAAAGTTTTGAGTCAAACTGTTTTTCCTAGGTGGAAGGTGCCAGAGTGAGCTTATCTTTGCCGTTGCATGGTAACTTTATCTTGTAAAGTTCTATACAATGGCGTAGATGAGTAACGTTATTTCAAAGATTGGATTTTTCATTTTGGTCGTCTTTCTTTTGTGCCTGCATTTCATTAAATCGTTAACTGAATGGCATTTTGAAAAATAATGACATCGTTATATAAAGCAATCTTCTGGTAAACATCAGACGACAGGACTATTTGCTAGATGGTCAAGTGAAAGCTTTTTTTCACGATGGTGGACGAAGGATGAACGTGTGTACAGTTTTTTCTTAGATAAGGTGCCAGAATGTGCTTATCTTTGCCGTTGGATAGTGAATTAATCATTTAAGAAAAGGTAAGGTGCTATACAATGGCATAGATGAGTATACATTATCTCAAAGATTGGATTTTTCTCTTAGACCATCTTTCTTTTGTGCCTGCTTTCCTTAAATCGTTAACTGAATACGGCATCTTCAAAAATTGCGACATCGCTACATAAAGAAAATCGTCATTTGGACGGAGAGACTTGTTGCTTGGTGGTCATGTGAGAGCTTTTTTTGACAATGGTAGACGAAGAAAGATGGACATGTATGCAGTTTTTTCCCAGATGGAGGGTGCCAAAATGTGCTTATCTTTTCCGCTGCATAGTGACTTTATCATGTAAAAGAAGGTAAAGTGCTATACAATGGCATAGATAAGTATACATTATCTCAAAGATTGGATTTTTCTCTTAGACCGTCTTTCTTTTGTGCCTGCATTTTATTAAACCTAACTGAATACGGCATCTTCAAAAATTACGACATCGCTATATAAAGGAAATCGGCATTTCGACCGACGGACCGACAGAGAGTTTTAAATTGCTTTGGGTGCGATCTTCTGGCAAACAAACAACAGGACTTGTTCTTCGTGGTCCTGGAAACCTTTTTTTCACAAAGGCGGACGAAAGAAGATGGACGTGTATACAGTTTTTCCTAGATGGAAGGTGCCAGAATGTGCTTATCTTTGCCGCTCCATAGTGACCTTATCATGTGAGAGAAGGTAAGGTGCTATACAGTGGCATAGATGAGTATGTGTTACGTCAAAGATTGGATTTTTCCCTTGGACCATCTTTCTTTTGTGCCTGCATTTCATTAAATCTTTAACTGAATACGGCATCTTAAAAAATTACGACTTCGTTGAAGGAAATTGGTATTTGGACCGACAAACAGTTTTAAAGTGGTTTGGGCGCGATCTTCTACTAAACAGACAACAGGAGTTGCTTGGTTATCAAGTGAAAGCTTTTTTTCACGATGGTAGACGAAGGAAGGTGGACATGTATACAGTTTTTTCCCCGATGGAAGTTGCTAGAATGTGCTTATCTTTGCCGCTGCATAGTCACTTTATCATGTAAGAGAAGGTAAGGTGAGTAGTAAGGAAACGAGAGTTCACCCCAGCCGGTGCCATGTTAATTCGCCGGTGCTGTTCGATGCTTTCCCTAGGTCGAGAGAGAGAGAGGGGGGCGTGGTCGGACCGGATGTTGAGATTGGATGGGGAGCGGATGCTAAGACCGGATGTTCGAAGGGTTGATAAGAATTTTTTTCCTTTTTTTTCAAATAAGTGGACTTGTAATTTTTTCAGACTTTAACATTTTTTTCAAATAAGGGGACTTGGAAAAATTTTCAGATTGTGATGCATTCTCTCATGAAAACTTTGTTATATTTTAAATAAGCTATACTTTACGAATTTAACCTGAAATAAAAAATATTATTATAAAATGAGGACCCACCAGCCGCCCGGTAGAACGTTTACCGCCTCATTTCAAATAAAAATTCTTACTGTGCCTTTCCCGATCACGCTAGCCTCGCATGAATGGAGACAGGGCGTAGCACAGAGGATGCGTTGTTGTTTTTGTTTCTTTAAATAATAATTAACTATGTGGAGCAAAGAAATGAACAACATCCCCAGGAGGATTTAGTTTTCTTTACCATTTAGTAATAGAACCAATGCAAATTGAATAAATGCTGTTTAATACATACTTCTAATTTTTGTATACCGTTTAAGATTATAGCATATATTTAATAAGTAACAGTTTACTAGAATATTAAAGTAGGGTTTAGGATACCCATACATTTTCTACAAATTTCTTCTACTGTTAGGGAAGTGAGAAAATTATACCATAGAACGATTTTAGTAACTATAGTTTTTACAAATAATGATTTAGATAGTGTATGAACTTTTTTATCTAAACATTTTTTTTTTCTTAAGAGATTTTTACCCAAGTTTTAATTTTAAGTTAAATAAGTAATTTTACAACAAATATTTTTTTTAACCAAGAGTTTTAATTTTAAGTTAATAATTTATTTTACAACAAATATTTTTTTAATCAAGAGTTAATTAATTTTTTTTAACCATGAGTTTTAATTTTAAGTTAAATAATTTTACAACAAATATTTTTTTTAATCAAGAGTTAATTAATTTTTATTTTTTAACCAAGTTTTAATTTTAAGTTATATAATTTTACTACAAATATTTTTTTAATCAAATGTTTTTAATTTATCAAGAAAAAAAAATTTAATCAAGAGTTTTAATTTTTTGTATACCGTATTTTTGTTAAGTAGCCGTTTAACATTAAAGTAGAATATCAATACATTTAATCTACTGTTAGGGAAGTGAGAAAATTACACCATAGAAAGATTTTTACAAACACGGATTTATCGAAACATTTTTTCTTACCAACACATTTTTGATAGATTTTAGACAGCGATTATACTAGCTTATATTTTCTATAGATCAATTCAATAGATTCTATAGATCTATGAAAGCATAATTTTATACATGAATCAACCTTTTTAGAGGTGTTTTATTGATGCACTTACCATATTTTATAGAAAGGTGAGCATAACTAGCACAAACTTTTAGAGTGGATAATATTATTGTTAGAAAGTTGAACTATTGAAGATAAAAATTGAAGATTCATTTTAGCACAGTTTTATACCGCATGTACATAAAATATCTTTCAATACTTAGATAAAATGATAGTTTTAATCGCAAATCATTACTTGAACTAAAAAAAAAATACAAGGTTTTTACTTACGTGAAGCCACATCTTGCGAAATCTTCTAGTCTCTGGACAAAGTACCAACATCTATACGGCTAGCAAGACCGGAAAATCGAGTAATGATTTAAAATACATTATCCCTAATTCCCGGTCCAACTAGCACATGTTCATTACTTCTTTTGGTCTTCATATGCTGAAATAGGTATATTATTTTGACACTAAAAACAAAACACATTTGAAGATATTATACGCTTTAAAAGTAATTTTTTTTCTTATAACAATTTACCAGATTCACAATACTATTTTATGTAGGATAAAATTAGTTAGCAAGCGAAAATTTAATCTTAGTTAGAATTTACTGAAATACAAATACCATGCATGCCTTATTTTCTATTAGGAGAAAGCCCTCAAACCCCAGTTTTTGTATACAAACTGCATAAAGTACTTCTACCGATAATGCTATTAATATTAACTACACTGGATTACCAACTTAAAATTTCGCAAAACACCAAAATACAGAAAAACATACATTAACAATAACAAAAAAATCACACTTAAAAGTACAACACATCAAAAGTGCAACTATAAGAACCACATAATTATTTTCAATTAGAATTACGGTATCAACTTATATGTAACTAAAATAATAGAAAATATTACACTTACCCTATACTTGTACACGCGAGAGGTGAAAATAACAAAAATACTTAAATAATTCGCAAATATATCCACAGCATAAGTAGAGCACATGCATGTGATATCCCTAGTACAGCTGATAAGAAATTTAGAGATAAGAAAGTGCCTTGAGGCTCTACAGATCCGGTTAAATAACAGTAGGCAAGTTTGCCGATAAGATAAACTCATGGAGGCTGTTAGGGGTATGCAATTGGGGACACGTGTTTCATTCTACGTTCAAAAATGGGGACTTATGGATTAAGATGTTTACTACTTAAAAACATGATCTAATTTTTACAAACGCATTGGAACTTTGTATAGGATATCTATTGAACACGTATTAAATACATTATGATTATTCTTCTGATCGACATTATATCCTAAATTAAAATATCAAAGTTAAGCTGCAACGATTAATATATTTTATATAGTCTATGAAAATAATGAATCATTAAATTAATTTCTGTGAAACAATTAGCAAAGATCATTTTACTAAAGCAAATTATTTTTATTAAGTTTTGATAAATAACAGTAATAAATTACAGGCATTGCAGATGAATGAGTATTCAAGTATAAAATAGGTATTTACTATTAAAAAACAGGATCTAATTTTAACAAATGCATTGGAATTTTGTATAGGATATCTATTGAACACGTATTAAATACATTATGATTATTCTAATATGAAAAACGTTGTTAAGATTCTTTTCTTGCGATGAAAGGCTCTCAATTTTTTTATATACTTAAATTTTACATAGACATCCTTTTAATAAATGCATAAACTAAACTTATTGTTTAAAACAATTTTTACAATAATAAACTAAAATTTTTATTTAATAAAGTCATAAACTAAAATTATTAATGAAAACTTGTTAATAAATTAAACATATCAAAATTTTTACACTCAGTTTTTTTATATACTTAAATTTTACAAAGATATCCTTTTAATAAATTCATAAACTAAAACAATTTTTACAATAATAAACTAAAATATTTATTTAATAAAGTCATAAACTGAAATTATTAATCACAACATATATCAGAAAAAATATAAGCAATTATAATACCTGAAAAATACCGGACAACACTCTTGTTGCATGCGGACAAAACATCTGTTTGCACGGCTAAAGAATTCTTAGGTATCCGTTGCAGGAGACCTTACCTACGCCCAACCTACAAACTCTACAAATTTAACGGCAACTCTTTTTCTCTTATCAGGTATCACAGATCAGATAAGAGATAAGGAAGTGACATGCGCAGAAGACACCTGATAGTGACGTGTGCAAATCTGTGATGATTCAATATCCGGTAGGTTTGTTGCAGGATGTGCTATTTACATTGAGTGGCAACTCTCTGTAACAGGCTAAGACAAGTTAGATGATGCAATATCTACTGGGTTGAGAAAGTTTTAAGGTAGAGGGCGCTTGAGTAATCACGTGATTTTTTAAAGAACCAGTAAAGACATTTTAGTTAGATAAAGTGGTCAGGTGTGTGTTGCGAGACTCCCTTTACACTGTGTGCGCCTATACTTAAGACGTGTGTTTTAATTGATTTTTCGCCGAGTTTCAAAAATGTCTTTGCTTGAATCGATCGAAAATAACTTTAACATTGAATACACTCCCGAGTTTTATACTCAAAGTGATGCGGATGTGTTGCTGCAAGAAATAATACAATTGCCTTTAGATGTAAAGCCTCTGCAAAGTATTGAAAAGGAAATTTCCCCCGAGTTTTGTACTGAAAGTGATGTTGATGTGCTACAGCAAGAATTGTTTCAATTACCCCTGCAAAGTAGTGAAAAGAAAATTTCCTCGACCCGTAAAGTAATTACTTTTGCTGATGAAGGAATCAATTACAGTTTACCTGGAGCAACACTCTCTGTTTACTCTTGGATACCCATTTTGCAAAAAATACGTGAAGATCTACAGAAAGTGACAAATTATGAATTTAATATGGTACAAGTGAACTTTGGCTCTGAAGAGCAACCTAAAATTGAAGACGGTAACTATGAAGATTTTAATCTAGACCTATCATCAGGTGTATGCATTCTAAGTTTTGGATCTAAACGAACTTTGGATTTTAAACCAGCGAACTGTAAAACCACCACCATTAAACTAGAGCATGGTTCAATGTGTAAGATATATCCCCCAACCAACAAACTTTTAACGCATGGTATTCCTTCTGAACTTAGTGTGGCAGAACCGCACATTAACCTAACGTTTGCCAAAATGTACATTTATGAGCCTTCCCCGAAAAGGGCAAAGTTGGACGATTGGACGGATAATCTTTACCACAGCTTATATGCTTCTGTAAATAGTACATGGCACTTGGAAAGACTTATCTACGTTTAGCTTCACGATGAAAGAACTGACTTGAAGATTCATATTAGACAATTTATTCAGAACGCCCAATTAGACTATATACCAACCGGTCAGGGAGTCGTGATGAACCCTTCCACATGGATCGAATTTATTGTAAAACTATTAGATTTTAATATATGTCATAACAATAGCTCTTTTATTTGTAATAATCAATTATCTGTATTTAATGATGATGGAAAATGCATCTTACAACAAATTTATAAAACCGGAGATTCATTTACGTTAAATCCAATTTCCTTGATACTTTCAAATGACCAAGTATTAAAACTTTGTGAAATGAGAAATGAAATATTGGAGTGTATTTTAAAAACGCTATATAAGACGACCCTGTCTCATTTAATTTTAAAATTAAAGCCGCAAAAATGTAACCGCGAACCCCATTGTAATTACGATGAGGCGAAACAACAATTAATGGATATTGTACATCAGGAAATTTTTAAAAACATAGGCCGGGTTCAGGATCATCCTTCACAAAGGATACATGCTTGTTCGAATAGAACACATGTTGATGAGCTAGAGGGTCTTATAAGTAGTAAAGCATGGTTTACGGTTGACATGACGTATATTGCAAGAGAGATATGCGAGAACAAATGCACTTGTCATTATGACGGAGAATTTTTTTCAAACATTTTCATTGAAGACTATATGAAGTATCTTCAAAATGAGCTATTTAATACATTTTTTCAACCGTTTTCAGATTTTGCTAATTCCAAGGATGACAAAACATGTGTAATTATGTGATGTTATTGGTGTATAACTAGTATTGCGATTGTAAAAAATATATTAAAGCCTCCTGATTATTTTAATGTAAATGACGCCCAATGTGCTATCGCATGATGTATATCTGTTGTGCATAATTATGTAGAGCTGTAAGTTTTCTACTGCAATAAGTTTTTACGGACTTACGCGTACTTAGTTATAGAATACTCATTGAAAAGTTATTATTTTCTTAATTGTGTAAATAGTTTGTGTAATCTAAAATATATTTTTGTAAATAAATAAGTTTAAATCTGAAAACTTTTCTGTGTTTTCTTTATGTGTGTGTGTGTGTTGATTACTTGCAAAATAAAAATCTATGAAATTTTACTGCAGGAAAAGTGGTAAAGTTAACATACCTTTTCAAGATTTAAGGTTCTCGTGTTGTGTTTTATACTTATCTTTTATACACTACAAGGTAAAAAGTTACAAATTTAACAAAATTTATTGAAGCATGTACTATGGAAACATTAATCTACTACATAGAAATAAAATGTTCTGATTAAAATCATAAACTTTAGTGTAATAGGTAGTGTTACATGAGAATTCACAAAGTACAAATTTTTTATACTGAACTTGGCTAAAAAAAGTCAGCTTCCATAATTTTATAACTTAATCGATTTTACAGGTTTTTCAAATATAAAGTTAAGTGAGATAAAGAAACTTAGTATTTTTAAATAAAGATTTTTTGAGGTGTTCTTTTAATGTAAAGATCTTACCACATTTTACCTAAAGTAACAGAATATTTTTAATCAGACACTTTGTTTTTAAAACATCAGAGTATTAACTTAGCATATTTTTTTAATTTTTATTAAGTAATGGGCTTGAATATTTTTATAAGAAATATCAACTAAATGCACATGTTACACATTTTACTGATTGAGATGGTTATGCTTACAAATTTTAAATAAACGTGCTCTTACTTTTATACATGTTACTTGTTCAAACTAAGTATACTTTTGATTTGTATACGTTTATGAGTTCTCAAAAGTTATTAAATTATTTCTCGAAATGAACTTAGCTATTAGAAATTTGTAAATTTTGTAGAAGTAGTATGCTTAAAGTTTTTGATAGTCTAAGTCCCTCACTTTGTATAAACATAAATTATATTACTTTTAATTAGTTAAGGTTTACATAAAGATAAGTTTATACATCTATGCTAAAATAACTGATTATTTCTGTACCAAATTTAAATGCATTTTATCAAAAACTTTAAGCATACTACTTCTACAAAATTTACAAAGTTCTAATAGCTAAGTTCCTTTCGAGAAATAATTTAATAACTTTTGAGAACTCATAAACGTATACAAATCAAAAGTATACTTAGTTTGAACAAGTAACATGTATAAAAGTAAGAGCACGTTTATTTAAAATTTGTAAGCATAACCATCTCAATCAGTAAAATGTGTAACATGTGCATTTAGTTGATATTTCTTATAAAAATATTCAAGCCCATTACTTAATTAAAATTAAAAAAAAATGCTAAGTTAATACTCTGATGTTTTAAAAACAAAGTGTCTGATTAAAAATATTCTGTTACTTTAGGTAAAATGTGGTAAGATCTTTACATTAAAAGAACACCTCAAAAAATCTTTATTTAAAAATACTAAGTTTCTTTATCTCACTTAACTTTATATTTGAAAAACCTGTAAAATCGATTAAGTTATAAAATTATGGAAGCTGACTTTTTTTAGCCAAGTTCAGTATAAAAAATTAGTACTTTGTGAATTCTCATGTAACACTACCTATTACACTAAAGTTTATGATTTTAATCAGAACATTTTATTTCTATGTAGTAGATTAATGTTTCCATAGTACATGCTTCAATAAATTTTGTTAAATTTGTAACTTTTTACCTTGTAGTGTATAAAAGATAAGTATAAAACACAACACGAGAACCTTAAATCTTGACCAGGTATGTTAACTTTACCACTTTTTGCTGCAGTAAAATTTCATAGATTTTTATTTTGCAAGTAATCAACACACACATACACATAAAGAAAACACAGAAAAGTTTTCAGATTTAAACTTATTTATTTACAAAAATATATTTTAGATTACACAAACTATTTACACAATTAAGAAAATAATAACTTTTCAATGAGTATTCTATAACTAAGTACGCGTAAGTCCGTAAAAACTTATTGCAGTAGAAAACTTACAGCTCTACATAATTATGCACAACAGATATACATCATGCGATAGCACATTGGGCGTCATTTACATTAAAATAATCAGGAGGCTTTAATATATTTTTTACAATCGCAATACTAGTTATACACCAATAACATCACATAATTACACATGTTTTGTCATCCTTGGAATTAGCAAAATCTGAAAACGGTTGAAAAAATGTATTAAATAAATCATTTTGAAGATACTTCATATAGTCTTCAATGAAAATGTTTGAAAAAAATTCTCCGTCATAATGACAAGTGCATTTGTTCTCGCATATCTCTCTTGCAATATACGACATGTCGACCATAAACCATGCTTTACTACTTATAAGACCCTCTCGCTCATCAATATGTGTTCCATTCGAGCAAGCATGTATCCTTTGCGAAGGATGATCTTGAACCCGGCCTATGTTTTTAAAAATTTCCTGATGTACTATATCCATTAATTGTTGTTTAGCCTCATCATAAGTACAATGGGGTTCGCGGCTACATTTTTGCGGCTTTAATTTTAAAAATAAATGGGGTAGGGTCGTCGTATATAGCGTTTTTAAAATGCATTCCAATATTTCATTTCTTATTTCACAAAGTTTTTTTACTTGATCATTTAAAAGTATTAAGGAAATTGGATTTAACGTGAATGAATCTCCGGTTTTATAAATTTGTTGTAAGATGCATTTTTCATCATCATTAAATACAGATAATTGATTATTACAAATAAAAGAGCTATTGTTATGACATATATTAAAATCTAATAGTTTTACAATAAATTCGATCCATGTGGAAGGGTTCATCACGACTCCCTGACCGGTTGGTATATAGTCTAATTGGGCGTTCTGAATAAATTGTCTAATATGAATCTTCAAGTCAGTTCTTTCATCGTGAAGTGAAACGTAGATAAGTCTTTAGAAGTGCCATGTACTATTTGCAGAAGCATATAAGCTGTGGTAAAGATTATCCGTCCAATCGTCCAACTTTGCCCTTTTCGGGGAAGGCTCATAAATGTACATTTTGGCAAACGTTAGGTTAATGTGCGGGTCTGCCACACTAAGTTCAGAAGGAATACCATGCGTTAAAAGTTTGTTGGTTGGGGGATATATCTTACACATTGAACCATGCTCTAGTTTAATGGTGGTGGTTTTACAGTTCGCTGGTTTAAAATCCAAAGTTCGTTTAGATCCAAAACTTAGAATGCATACACCTGATGATAGGTCTAGATTAAAATATTCATAGTTACCGTCTTCAATTTTAGGTTGTTCTTCAGAGCCAAAGTTCACTTGTACCATATTAAATTCATAATTTGTCACTTTCTGTAGATCTTCACGTATTTTTTGCAAAATGGGTATCCAAGAGTAAACAGAGAGTGTTGCTCCAGGTAAACTGTAATTGATTCCTTCATCAGCAGAAGTAATTACTTTACGGGTCGAGGAAATTTTCTTTTCACTACTTTGCAGGGGTAATTGAAACAATTCTTGCTGTAGCACATCAACATCACTTTCAGTACAAAACTCGGGGGAAATTTCCTTTTCAATACTTTGCAGAGGCTTTACATCTAAAGGCAATTGTATTATTTCTTGCAGCAACACATCCGCATCACTTTGAGTATAAAACTCGGGAGTGTATTCAATGTTAAAGTTATTTTCGATCGATTCAAGCAAAGACATTTTTGAAACTCGGCGAAAAATCAATTAAAACACACGTCTTAAGTATAGGCGCACACAGTGTAAAGGGAGTCTCGCAACACACACCTGACCACTTTATCTAACTAAAATGTCTTTACTGGTTCTTTAAAAAATCACGTGATTACTCAAGCGCCCTCTACCTTAAAACTTTCTCAACCCAGTAGATATTGCATCATCTGACTTGTCTTAGCCTGTTACAGAGAGTTGCCACTCAATGTAAATAGCACATCCTGCAACAAACCTACCGGATATTGAATCATCACAGATTTGCACACGTCACTATCAGGTGTCTTCTGCGCATGTCACTTCCTTATCTCTTATCTGATCTGTGATACCTGATAAGAGAAAACGAGTTGCCGTTAAATTTGTAGAGTTTGTAGGTTGGGCGTAGGTAAGGTCTCCTGCAACGGATACCTAAGAATTCTTTAGCCGTGCAAACAGATGTTTTGTCCGCATGCAACAAGAGTGTTGTCCGGTATTTTTCAGGTATTATAATTGCTTATATTTTTTCTGATATATGTTGTGATTAACTATCTTTTAGAGTAATCAGTTTAATTTATTAACAGGTTTTAATTAATAATTTCAGTTTATGACTTTATTAAATAAATATTTTAGTTTATTATTGTAAAAATTGTTTTAGTTTATGAATTTATTAAAAGGATATCTTTGTAAAATTTAAGTATATAAAAAAACTGAGTGTAAAAATTTTGATATGTTTAATTTATTAACAAGTTTTCATTAATAATTTTAGTTTATGACTTTATTAAATAAAAATTTTAGTTTATTATTGTAAAAATTGTTTTAAACAATAAGTTTAGTTTATGCATTTATTAAAAGGATGTCTATGTAAAATTTAAGTATATAAAAAAATTGAGAGCCTTTCATCGCAAATAAAGAATCTTAACCCCGTTTTTCATATTAGAATAATCATAATGTATTTAATACGTGTTCAATAGATATCCTATACAAAATTCCAATGCATTTGTTAAAATTAGATCCTGTTTTTTAATAGTAAATACCTATTTTATACTTGAATACTCATTCATCTGCAATGCCTGTAATTTATTACTGTTATTTATCAAAACTTAACAAAAATAATTTGCTTTAGTAAAATGATCTTTGCTAATTGTTTCACAGAAATTAATTTAATGATTCATTATTTTCATAAACTATATAAAATATATTAATCGTTGCAGCTTAACTTTGATATTTTAATTTAGGATATAATGTCGATCAGAAGAATAATCATAATGTATTTAATAAGTGTTCAATAGATATCCTATACAAAGTTCCAATGCGTTTGTAAAAATTAGATCATGTTTTTAAGTAGTAAACATCTTAATCCATAAGTCCCCATTTTTGAACGTAGAATGAAACACGTGTCCCCAATTGCATACCCCTAACAGCCTCCATGAGTTTATCTTATCGGCAAACTTGCCTACTGTTATTTAACCGGCTCTGTAGAGCCTCAAGGCACTTTCTTATCTCTAAATTTCTTATCAGCTGTACTAGGGATATCACATGCATGTGCTCTACTTATACTGTGGATATATTTGCGAATTATTTAAGTATTTTTGTTATTTTCACCTCTCGCGTGTACAAGTATAGGGTAAGTGTAATATTTTCTATTATTTTAGTTACATATAAGTTGATACCGTAATTCTAATTGAAAATAATTATGTGGTTCTTATAGTTGCACTTTTGATGTGTTGTACTTTTAAGTGTGATTTTTTTGTTATTGTTAATGTATGTTTTTCTGTATTTTGGTGTTTTGCGAAATTTTAAGTTGGTAATCCAGTGTAATTAATATTAATAGCATTATCGGTAGAAGTACTTTATGCAGTTTATATACAAAAACTGGGGTTTGAGGGCTTTCTCCTAATAGAAAATAAGGCATGCATGGTATTTGTATTTCAGTAAATTCTAACTAAGATTAAATTTTCGCTTGCTAACTAATTTTATCCTACATAAAATAGTATTGTGAATCTGGTAAATTGTTATAAGAAAAAAAAATTACTTTTAAAGCGTTTAATATCTTCAAATGTGTTTTGTTTTTAGTGTCAAAATAATATACCTATTTCAGCATATGAAGACAAAAAGAAGTAATGAACATGTGCTAGTTGGACCGGGAATTAGGGATAATGTACTTTAAATCATTACTCGATTTTCCGGTCTTGCTAGCCGTATATAGATGTTGGTACTTTGTCTAGAGACTAGAAGATTTCGCAAGATGTGGCTTCACGTAAGTAAAAACCTTGTATTTTTTTTTTGTTCAAGTAATGATTTTCGATTAAAACTATCATTTTATCTAAGTATTGAAAGATATTTTATGTACATGCGGTATAAAACTGTGCTAAAACGAATCTTCAATTTTTATCTTCAATAGTTCAACTTTCTAACAATAATATTATTCACTCTAAAAGTTTGTGCTAGTTATGCTCACCTTTCTATAAAATACGCTAAGTGCATCAATAAAAGACCTCTAAAAAGGTCTATTCATGTATAAAATTATGCTTTCATAGATCTATAGAATCTATTGAATTGATCTATAGAAAATATAAGCTAGTATAATCGCTGTCTAAAATCTATCAAAAATGTGTTGGTAAGAAAAAATGTTTCGATAAATCCGTGTTTGTAAAACTCTTTCTATGGTGTAATTTTCTCACTTCCCTAACAGTAGATTAAATGTATTGATATTCTACTTTAATGTTAAACGGCTACTTAACAAAAATACGGTATACAAAAAATTAAAACTCTTGATTAAATTTTTTTTTCTTGATAAATTAAAAACACTTGATTAAAATTTTTTCTTGATAAATTAAAAACATTTGATTAAAAAAATATTTGTAGTAAAATTATATAACTTAAAATTAAAACTTGGTTAAAAAATAAAAATTAATTAACTCTTGATTAAAAAAAATATTTGTTGTAAAATTATTTAACTTAAAATTAAAACTCATGGTTAAAAAAAATAAAATAAAAATTAATTAACTCTTGATTAAAAAAATATTTGTTGTAAAATAAATTATTAACTTAAAATTAAAACTCTTGGTTAAAAAAATATTTGTTGTAAAATTACTTATTTAACTTAAAATTAAAACTTGGGTAAAAATCTCTTAAGAAAAAAAAAATGTTTAGATAAAAAAGTTCATACACTATCTAAATCATTATTTGTAAAAACTATAGTTACTAAAATCGTTCTATGGTATAATTTTCTCACTTCCCTAACAGTAGAAGAAATTTGTAGAAAATGTATGGGTATCCTAAACCCTACTTTAATATTCTAGTAAACTGTTACTTATTAAATATATGCTATAATCTTAAACGGTATACAAAAATTAGAAGTATGTATTAAGCAGCATTTATTCAATTTGCATTGGTTCTATTACTAAATGGTAAAGAAAACTAAATCCTCCTGGGGATGTTGTTCATTTCTTTGCTCCACATAGTTAATTATTATTTAAAGAAACAAAAACAACAACGCATCCTCTGTGCTACGCCCTGTCTCCATTCATGCGAGGCTAGCGTGATCGGGAAAGGCACAGTAAGAATTTTTATTTGAAATGAGGCGGTAGACGTTCTACCGGGCGGCTGGTGGGTCCTCATTTTATAATAATATTTTTTATTTCAGGTTTAATTCATAAAGTATAGCTTATTTAAAATATAACAAAGTTTTCATGAGAGAATGCATCACAATCTGAAAATTTTTCCAAGTCCCCTTATTTGAAAAAAATGTTAAAGTCTGAAAAAATTACAAGTCCCCTTATTTGAAAAAAAAAAGGAAAAAAATTCCTATCAACCCTTCGAACATCCGGTCGTAGCATCCGCTCCCCATCCAATCTCAACATCCGGTCCGACCACGCCCACCTCTCTCTCTCTCGACCTAGGGAAAGCATCGAACAGCACCGGCGAATTAACAGTGCACCGGCTGGGGTGAACTCTCGTTTCCTTACTACTAAGGTGCTATACAATGGCGAGGATGAGTATGTGTTACGTGAAAGATTGGATTTTTCCCTTGGATCATCTTTCTTTTGTGCCTGCATTTTATTAAACCTAACTGAATACGGCATCTTATTACGACATCTCTATTTATTTATTATAAAAGAAGGTGTCTGTGTGTGTGTGTGTATGTGTGTGTGTGTGTGTGTGTCTGTGTCTGTCGGCAGCGTTACGGACAAACAGCTACACCTAGAAACACCAAATTTGGTACTCGAGAAGATTTAAATATGTAGTTGTGCACCTCGAAGCGATATTTTCAAAATTCGACCCAGATTTTTTTTTATTTTATGTTTTATGCGATTTGTGGCATTTTTTCTCACCTAATTCGTAATGACGGCGGAAATTACGCTCGCAGCAAAACGGCATTTGTATCATCGGATAGAGGAGAAAATTTTCTTTTAAAAACAGTTTGTTCTGAATACGTAACATGATTTACCGATTTTTAGGAATTTTTTTACTAAGCATTTGCTTCGGCGAATTGTTTTGTAAAATAATTTTAAAACTGTCGCATCTTGAATTCTATCCGTCATAACTTTTTGATATTTTGTCAAATCGTGAAACATTGCTTTCTCCCTCTTTTAAAATAAAAACGAAAAAATTATGTAAATTAGATGATTTTTTATGAATTTTAATGCAGCCTAATGTTTAGAATTTAATAGCATCAACGCGATCTTACGCCATTTATTACATTGCGATCACGGCACGAGAATTTATCTTCGGTTGTTGCCACAGAAAGGATTAGAAAAAAGGGTTTTTTCAACCATTCGAGTTTTTAAATGGGATATCGGAATTTCAATTCGCAAGTGAGGATCTATGACGTCAAATGCTTTAAGATACGTAAAAATTACGCCATAATTTTAACTCATTTATTCCAGCTCTATTTTCAACACAGGGAGACGATATTTTGATTAAAATTTACTGTAGAAATAAACTAATAAATTCACGATTATTATTATTAGAAGTGGTATTTTAATCCGGTGCTTATTTAAAAATTGAAATGTCTTCACGGTGCTGAAAATGTTCATTTTAAAAATTACAAAGTTCGTTTCAAAGCGCGATATATTAAAATTTTTCTATTTACTATTTTTATTTTTGACATTTAATTGTGGCGCAGACGTTGCCTAACTTATGCATGCAGGCTGCGAGTATAGTTTTATTTTAACGTTGAATTACGTTCCTCCATAAAGGTCCTACATAACGCAAAGTTTTAATGATACCGTTTGAAAACTACTATGCGAAATATCGAAATTAACTCCCTCAACCAACTGGGGTATCCTTTACGGCAGTCAAACAGTGACGTCATAAATTTAAAAAATGTGTGAAATTTGTAAGCTCTGCAACTCTAATGCCCCGTCACAATTAAAGCGGGAATAAGTAGCTCCTTGAGATTACACAGTTTGATGTTTTTCAGGAGACAGGACTATGGAGGATATAAAAGATATCGCTATATTAGATACATGGATATTTAAAATGGCCTCCCTTGGATTTTTTCTCCCCACAATAAGATGAAATGGTTTGCGGCGCTAAATACGCCAATCTTATAAAACTATGTATAAATTAAATATATATGAAGAGTTTCCTTAATGGCAACCATTATGTGAAATGATTATTATTTATGCTAATGCGTAAATTGCATAGAATCAAAAGATTCCATTGGGGCCAAATAATCTAAGCTGTTTCTTTTAAGGGAGCCTTGAAGAGGGAGTAGCGAAGATAGATAGTATCAATGTACGTAATAGGTAGTATTATTAGATTTGTTAGAATAATATGAATACACGCTTAAATCTATTGAGTAAAATAATAATCAAACGGAGTATATTTTTACTCAATTATTGACTTCAAACAGCCATTCTCCCGATTGAGTAAAATTTGCTCCATTTATCGACAAATATCAATGGAGCGAAAAATTCTCAATTTTTGAGTATTATACAACAGCTCCATTTAGGCTAAATAATAATCAAAAGTGAGGAGTGTCTGTCCGTTTTTATTAATATAACTGTACTCAATTATGATTATTATTTAAGCTATAGAATGAGCGTTTTTTCAAAATCAGTCCTTTTTTAATTAATATATGTGTACTCAATTAATATTATTATTTTAAGCTAGAAAAAGGGTGTCTTATGAAAATTTGCTGTTTTTGATTGATATATTGAATTATACGTTTTCTTCATTTTTTATTATCAGAGCTGTAATCTATGATTATAAGCCCGAGAAAATAAATTTTAAAACAACACTCTTAAATCTGTTGATTAAAACTAACACTCATTTATTGATTAAATTTCTTATAGGCCGATTTAAATCCTTTTACGCCAAAAAATACTCATTCAAGACAATAATTTGTTAATGCCTCAATTCGCCCCAGCACTCCCCATCCGCTATATTCTATTTAACTCATTTTCCACAAAAATCTTGTCTACTTGAGTATTCTGTCTGTCTCTTCTCCCCCACGAGCCATATCCTATTACTGCCACATGACCCACGCTGTTCAACGGCTAAACGGTTCATAGTCGGGCATAGTTGTGTGTGTATTCGCTATTGATAATTTTGTGCTATATCCGAATACCAAATGCGTCTTTTTCATATTCAGAGTTGTGAAATAAATTCAGCCGAGATATGGAGGAGATGCTTTAGGTAAAGATTTCGCTTTAATTACATAGTTTCTTACGATTGGATTATAAAAAGCTGTTGTAAAACAAAAGAATTTATGATATCTCCACCCAAAGTGAGTAAGTAGTATTTTAGATTTTTCATGTCGATAAATTGGATCGCTGCTTTAATTAAATCTCACAGCTGGTTTAACCATGATTGCATTTCTGTATTCTGACTGTACTGTGAATTCGTTTTATAACAAGAGACTAATATAGTGAAATTATATTCTATTTATTAAAAAAATTCTTTTTTATAGAGTATTAAGATATATGTAATGTATTTGCCTTGATTTAAAACTTATTTTCTCGGGCTTATTAATCATAGATTACAAGCTCTGATAATAAAAAATGAAGAAAACGAATTATTCAATATATTAATCAAAAACAGCAAATTTTAATAAAACACCCTTTTTCTAGCTTAAAATAATAATCTTAATTGAGTACAGATATGCTAATTAAAAAAGGGCTGATTTTGCAAAAACGCTCATTCTATAGCTTAAATAATAATCATAATTGAGTACAGTTATATTAATCAAAAACGGACAGACACTCCTCATTTTTGATTATTATTTAGCCTAAATGGAGCTGTTGTATAATGCTCAAAAATTGAGAATTTTTCGCTCCATTGATTTTTGTCGATAAATTGATCAAATTTTACTCAATCTGGAGAATGGCTGTTTGAAGTCAAAAATTGAGTAAAAATATACTCCGCTTGATTATTATTTTACTCAATAGATTTAAGCGTGAAGGCAAATACATTACATATACCTTCACTATAAAAAAATATTTTTTTAATAAATAGAATATAATTTCACTATGGTCTCTAGTTATAAAACGAATTCACAGTACAGTCAGAATACACAAATGCAATCATGGTTAAACCAGCTGTAAGATTTAATTAACCCATTTCTGCCTAGCGTCCCTTTTTTAGGACGGCATTTTCACTATCAGTCGAAAACGTTATTTATTTTTCCTAGCCTTTATTTGCGAGTATTGAACCTCAATTCCACAAAATATTTTAATATGGCAACGTAGGATGTCGACATTTCAATTTTTATACATAATGATTTTAAATGAAATAATCCCTTGTTCAAAAAGTTGACATCAGAAATTTATCAATTACTGCTGGTGTTAGCAAAAATCGAAGAAAGTCGCAAAAATATCCAGGCACGAATGGGTAGCAGCAACCCAATTTATTTACATGAAAAAGGTAAAATAGTACTTACTCACTTGACTGAAGATACCATAACTTCATTTGTTTTACAGCAGCGACGAGATTTTTATAATCCAATCGTAAGAAACTATGTACATTAAAACAAAATTTTTACCGAAAGCATCCTCTCCACATTTAGGTTGAATTTATTTCACAACTCTGAATATGAAAAAGATGTATTTGGTATTCGGATATAAAATAAAATTATCACCATTCTAAAGTATCATCGGGTATCCTCTTCAGAAACTCTTTTAATTCATAATTTGATAAAGACATGTTTGCTCTTCGATGCTCGCCGCAACAAAGAATATAAATAACCACTGCGTAAGCCATACGATTCCCGCTTCCCGCGTTGTGTTGTCTGTGGTGACTATGTTTATGTACCGTTTTCCGTCAAGGTCACGTGATAGAAATAGGATATCTTACTACGCATTTTTCGCGGGGGAGAGACAGAATTCTCAAATAGACAAGATTTTAGTGAAAAATGGAGTATAATAGGATCTAGCGAATCCTGAGCATTGAGAAGATAACAAATTATTGTCTTTAATGAGTATTTTTTAGCGTAAAAGGATTTAAATCAGCCGATAAGAAATTTAATCAATAAAGGAGTGTTAGTTTTAATCAATAGATTTAAGCGTGTACTTACCCACTTGACTGAAGATATTATAACTTCATTTGTTTTACAAGAGCGACGAGATTTTTATAATCCAATCGTAAGAAACTATGTCCATTAAAACAAAATTTTTACCGAAAGCATCCTCTCCACATTTAGGTTGAATTTATTTCACAACTCTGAATATCAAAATGATGCATTTGGTATTCGGATATAAAATAAAATTATCACCATTCTAAAGTATCATCGGGTATCCTCTTTAGAAACTCTTTTAATTCCTATTTTGATAACGACATGTTTGCTCTTCGATGCTCGCCGAATTTCCGCTTCCCGCGTTGTGTTGTCTGTGGTGACTATGTTTATGTACCGTTTTCAGTTGAAGAGGGTTGGTCACGTGAAAGTAATACGATATCTTACTACGCATCTTTCGTGGGGGAGAGACAGAATTCTCAAATAGACAAGATTTTAGTGAAAAATGGAGTATAATAGAATGTAGCGAATCCTGAGCATTGAGGGGAATTGAGGAGATAACAAATTATTGACTTTAATGAGTATTTTTTAGCGTAAAAGGATTTAAATCAGCTGATAAGAAATTTAATCAATAAAGGAGTGTTAGTTTTAATCAATAGATTTAAGCGTGTAAATCACAATATACCACGTTAATAAATATTTCATGAAATTAAAAGTGTTTATCCTTTTTCAACGGTTGTCTTATAACAAACTAAACGAAAAGTAATTCTAATACTTTCTAATTCTTTGCGTTAATACATCCCGCAGTAATTTCAACAGAGGAGATTACTTGAACTTTTTTAAAAATGAAATTCTGTTTTGTCACATGCAGATATGATTTTAGCAGTAAAATATTCGCTTCTTTCCGTATGAAGAGCGGGTGCGCAGCTATTTTAAAAACATCTCTTGAAAATAGCATAAATGAATTCAGAAGACCTCAAAACGTGTAAATACACCAAAATCTCGAAGTCGAATTTTTTCATGATTACAATACTTTCCTTATATGGTACATGTTCGGAAAGAAATAAATGGTTGTCCATTCAATGTAGTGTCTTAGGTATTTAATGCTACAACTTGAGCCTAAAAAACAGTATGATGTAGAAATAAGACATTTTGAAAGCCAGGAGTTCTCTGCAAACCATTAAGCTTTCCACTTTTTTGATAGTGAATGACACTGACGTAGTTTTTTGAGTCATTATACTGCAATGATTCCAGGTTAATACTCGTGACGCAAACTTTACATCAAGAGTCAAATAATTTTGCTCTTTTTCTTTAAATTCCACATCACGAATAAATTCGAATTACACATGTAAGGAAAATTTTCGTTTCCTACCGTGCGAAGAACGGGCACGCAGCTAGTTGCTATATAAAGGAAATCGGCATTTCGACCGACGGACCGACAGAGAGTTTTAAAGTGCTTTGGGTGCGATCTTCTGGCAAACAAGCAACAGGACTTGTTCTTGGTGGTCCTGGAAACCTTTTTTTCGCAAAGGCGGACGAAAGAAGATGGACGTGTATACAGTTTTTCCTAGATGGAAGGTGCCAGAATGTGCTTATCTTTGCCGCTCCATAGTGACCTTATCATGTAAGAGAAGGTAAGATGCTATACAGTGGCATAGATGAGTATGTGTTACGTCAAAGATTGGATTTTCCCCTTGGACCATCTTTCTTTTGTGCCTGCATTTCATTAAATCTTTAACTGAATACGGCTTCTTAAAAAATTACGATTTCGTTGAAGGAAATCGGTATTCGGACCGACGGACCGACAGAGAGTTTTAAAGAGTTTTGGGCGCGATCTTCTAAGTAAACAGACAAGAGGACTTGTTGCTTGGTGGTCAAGTAAAAGCTTTTTTACAGGATGGTAGACGAAGGAAGGTGAACATGTATACAGATTTTTCCCACATGGAAGGTGAGAGAGTGTGCTTATCTTTTCCGTTGCGTAGTGACTTTATCATATAAGAGAAGGTAAAGCGCTATACAATGGCATAGATGAGTATACATTATCTAAGAGATTGGATTTTTCCCTTAGACCGCCTTTCTTTTGTGCCTGCATTTCATTAAATCGTTAACTGAATACGCCATCTTCAAAAATAACGACATCGTTACATAAAGGAAATCGTCATTTGGACGGAGAGACTTGTTGCTTGGTGGTCATGTGAAAGCTTTTTTTCACGATGATAGACGAAGGAAGATGGACATGTATACAGTTTTTTCCCACATGGAAGGTGCCAGAATGTGCTTATCTTTTTCGCTGCATAGTGACTTTATCATGTAAGAGAAGGTAAGGTGCTATACAATGGCATAGATGAGTATGTGTTATGTCAAAGATCGGATTTTTCCCTTGAACAATCTTTCTTTTGTTCCTGCATTTCATTAAATCTTTAACTGAATACGGCATCTTAAAAAATTACGACTTCGTTAAAGGAAATCGGTACTTTGACCGACGGACCGTCAGAGAGTTTTAAAGTGGTTTGGACGCGATCTTCTAGAAAACAGACAACAGAACTTGTTGCTTGGTGGTCAAGTGAAAGCTTTTTTTCACGATGGTAGACGAAGGATGCTGGACATGTATACAGTTTTTTCCCAGATGGAAGGTGCCAGAATGTGCTTATCTTTTCCGTTGCATAGTGACTTTATCATGTAAATGAAGGTTAAGTGCTATACAATGGCATAGATAAGTATACATTGTCTCAAGAGATTGTATTTTTCTCTTAGACCGTGTTTCTTTTGTTCCTGCATTTTATTAAACCGTAACTGAATACGGCACCTTCAAAAGTACGACATCGCTATATTAAGGACATCGGCATTTCGACGGACGGATGACGACAGATAGCTTTAAAGTGCTTCGAGTGCGATCTTCTCGTAAAGAGACAACAGGACTTGTTGCTTGGTGGTCATGTGAAAGTTTATTTTCATCATGGTAAATGAAAGAAGATAGATGTGTACGCAGTTTTTTCGTAGATGGAAGGTGCCAAGATGTGCTTATCTTTGCCGTTGCATAGTGACTTTATCATGTAAGGGAAGGTTTAGTGCTATCCAATGGCATAGATTTGTACGTTATCTCAACGACTGTTTTTTTTCTTCTCTTAGACCGTTGTGACAAGTTGCGGCTCTCCCCAGAAATATACATGAAAGGACTCCATGCATTTTCCCGCGATTTGGTAAGGAAAACTTGACCGGTGCACATTCCAAGGGAGCAAGGCAGGGTTTTTTGATTTTGCCGACAGACCCCACCCGAGGCGTGTGAACGCAAGGGTGTTTCGAAAGAAAAATCATCAGAGATGCTTGGAGACTGTTCGAGGTAGGTCGCAGAATAAGGAACTCTCTCGGAGGGAAAGTAGCTTCCCAGATTCCCATACAGAGGAATATTTTTGTATGCATTTAAGCATACACTATACATATAATGAATTGTACAAAAATGCGTTTAATAATCAAGATTTATAACCTCAACTTCTGTCTCGAGCCTCTTCAATCTTATATTTTTTGTTTTAGCACTTGTGGCGAGCACAAAGCGTCACATCTAAAGATACTAATATTTTTTCTGGTGACAGCGGTGGGATGTTGGTTTTTTTTTTAATCAGACCATCGATTCGAATAACTCGCATATTTCCGTGGAGTGTGAAACGAGGATTTATGTGTGTGACTTAGAACTACACTATCTGGCCAAAAGTATCCGGACACCCCCTAAAAAAGTGGTTTTGGGATGTGACGTAAATTTGATGCGTAATTGAAAGCTATTAAAGTGTTGGTAGTGGTTTGTCCGGTTGTATGTATGCTTTTGTGAAGTAATGAGGAAGTCAAAGGAGCTTAGTGAGTTCGATCGTGGCTGTATAGTGGGATGCCACTTTTGTGGGAAATCAGTTCGTGAGATTGCGGACATTCTACAGAAGCCTAAATCCACTGTGAGTGATGTAATTGTGAAGTGTAAACGTCGAGGCAATGAAACTGCAGAAAAACGGAGTAGTAGAGCGAATAAACTTAGTGAACGGAACCGCAGATTTCTGAAAAGGGTAGTGGAAAACAATCGCAAGTCCTCGTTGGTAGAAATTTCTCAGGAGTTCCAAAGTTAATCAGATGCTAGTGTTAGCAGCATTACTTTTCGTCGAGAGTTAAACAACTTGGGATTCCGTGGTCGTGCAGCCGCTCACAAGCCGAACATCACTTTCCAGAACGCGAAGCATCGATTGCAATGTTGCAGAGATCACCGTCATTGGATTGTGGAAGTGTGGAAAACTGTTTTTTGGAGTGATGAATCTCGCTTCACAGTCTGGTTGTCGGAGGGACGCGCCTGAGTTTGGCGGATGCCCGGCGAACGTATTTTGCGTGACTGAATTGTGCCGACTGTTAAGTTTAGTGGTGGCGGTATAATGGTGGTGGACGTTTCTTGTGGTTGAGCCTGGGTCCGTTAGTTCCTGTGGTTGGAAACATGAACTCTGCGTTGTAAGAGGACATTCTGGACAATGCTGCACTCCCAACTCTGTGGCAATATTACGGGGAAGGCCCATTTCTTTTCCAGCAGGATAACTGCTCCATTCACACATCGAGGCTTGCACAGACGTGGTTTGACGAAATGAGCGTTCAAAAACTAGATTGGCCTTCTCAGATCCCCGATATTAATCCCACAGAACACCTCTGGGACGAATTAGAGCGCATATTACGTAGCCAGCCAAATCGACCATCCTCACTGCAAGCACTCACTTCAGCCGTGATGGACGCCTGGAAGTCAATTCCTATCGTCACCTGTCAAAAACTGGTGCAAAGTCTTCCCAGAGGTGTGCAGGCTGTCATCGATGCAAAAGGGGGACCAACATCATATTAAATATGTGCCTCAGGACGCTCCAAGTCCATACCACTGGGTGTCCGGATATTTTTGGCCAGATAGTGTACCATCGAATCGGATAACACGAAACATAGTGAAGTGTGTGAGTTGATGTGTGACTAGGGATGCAGTGAAAAGGACTTACAGCCTTGTACTCAACTTGTGCTTACGGAACAGTGGATAGTTCCGGGAAAATTTGACGGAGATTCTCCCTGTGCCGATGGATGGCTCCTGCTATTTTTGAAGCAGAACGTCCACGAAAGGGGTAAGTCTATTTTGAGATTTTTTTCTCGAGAGGCACAATATTTATGAATACTTTAAAAGGTTAAAAGGGTTAGAAAATTTGTTTCTTATAAGTGTGGGTATTGTAAATTTGAATTCATGTTTAATTGTCTTCAAGGTAAAATTCTTGGCTTTTATTTGTTGCTTTATTTTGTAGCAGTTTTATGCTAAAGTGCAAGTCCAGTGTTGTAATAAACTTAGTGTATTGTTACGAATTTTTGAGGCAACCCGCTGTTCTGTGGCTTAAAATAGTTCAAAATTCGTATTCTACGCTTCAAATAGTTAAATTTTGCTTTTGTTGCATCAAAATCGGTCAACTAGAATCTGAGATACGGAGGTTTCGGTTTCCCCTTTGTTTTCCTGCGGTTTCACGATTTTGTTAGGAAAACTTGGACTGGTGCACATTTCAAGTGAGCAAAGGTGGGGTTCTTTGTTTTTGCTGACAGACCCCACACGAGGCGTGTGAACGCAAGGGTGATGTAGAAGAAAACATGATGACATTCATTATTCATTCATTCAACATTCGAATCAAATCATTGATTGGAATTGGTGAGCAGGCGATGAAGTGAGCAATGCCCCTCTTCGATGATGAGACTAACGAGTACCTTGCGAAGTTTCGTCAAGTCCGAGAAAATAACATATTGGCCCTCAAAGAAGGAAAATTACCCACCATGGACTGGTACGAGCGTTCGGTCGCCGACGAAGCTGCCATGAACGAGACTCTTGACGAAGAGGATAGCACTTCCGAAAAAGGTGATGCAACTCCTTTTGTTACTTCCCTCACCCCCCCAACTACGACCACGACTAACAACGAATTTAGGCAACCTGCCAAAAAAGCAAAGATATCTAAACCTAGGAACGAGGATCCCCCCGTTTTTGAAACCAAAAATCCATTTCAAATTCTAGCTAATGATGGTAGTCATGAAAACCCTCCGGTCACTCAAGAGAGCGAACCCCTAAAAGCAGAGGAAAAAACCAACTTCCCTAAGCCCATCATCATTCCTAATTCGGCAGATATGCATGAAGTAACTGCACTTATAAATGAAAACTCCGAAGCGAACTTCCACGCCCGGCTAAGTAAGGACACCCTAAGGATCCATTCCCACAACCTTAACAGTAAAAATTTAATTACTAAACTTTTCGACGAGAAATCTATTCACTACTTTACCAATTCTGACACTCCCTCCCCCCTTAAAATTGTCATTAAAGGCCTCCCTCCTAATACCGATACGGAAATCATCAAAGAAGCCCTCCAGTGTAATGGCTACACTATTCTTCGAATTACACAGCTCAAAAGCTTTAAAGACAAATTTTCCCTCCCCTTCTTCCAAATTCAGCTCCCCAAATGCGATTCCAGTAATGAAATTTTTGAACTTAAAAACCTCTTATCCTTCCAAGTAACTGTAGAAAAGTTCAGACCCCCCAGGAAAGCCGTTCAGTGTTATCGCTGCAACGGCTTCTTTCACTTCGCCAAGTTTTGCCGCATGCCCCCCCGTTGCGTTTTCTGTGCCCAGCCCCACGAAATTTTTAATTGCCCCCTCAAGAAATTAGAAAATAAACCCCACCCCAAAGTGTAGCAACTGTCACTCGGATCATCCGGCGAGCTATAAAGGCTGCCCCAAATTTCCCTCGAACCCCCAAAACTTCAAATTTTACGTACGCTAATGCTTTAAAAAGAAACCTGAACCCCCCCCCCCCCACCCCAAACTAATCAAAGCACGCTATTAGAAATACAAAAAATCACTAAACAAATCGAAAACGAATTAGGAGTTCGCTCTCTGAGTGATCTACTTAAGCAACTTAGTAATCTCTTAGAAAACTTAAAGAAAATAGAAGGCAGGAAAGAAAAGATGCTGTTTTTCCTAAGCTTTTTAACTTTCGGCCCCGACAATCAGCCAGCTAACGAAATGGAAAGTTCTGAGAACTGAGTCAGTGACTGCTCCATTTGTGCTAAGTTATTTAAATCCTTTTAAAGCTCCACCAGCCTGGTCGGTAGCGCATTGCGCTTCGGGCCTGTGGTGCCCGGGTTCGAACCCGGACCCGGACTGTTGATGTTTTTCTCCCCCCACTTAACTTTTTCAAAATTTTTCCTTTTTCTTTAACTTAAATTTAATTTTTTCTCACTTAATTTCTCAATTTAATTTTTTCATCGGTTATTGAATGGGAGTTGTGGGGTTAATTTTCCCCAGGCACTCCCCAACCAACATGTGCTTATCTCTAGAAGAAAAAGCATCAGAGATGTTTGGAGACTGTTCGAGGCAGGTCGCACGAAGAACTCTCTCAGAGGGATGGTAGTTTCCCAGATTCCATACAGAGGTGTTTTTTTTTTTTTTTTTTTTTTTTAAGTGCATTTAAACATGCAGGATACAGGCAATGAATTGTACATAAATGTGTTTTATAATCAAGATTTATAACCTCAACCTCTGTCTCGAGTCTCTCCAATCTTATATTTTTGTTTTAGCACTTATGGCTAGCACAAAACGTCACAATGGGTACAATAGCTCAACGACTTTTTTTTTTTCGCTTAGACTGACTTTCTTTTCTGCCTGCATTTGATCAAATCGTTAACTGAATACGACATCGTTATATAAAGGAAATCGGCATTTGGACCTGCAGAGAGTCTTAAAGGGCTTTGAGTGCAATCTTCTGGTAAACAGACAACAGGACTTTTGTCTTCGTGGTCATGTGAAAGCTTATTTTCACGATGGTAGACGAAAGAAGATGGACGTGTATACAGTTTTTTTCCGAGATGGAATGTGCCAGTATGTGCTTATCTTTGCCGTTGCATACTGACTGTATCATGTAATTGAAGGTACAGTGCTATCCAATGGTTTAGTTGGGTACGTTATCTCAACGACTGTTTTTTTCTTCTCTTAGACCGCTGTGGCAAAGCCAGCTCTCCTGCCCACTGAGGGAGAAAAAGCACTTAGCGACATGCTTTGTGCGATTCCTGGAAGGTTCGAGATGGATCGGGCTGTCACGCCCTTCCAGCAGGTGTGGCCAGGCTGACGTCAGAGCGGCGCACTTGGGACTCTACCACCATGGTGTCGTAGAATATCAGTGACGGATATTTCTCGCTCACACAGTAAAAACCCATCCATCTCGTACTCCCCGATACCGGAATGTAAGTTTTCGCCTTCATCCAACGTGTCGAGAAAAAACACCATTATTTCCGATAGTCAATACGACAGTGAAACAATCACGATAGGATGGTAGTAGGGCATATCGGATATTTCTCGGAATGTGACGTCATGAGAAGAGAAGGCTCCATATATTTGCTAGCGAAAGCTTTCCGATACTATGGTGGTAGAGACCCTGGGACGGAGGAACCCCACGAAAAGGACAGATGATTTTTGGACAGCGAAGAGGTTGGTCATCGACTGAGAAGGAAGCTCGCTCACGAGTCGAGCGGGAACTGAAATGCTAAAAGGCCAGTGAAAGGCTGTTTCCCACAAATTTCATTTCTGTAAATAGTAAATATCTGTACGTAGTCTTACCACTGTAATTAGCTTAAATATATTACTTATCCAAAAGATTATGGACTGTTTTTACTTGTTATAATCACGACTGAGTTGTAAGTTTTCCGGACCCACGTGGTCGGGTGGAAAAATGGGCTGTGGCTGAGTGACGACGCCACACCGTCTTTCTTTTGTGCCTCCATTTCATTAAATCAGTTGAATATGGCATCTTCAAAACACCATTTTAAAAGGAAATCGGCATTTGGACCGACAGAGAGGCAGGCCTTTGTATATATATATAATAGATGATGGGAAACATAAGTGAAATCAATCCTAGTTCTAGCCGAAAACTTCTATTCCAGGTAACAGTCAGCAAGTCGTATCAGTCGTGTATATCGGAACAACTGTACAGTTCTAAACAGATATGAAGGTCCGGAGAGCGGGCAGCACAGCTTACGAGTCGATTATAATTCAAAATATGAGTAAAAAGTCCCGCCTCATCTGCGGCTTAGACTTTGTATTGTCCGGTCATGTTTCTAGAATATTCCAAGCTCTACAACTGCACAGTATTTTAAAATGGCATACAACTTACAGTGCTCTGATGTGACAAAGGATATTATGACCCGAAGCTTGGGTGGTACTGTTTGATTACACTGTGTTTATATTTAGTTGCCATGGTGAGAAAATTTCTCGAAAAGCAGAATTTGATAATTAGTTTTGATTACTCGGTGTTTATTTTCGTTACCTTGGCAACGGCACGACTTTTCTTATGGAATATTTTATCTATGTACCATATTCAATGGACCATCTGTGGAATATAAGAATTTTCAATTAAGCTATTAAAAGAATGCATTTTAAAATGATTATGAGGAATGATGAAACGCGATGTAATCTGAAAATGGCTTAGAGACCAAGATATTATATTCGAATACACAGAATTTATTGATTGCAATTTCATTACGCACTACAGATGGACGCGAGATGAGACGAGAGTTCTCGTAGTTTTGCGAGACAAGACTTAAGTTATGTGCAATATGAGACAGCGAGATCGGTCTCGCATATTGACTGACATCAAAATAGCTTTATTTTTACTTAATTGTACACTGTTACAAATAAAAGTTCAATTTTTCACCAAATAATCGGTGAAATCAGAGAGTTACATGCAATGTTCTATTGCTTTAATCATATTAATGGTTCATCCGAAAATGTCCCAAATCCCAAAAAAATTAAGTAACGATTGCACCCGGAATCCTGTTCAAACATGGTTTAACCTTCGAAAGTCGATTTTTTGGTGAAGTAATATGGCCGCATTAGAAGGTGAGCGGCGATCATAAAAAAAAAGAAAGAAAGAAAGAAAAACTGACGCATGAAGTCTTCGAAATAGAAAAATTTCGAAAACGTAAAGAAATAACCGTCTTTAAAACATATAGTTTGTTTAAACGTCCCGTCGATTTGACAGCAATGGCTATTAACTTCCCAGAAAGAGCACAGTTACTGCTCATAATCATATCTCATCAGTATCCCATTTAATAGAAGATTGCATTTTTAATTATTACTTTTAAATTCATGCGTAAAGTACTAAAGCGTGGTATTACACTCTAACAAGAAAAATTCTACTGAAAATTGCGATAAAATGATGCTGACTATCTCTCCTTTGTTTTTTCACCCAAGTTACAGTAGTCGTGGCTTGTTGAATAAAGTGCTTACCTTCTAACAATCTTGATTTGCGTTAGAATCCTGGGCGTATAATTTTTTTCCTTTTTTATAGTAGCATGTGTTAATTAGTCTAAATTAATCTCAAATATTTAAATTTTTAAAAGTGCTATACAGTGGCATAGATAAGTATATATTATCTCAAAGATTGGATTTTTCTCTTAGACCGTCTTTCTTTTGTGCCTGCATTTTATTAAAACTAACTGAATACGCCATCTTCAAAAATTACATCGTTACATAAAAGAAATCGTCATTTGGACGAAGAGACTTGTTGCTTGGTGGTCATGAGAAAGCTGTTTTTCACGATGGTAGACGAAGGAAGATGGACATGTATACATTTTTTCCCACATGGAAGGTGCCAGAATGTGCTTATCTTTACCACTGCGTAGTGACCTTATCATGTAAGAGAAGATAAGGTGCTATACAATGGCATAGATGAGTATGTGTTACATCAAAGATTGGATTTTTCCCTTTGACCCTCTTTCTTTTGTGACTGCAGTTCTTTAAATCTTTAACTGAATACGGCATCTTAAAAAATTACGACTTCGTTAAAGGAAATCGGTATTTGGACCGACGAACAGACAGAGAGTTTTAAAATGGTTTGGGCGCGATCTGCTGGTAAACAGACAACAGGACTTGTTGCTTGGTGGTCAAGTGAAAGCTTTTTTTCACGATGGTAGACGAAGGATAGTGGACATATATACAGTTTTTTCCCTGATGGAAGGTGCCAGAATGTGCTTATCTTTTCCGTTGCATAGTGACTTTATCATATAAGAGAAGGTAAAGCGCTATACAATGGCATAGATGAGTATACATTAGCTAAAAGATTGAATTTTTCTCTTAGACCGCCTTTCTTTTGTGCCTGCATTTCATTAAATCGTTAACTGGATACGCCAACTTCAAAAATTACGACATCATTACATAAAGGACATCGGCATTTGAATGGACAGAAAGTCTTAAAGTGCTCTGAGTGCGATCTTCTCATAAATAGTCAACAGGATGTGTTGCTTGGGGGTCATGTGAAAGATTATTTCCATCATGGTATAGAAGATGAAAGAAGATGGACGTGTACGCAGTTTTTTCCTACATGTAAGGTGCCAGAATGTGCTTATCTTTGCCGTTGCATAGTGACTGTATCATGTAATTGAAGGTACAGTGCTATCCAATGGTTTAGTTGGGTACGTTATCTCAACGACGGTTTTTTTCTTCTCTTGGACCGTTTTGGCAAAGCCAGCTCTCCTGCCCTATGGGGGAGAAAAAGCACTTAGCGACATGCTTTGTGTGATGCCTAGAAGGTTCGAGATGGATCGGGCTGTCACGCCCTTCCAGCAGGTGCGGCCAGGCTGACGTCAGAGCTGCGCACCTGGGATGGATGTGGTTATCTTTGCCGCTGCATAGTGACTTTATCATGCACTGTTAAAAATAATCTGAAAATTCAGGATAATTCCAGCCTTAATTTCCAGGAAAATGTCCGCTTACCCCACAAATTGGTAATTTTCCGTTTAACGAAGAAAAATGATTGCAACTTTCGGAAATTTCTTGTGAAAACGGTAAATTTCCGTTTTTGGTTTAGTTTGTAAGTTTTGTAAGTAGTTTTGAGAAATGGATTTTCGTTGGACATTTTAGATGGATAAAAATATTGACACCAAACGCATTCTCATGAGTAATTAAAAATTAAAGTATAATGAGTAATTAAAATTTAAACTATAATTAATTAAATTTTTAAAGAAGAATTCCCTTTCATTAAAAAAGAGTATTTCAAATCACATTCATAAATGTACAGGACTGGCTAGAAAATAATTTAAGTGATTATTATTAATATTACTTCAAACTGAGAACGAAAAATCAAGGTGTATTTTTTTATATTTTTAGCAGCCGATGTATTTCCCGATTTTCAGTGTTTGCAGCAATCTGTATGGAAATTAAACCGATATGACAAATAGCTAAAGAGTAACTGTTTTTACTAACTACAAACATTTCTGAAAATCGAAATTAATTTCTTGCTAATCCAATAATTTGACTATGTTGATAATAACTGGACAACACTTTATCTCGAATTTTAAATCATGAAACGCACGAATCCCTCTCCCGCAAGAAAACTAAAATAACCTTCACTTCACCCTTTGGCTATTCCAGACCAGTCGTGTGGTGTCTAGTGGTTAAAGCAACCGTGTCCAGACACGTTGGCTCAGGGTTCGATGCTAGCGATGGCCGAATTGTTTTATTTCGCAGTTTTTGTAAAGCGGAAAGTTACAAGTCCAGAAAACGGAAAAATAATAAACAGAACGGACATTTTCTGGCAACTTTGCTGCCAGCCCTTTTTCCGTTAATTTACAGATATATTTTGAACAGTGTGTAAGAGAGGGTAAGGTGCTATACAATGGCATAGATGAGTGTGTTATGTCAAAGATTTTATTTTTCCCTTGGATGGACCATCTTTCTTTTGTGCATACATTTCATTATATCATTAACTGAATACGCCATCTTAGAAAATTACATCGTTACATAAAAGAACTCGTGATTTGGACGAAGAGACTTGTTGTTTGGTAGTCATGTCAAAGCTGTTTTTCACGATGGTAGACAAAGGAAGGTGGACATGTATACAGTTTTTTCCCAGATGGAAGGTGCCAGAATGTGCTTATCTTTTCCGTTGCATAGTGACTTTATCATGTAAATGAAGGTTAAGTGCTATACAATGGCATAGATAAGTATACATTGTCTCAAAGATTGTATTTTTCTCTTAGACCGTGTTTCTTTTGTTCCTGCATTTTATTAAACCTAACTGAATACGGCACCTTCAAAGTACGACATCGCTATATAAAGGAAATCGGCATTTCGACGGACGGATGGACCGACAGATAGCTTTAAAGTGCTTTGGTTGCGATCTTCTGGTAAAGAGACAACAGGACTTGTTCTTGGTGGTCATGCGAAAGCTTTTTTTCACAATGGCAGACGAAAGAAGATGGACGTGTATACAGTTTTTCCCTAGATGGAAGGTGCCAGAATGTGCTTGTCTTTGCCCCTGAATAGCGACTTTATCGTGAAAGAGAAGGTAAGGTAGGTGCTATACAGTGGCATAGATGAGTATGTGTTATGTCAAAAATTGGATTTTTCCCTTGGACCATCCTTCTTTTGTGCCTGCATTTCATCATATCTTTAACTGAATACGGCATCTTAAAAAATTACGACTTTGTTAAAGGAAATCGGTATTTGGACCGAGAGAGTGACTTAAAGTGCTTTGAGTGCAGTCTTCTGGTAAACAGACAATAGTAGGGATGGACGCGAGACGAGAATCGGGGCTGTCTCGTCTCGTCTCGCAGTCGTAAACCTCTGTCTCGTCTTGCGTCTCGTCTCGGCTCGCAAACACTGTGTCTCGTCTCGCGTCTCGCAAAGAAATTGCTGTCTCGTCTCACGCGAGACGTCTCGCGAGTCTCGCAAAATTAAGGACTGCGATTTCGTTACCATTTTATACTAACTTATTATTGGGATTTTATTGAAAATTAATATTAATAATAACAATTACTTACATATAGCCACATTAGTAGATATATTAATAACTATATCAGCATATATCGGCATTTGAAGTAAAAGAAATTGAAATTTAATCCGTATATATATAATGTCACACCGAAAATATAGTATTTATTTTTATTTACTAGCTGCGTGCCCGTTCTTCGCACTGTAGTAAACGAAAATTTTCCTAACATGAGTAATTTCAATTAATTCCAGTGATGTGGAATCTAAAATAAAAGCAAAATTATTTGACTCTTGATGTAAAGTTTGCGTCATGAGTATTAACCTGGCATCATTGCAATATAATGACTCATAAAACTACGTCAGTGTCATTCGCGATCAGAAAAGTGAAAAGCTTAGCGGTTTGCAGAGAACTGCCGACTTTCAAAATGTGTTATTTCTACATCATACTGTAGTTCTACATCATACTGTTCAAGTTGTAGCATTAAATACCTCAGACACTACATGAAATGGACAACCGTTTGTTTTAAAATAGCTGCGCACCCGCTCTTCATACGAGAAGTAGCGAATATTTTACTATAATCTCCTCTGTTGAAATTACTGCGGGATATATTAACGCAAATTAGAATTACTTATCGTTCAGTTGGTTGTATGATAACCCTTGAAAAATTATAAACAGTACACTTTTAGTCTTTATTAAATCTCTACTATTTACTTTAATGTCAATTTCAAGTCTCTAAAATATGTGTAATTTTTATATTAATGAAAACAAGATTATATTAACGATAATTATAATTATTTGCCTGATATTTCCAATAACATTACCGTGTGTGCATTTTTAGATTTCATTATAGTATCTCAGTTGGTTAATAGACGTCTTATTTTTTGTTTATATTTTAAATTACTGAACAGTTAATTTGTTGACGACTATCCGTTTGTACTTTTCCACAATAATTTTTAGCGATAGTACTACAGTCGTTATGGTCGCCCTGTTTACAGAAAAATTAAACCATAATCCCCCTAATGTATATCCAGTGTGGATTTTTTTAAAAAAATGAAAAGACATTTAACAGGCGAAGATAATTTTAGAATAGGAACCCAACTGCAAGATAAAATGATGGGGAGGAAAAAAATTTATAAAAGTTTTGCAAGCCGAAAGAAGGGAAAACATGATAATATAAACGAAAAGAGATAGTTTTTAAAAAAATTTCTTGCATTTCTTTCCGTCTGATATTAATATATACTATCTGTGTACCCGTTCTCCGCACGGTGGGAAACGCATATTTTCCTTAAACATATATAATTCGAATTCAACCCAGTAATTCGGAATCTCAAAACGTGAAAAAATACTTGAATCGTGACTAAAAGTTGACGTCATGAGTGCAAATTTTAGGCGATTGCAACATGACACAAAAACTACGCCAATGTGACTGGCAATGAAAAAAGAAAGAACTTTATGGTATGCAGACAAAACTTTTCTCTTTCGAAAAATGCCTGGTTTCTACATCATATAATTCTCTTTGTGAGGTTTAATTTATAGCATTAATATATAGTATATACCACATAAATAACATTACATGATGTTGACAACAATTTTATCTTGCATTTTCGGTTAAACGTGGACAATGCATTAGCGCAGTTATGTTACACACGACTTTATTAAATTTTACCTAAATTAAAAAACCTACATGAAACAATGGTTGCATCATTTACGTTTAAAAGCCAAAAATGTACCCTGCTCCGGTGAAAATCATGTCGCTTTTGTAAATGAAAAATTTCTTGATGTAACTTCTGAGAAAAAGCTTATTACCCTTATTGAACTCTTAATGCAGTATCACACTTGTTACATAAAACTGACGTTTATTTCACTGTCAATTCGCTATAAATAAATAACTAATTTCATTTTTCATTTTTTACAGACTACAGTTGACCCCTTTATAACATGGGTCTACAACACGAATTCTTAGAACACGACGAAAACATTACGATCGTTTTCGTGTAACACGTTAAAAGAGACTCGTACAGCACGCTAAAATGAGACATATGTTCTGATATTATGACGCCTTAGCTCCTGTAATTAACATTCCTTTTGAATGGCAACACCAAACATCATTGCATTTTTACGGAGCGCAAATAAGTTTTGCCGCGATTATACCGCGCAGTCCGCACTCCAGGTGGAGTATAGCGCAGGACCCGTACAACACGGATTCCTATAACACGGAACGTATCTATCGTGTTATAGGGAATCTACTGTAGTTCCATAGTGTCAAATTCAACAGTTAAGAAAATTCTGGGTTGCCGTATTTAGTAATATTTCATCTTACCTTGGTGGCCGAAATGTATTAATACCAAATATTCGAACTGTATCAAAAGTAAAATTTACTAACAGTAAAATTTTTAATTTTGTATAACCCTCAGAACAACTTCGGAGTTTGCCATCTACGACGGTTTTTCACGACGTGACAACTGATGCTTGTGTACAGTGGCGTAGCCAAGGAGGGGATAGGGGGTCACAACCCCCCATGCGGAGTTTTTTTGCCGTACAAAATGTATATTCTTCACTCCCTTATCGCACACACGTGTACATATATGTCAGTTGCAGTAGTCGTAACATTCCCATGAAAAATTTCTGGCTACTCCTGCTTAATCAATATACTTTAGGATCGGAAACTCCGCGGTAAAAAAATGGTCTAAAAAATGTGACACCAGAAAATTCTGATTAATACAATGGGGTTACACAAATACGCGCGGAACTTACGCTCTTGCTTCCGGAGGAGCAAATACATTAGAGGGTATGTGCTGCTCCGGATAATCTGCCCGCAAAACAGCAAAAATGACGTAAAAAATGATATCCACACTCGAAGGAAATAAAATTAAAGGTATGTAGAATTGCATAAAAACTTCGATTATTTTTAAAGCGCAAGTCTGTTACAGTTAGTTCTATTTATTTAACGTTTGATGCGCTTTCAGTTTTTCTAGTCTTAAAAGCTGTAGAAATGAGTGGTTTCACTTAATTTTTAAATTTAACAACTTAAGTGGCAACAGTGGATTCCGTTGCTACGGAAATTATAGCATTGTTAAAAATAGAACATAAAATGAGTTATTCTTGTTTACTTTGCTAGAACTGCCATATTGGCGAAATTAACGCCGCCAGTCGATGGCCAATAGCTCAAACCACAAATTAAACTTGACACTAAAGGCAATACGCAATACTCTGTTTGTCGGAAGTAAAAAAAAAAAAAAAAAAAAAAAAAATAGCTATGCATACGCTAGTGACATCGGCTCATCTCAATTGTGGAATGGACTTAATAATACGTACAGAGCTGCACTAAATTTGAATATTTTTCGCCAACTTTGCTAAGAAATGTACTAAAGTAGGAATTAACATACATTTGAAGTCGTAAAACAAAAAATATATTAGACAGTATTAATTACGCCTTTCTAACAGCTTCTAGTAAAAGAAACTTCCGTAGCTCTGCTTTAAAAAATAAGAATGAATTATTTATTACACAGTACTTCGATCGCCAAATGCCAACATACACAATTTTGCGAGATTTTTTTTGTTTTCAGGGAATCATTCGAAGCATTGATTTAACAGCAATCAAAATGGGAAATACACTCATGTCCATAAATTAAGGATAATGACGTTCAGGCAAAGAAAGAGAAAGAAGCAAAACAAATTTGACTTATTTGTAAAGTCTATTTATTAAACAAAAAGTAAAGAGCAAAAAAGATGCTATATGTTTGACATAATTAATAAAAATTGCAAGTTTTACTCCCTTGACCAAATTTCAAAAAAGAACCTATTTACAAAAAACAGTATAACATGGTTAGTAGGATGGTTAATACGGAGTATGTCTCCTGGACGATGCAATACAGGCCTGACAACGCCTAGGCATGCTGAGTATCAAATGATCAATCCGATCTTGGGAAATATTACACCACTCATCAAGCAATGCACTCCGAAGTTCCGGTAGACAGGTGGGAGGGGGTTGACGGGCTGCAATTCGTCGGCCAAGCATATCCCACACATGCTCTATTGGATTCAAGTCCGGTGAGTATGCTGGCCAATGCATACGGGTGATATCCTCCGATTGAAGGCATTCGTCTACAATGTTTGCACGGTGAGGACGGGCGTTGTCATCCATAAACACAAATTCAGCACCCATGGCGCCCCGAAACAAACGTACATGTTGTTCCAGAATGACATCCCGATAGATGTGGCCTGTCATCGTTACACTCTGAACATGCAGGTCAGTTCTGGAACCAAGAATAATTCCTCCCCAAACGAGCCATCCTGCACCACCGTAACGGTGTCTTTCAATGGTGTTCTCTTGGTGGTAACGGGTACCTGGCGCTCTCCAGATGAATGTCCGGCGAGAATCAGACTCCAAACTAAACCTGGACTCGTCGGAAAACATCACACAAGACCACTGTTGCGGTGTCCACAATGCATGCTCTCTACTCCAGGTTAATCGCAGGCGACAGTGAATTGCGGTAAGTGGAACACCTCTGACAGGCCTACGAGTATATAGACCAATGTGCCCTAAGCGTCTGTACACGGTCTGCCATGAAACTGTCGTACCGGTAGCTGAAGAGAGCTGACGAGACAGGTCTGATGCTGTACTCCGTCTGTTTCTTTTGGCAGTAACTGCCAAATAGCGGTCCTCATTCGGCGTTGTAACTCGGGGGCGACCTGTGCTGTAACGTCTACTCACATTACCATCATCTTGGAATCGTTGCCAAAGCCTGGAGATGACACTCTGTTCGATTCCAAGTTCCTCGGATACTTCCAGCTGGGTACGTCCACATTCCAGTCGTCCGATAATTATGCCACGTAAAACATCATCCAAATGCCTCCTTTGTGCCATAACTATGCGGTTTTTGCACTGAAAGGCTTTCACAGCGCTTGTGAACAATTTTACTTCTTTGCCACCATTCCTTATATACCACTCTCTTACACTCTCGTCATTGTGACGTACCATCCACGCCATCTGGTGGTTTCCTGTAATTTGCATATTCTTCAAGATGTGTGTGATCATTCCACAGGTGAAATTTTTATTTTAGAGATCAATTTCTGTGTGATTCTGAATTATCCTTAATTTATGGATAGGGATGGACGCGAGACGTGAGAATTCTCGCATTGTCTCGCGAGACGAGACGCGAGATGAGAAAGAAAATATTTTGCGAGACGAGACAGAGTCTTGTCTCGCGAGAGATTTCTCGCGAGAATTCTCGCATTTTTTTCAGTCTCGCATAAATACGATCTGAAAAGCGACAATTTGCCTGAAGCCTCTACCGTTTAACTTGCGTCTCCTTCGTTTTCGGTCCTGGTATACTATCAGCACTCTACAATACACACAAACACGTAACATTTAAAATTAGAACAGACGAGAGATATACAAAACACACAAAAGAGAGGATAAAGAAAGAGGCGGAAAAAAAAGAAAACAGAGTAGAGTTGAAAGAAAAATAATAAGTAAATAGGAAAGGCGGTACGGTATGTTCAAATCTGACCACTTTTAGACGGGGTCCCGGGGCATTAAGTTTGGGGCCCCCTTACTATCCCCTTTTTTACCCATTAAGCCCCTTTACTGAGCCCCCTTTTATAAGCATTTTAACCCAGTTTTGACCGCTGTTGTACTCGAAAATTGCATTTCAGTTAACTGTAGTTTTTGTACTTTAATCAAAATCGTATTTATCACCCCCCAAAAAATATCTAACTTGATCTAGTGATAGACAATTAGGTAATACCTATATTAAAGAGGAAATTCAGTTTTTCCCCCACAATTACTATTTCAGTACATATGAATTTATAATTTAGATAATCGGGATATATAGGCCCCCTTCAGGGGGACTACCGCCCCCCCCCCTGCCCTTGTGGTAATCGGGTTTCGGGTATATCAGAGCGAGATTAGAAGTAGAGCAACTTGCATTCGCATTGATGCTTAGTCTGAGTAGGTTGAAATATGGTTCAATATCCTTGGTTGAAATATCCTTGTACCGATATTATCCTCAAACTTTCCCCGCACGTTGCGGCGTGCGTAGGGGGGGGGGGGTCATCCACCCTGGTGACAACTTTCTAGGGGCGGTTAAATCCCTATCGTTGGCCTATTTTAAAGAGATTAAAATGACATTTTTTATTGTTATATATTAATATCGGACGGAAAGAAATGCAAGCAATTTTTTTAAAACTATTTCTCTTTTCGTTTATATTATCTTGTTTTCCCTTCCTTCGGCTTGCAAAACTTTTATATTTTTTTTTCTCCCCATCATTTTATCTTGCAGTTGGGTTCCTATTCTAAAATTATCTTCGCCTGTTAGATGCCTTTTCATTTTTTTTTTAAATCCACACTGGATATACATTAGGGGGATTATGGTTTAACTTTTCTGTAAACAGGGCGACCATAACGACTGTAGTACTATCGCTAAAAATTATTGTGGAAAAGTACAAACGGATAGTCGTCAACAAATTAACTGTTCAGTAATTTAAAATATAAACAAAAAATAAGACGTCTATTAACCAACTGAGATACTATAATGAAATCTAAAAATGCACACACGGTAATGTTATTGGAAATATTAGGCAAATAATTATAATTATCGTTAATATAACCTTGTTTTCATTAATATCAAAATTACACATATTTTAGAGACTTGAAATTGACGTTAAAGTAAATAGTAGAGATTTAATAAAGACGTACTATATCCGCTTTATTCGTAATATTGCTATTAGGTGTACCGAGAAATAATGTCATTTACAGTAAATTCAAGCAAATAAGTTCTTAATTACCACAAAGCTCTGCCTAAACATAGGATTTGTATTTTTTATATTTCAACGCAAGATACGGATTTTATTTTTTTTATTTTTATTTTTTTGAGAGAGAGTTGTCATCGATCCTTTTTAGAGAACTAATTTCAGAATGAAAATAAATTTATTTTTAGGTATTCGCGGGGGCTGTATTTTACATAAAGAATTTTATCGATATTTATTTTTTTTAGAGAGGAGGGATTTGTGAAAAGAACGTTCTGGTTGCCTACCCCCCCCCTCCCTCCCTTCCGTTCCACAAGTTACGAATATGGATATTATATTATATATACATATGTATAGATATTCTGGACTTCCATGTGCTTTCTATCACTCCAGATTGGTACGTCGATTTTTCAGCGCTTTTTCAGTTATTTTGATATCTTATTGTTTTCCTTTTTTCCTTATTTATAGTACGATAGAGCCTAAAACGTGTGGAGTGAATATCTCTTTTGATATGCCACACAACCGAAATCCTACTATTTTGTTTGTCTTTAATTATAATCTACTGGTTATGGCTCCTGACGATGGTGCCAGTGGTTATAATTCCCGTTCCATTCTCATTTGGCTCAGCATCTATTTTTTTTTCCACTTGTGGTTTGTAATTCTTGCTTCTGCTGTTATATATTTTTTCATGCGAGGTATGTCATATTTGCAGAATATTTTGTTTTACTTATTAGTTATATATATACAGGGTGATTCTCTACTAGACTGCCGAACTTGGAGGGGTGTAGGGGGTGCAGAGACGGTTCAGAAAAACATAGTAATATATGGGCGGAAACGTCATCTTCATGTGCCTTTTAATAATACCTTTGGAAGAAGTGTTGAAGTGTGCGCCTCATTTCTTAACCAAGTTTCATAAACAATGGCTTTCCTCAGACAATTTCATAGATGTAATGAAAGAAACAATTCTGAAATAATAATTCTGAAATAACAATTCTGAAATAACAATTTTTATCAAGTGCAATCAGTGAAAGAGGGATTAGTTTTTGAAAAACCATAGACTTAACAACATTCGACGTCTCTTTACTTTAAAAACCGAATTTCAGTTTTTCATTTGTTGTCTTCGAAAATCTGTTTCCTTTCTTTTTTCTGTGTGAGTGTGGGGCCCCGACAAAGGGTGGGCAGTCTGCAGGCAGTCGGACACCCTGGCCAGTCCGACCCTGGTTTTGACTCTGCGTTGCGTATGCTTGTTTAGTTAATTAGCCAGATGACAAGAAAACGTGCTACAGGGCCGTCCACAAGGGTTGTGCTGTGGATGCAAGGTACCAGCGCCCCGGATTCATAGGGACACAAAATTAGCACACATCAAAATTAGCATCAAAATCCACAATCCAATAATCCACATCAAAATTAGCTTTATACTTCTTATCGTGTCAAAAAAATTAAGGGGGGAATTTCAAAATATTTTATAAATCATATAATTTGACAGTTAGTATTGCTATTCTGCAGCTTCAAAAACTAAAACACCATTTAAAAAGAGTCATTTACTGCTGCTTGACAAAAAACAACTGCTGCTTTGCTTGAAAATTTCCCTTCTGACTAACTTTCCAATGCCCATTATCTCTGTCATCTTCACTCAACCCCAGGGAGAAAAAGACTTTCAGTAAAAGAATGGATAAAGACGTTGTTGCTGATTCGGTTCTGGGCAGATGTCATTATCCATTTCCTGGAAAACTCGTGTGTGTGAAAGAGTATGGGCGAAAATCTCCAGTCTTGGTATATACCTCTAAAAGCGGCATTTTACACAGAACAATATCACCACCCCTTGTGGTAAAGTTCGAAAGACTGATGGGCTTTGCAGTAACACACATGTAAAGCGATTAGTATTGTATAGTCGTTCATTTTTAAAGGATGAAACTTAATTGCTAGCACGTTTTCTCCATACATTCCAGAAAACCTCCAGAAAACCATTCCAGAAAACCAGAAACATCTCCATACATTCCAGAAAAGTTTTCTTCACGCTTCCTTTTTACTGATAGAGGGGCGACGCATGGGGTGATCGTTAATTGTAGAAACGGGACAGTGGCTGCTTCCGAGAAAATTAGGACCACCCACACACCCTTTTTTAACAAGATGTTTTCACTGCATTCGCCCCAATAAAGAGATCAATGAAGAAAATTTACGATGTTTCAAGAGCTTGCTGTTTGCAATTTCCTTTTCAGGAAATACGATTTTTCTTATCATAAAAGAAAAGAAATAATTGCTTTTCTAAAACTTTTTAAGGGGACAAAGGGACTTTAAAATTGAAAACTATCATTTCTTAATTTTTAGTCTCAAAGTATACGTACAGTTGTTTAAAACAAAGGTTTGCATTTACATTAATACTAAAAATAAAAAATTAAATCTTTTTTAAAAAATTATGGTAATATCTTTAAGAAAAAATGGGCCATAAATATTTTTTTCAAAATATCTCATGTGCATTCCAATTTAATAAAAAGCTGTAATTTTTTTTATAGTAAACTTGTAATACATGTATGAACATAATTGTACATTAAATTTTCAAACAAACGTTATTTAATAGAGATATAGGAATTTAAATGTAACAATAGGATGGAATTTAAACAAACAACAAAAAAAAAAGCTTCATCTCACGTGAATTTATTTTTTATATAAAGCTTACCTTTGTCCAGGGGCGTAGCCAGGGGGGGGGGATATCCGGATATATCCCCCCGAAATTTTTGGATTAGTGATGAAATTCCGTCTATTTATACACATATAGGTTCATATCTCCCCCCCCCCCCAAATTTTCCTGGCTACGCGCCTGCCTTTGTCACACATAAAAATGAATGCACAGATATGTTCATACATATATTGCAAATGTATATTAAAAAAAAAATATGTCGCTTTTTATTAATTTTGAATGCGCATGGGATATTTTAAATAAAAAAATAGAAGACGCATTTTTTTCTGAAAAATATTAATTTTCATTTTAAAAATTATTATTATTATTATTATTATTTAGCTTCAATATAGATGCAAACTATTATGTTAGACAACTATGATTTTGTGTGAAACAACTATACATACGATTACAAGTAAAATTTAAAATGGAAAGTTTTGAATATTTAACGTCCCTTGTCCCCTTAAAGATCATGAAATGTTTGCTTTTACAAACAGGAACAAAAATTTTTAAAAACTACATCTCTTTTAAGAAAGATGTATATTTTTTAACACCATTATCGAAGAACATTTTCTTCAAAAAACGTTCCTCGATGCCTGCGTTCTTTGGGGGGGAGGGGGCTCAGATCTTTCCAGGGGGTCTGATCCGTCCATAGCGCCTCAGCGCTACGGCCTTGTTGCGAAGTTTGTAATTTCCTCTACAGGCAATACGATTTTTCTTATCTCTAAGGAAAAGAAATAATTGATTTTCCAATACTCTTTAAAGAACATAAAACATAAAATGTTTACTTTTACGTACAGAAACAAAAATTAAGAAATTTGCATCTCTTTATAATTTTTTTCAAAAAATGTTCCTCGATGACTGTGCTCTTTGGCCTGGGTGAGGTGGCTCAGATTTTTCTAGGGGGGGGGGGGGGAGCTGAGCCGTCCATAGCGCCCACAGCGCAACGGCCCTGCTATTAACATCTGTGAACGCTTTATATATTTTAAAGGATTTTTCAGCGGTAAGTGGAATTTTATGACTACGGTGTTTCATACCTAAATATAAACTTAGTGGTATAAATTTAACACGTCATCTGATTTTGCTTTACTTCGTGGGTGGATGCTGAAAGAAGCGCATATTTCAATTAGAGGTTTGTTTAAATTGTTCTGTACCATTAAAAAAAATAATAATAAGATTAAAATTTTATGCTACTAATAATCACACCAGTTTTCAAAATTATTTATCTGTAAACCGCTATCTTAATGATAATACTGATCAAAATATCCAAATTAACTTGCTCAACGAACCGGGGTATCTTATACTGCAGTTAAACAGTGGCGTCATAAATTTTAAGAAATGCTTGAAATTTGTAAACTCTGCAACTCTAACGTCCTGACACAATTATAGCGATTCTAAATAGCTCCTCGAGATTACAAAGTTTGACGGTTTCAGGAAACAGAACCATGGAGGATTTATAAAATACCGCTATAGTGGATATATGCAGGCGCGTAGCCAGGAAAAATTTTCGGGGGGGGGGGGGATATGCGCCTGGAAAATTTTTCGGGGGGGGGATATGAACTTATATGTGTATAAATAGACGGAATTTCATCACTAATCCAAAAATTTAGAGGGGGGATATATCCCGATATCCCCCCACCCTGGCTACGCCCCTGGATATATGGCTTTTTAAATTGGCACCACTTTGAATATGTGTCACCACGGACCGTGGTGACAAATATTTCATCCACCGTGGTCCACGGTGGATGAAATGTTTTGTGGTGCTTACAAAAATCTTACAAAACTATGCATAAATTAAATATATATGGAGAGCTTTCTTAATAGCAACCATTATGTGAAATGATTATTCCTTATGCTAATGCTTAAATTGCAAAGAATCGCCGTAGAATAAAAAGGACCTATTTGTGCCAAATAACGTTTCTTGAAATCGAGCCTTAAAAAGGAAGAAGCGAAAATAGATAGTATTAATGTGCGTAATAGGTAGTATTAGTAGATTTGTAAGAATAATATGAATAAATCACAATATACCACATTAATAAATATTTCATGAAATTAAAAGTGTTCTGTTTATCCTTTTTCAAGGGTTATCTTATCACCAACTGAACGATAAGTAATTCTAATTAGCGTTAATATATCCCGCAGTAATTTCAACAGAGATTATTTAACTTAAAAAAAAAAAAAAAAATCTGTTTTGCAGATATGATTTTAGTAAAATATTCGCTTCTTCCCGTATGAAGAGCGGGTGCGCAGCTATTTTAAAACGAACGGTTGTCCATTTCATGTAGTGTCTGAGGTATTTAATGCTACAACTTGAAGAGTATGATGTAGAAATAACACATTTTGAAAGTCGGGAGTTCTCTGCAAACCGCCATGCTTTTCACTTTTCTGATCACGAATGACACTGACGTAGTTTTTTGAGTCATTATATTGCAATGATGCCAGGTTAATACTCATGACGCAAACTTTACATCAAGAGTCCAATAATTTTGCTTTTATTTTAGATTCCACATCACTGGAATTAATTGAAATTACACATGTTAGGAAAATTTTCGTTTACTACAATGCGAAGAACGGGCACGCAGCTAGTAAATAAATAAAAATAAATACTATATTTTCGGTGGGACATTATATATACGGATTAAAGCTGAATTTCTTTTACTTCACATGCCGATATATGCTGATATAGTTATTAATATATCTACTAATGTGGCTATATGTAAGTAATTGTTATTATTAATATTAATTTTCAATAAAATCCCAATAATAAGTTAGTAAAAAATGGTAACGAAATCGCAGTCCTTAATTTTGCGAGACTCGCGAGACGTCTCGCGCGAGACGAGACAGCAATTTCTTTGCGAGACGCGAGACGAGACACAGTGTTTGCGAGACGAGACGAGACGCGAGACGAGACAGAGGTTTACCACTGCGAGACGAGACGAGACAGCCCCGATTCTCGTCTCGCACGTCTCGCGTCCATCCCTATTTATGGACATGAGTGTAGTTATCTATCATTTATATGGTTCGATCGCCAATATTTAATGCAGGTATATTATTGATCAGTAGCAGTTATTTAAATTATTATTAACTATAACGGGTTTTAATCACCGTTAACTACCATGTACAAAATGCGTGAATTTCAATTTTCTGAAATTTTTCTGAATTCCTCTAACTTAAATCAGTTTACTTAATTTGGTGAAAATTCTATAGATCGTTTAAAATCGCCTTAATAACTGCATTATTTCAGTATGAAACATCGAAATATAGCGCCGTAAAACTTATACTTGTTATTAAAAATACTATTTCGTTACGCTCTCAGTAATTTGCGCCAAGCCCAAACTGTACAAATCGGTAGAACCTACTACTTTCTCAAAATCGTCAAATGAGCCATTTTTTTTTTTCGGCCAAACTAAAAAATATACATATTAGTCTCTGAAATCTCTCAATCCCTTATTCCTTTACACATAAAAAAGCATTGAATTCCAGTTCTGATTTAACATGAACGCAATATTTTCATTAAAAAATAACTTTGTAAATAATCTAAACAGAAAAAAATCATTATTCTTTTATTTTTACTGCAGGAGTCTAAATAATTCAATAAAATAGCCAAACATGGCAACCTCGATGCTTATTTCTCACTTTTTTGACTACAAGGGTTACAATCGCGGAATTGCGGAGAGCAAAAATTAACGTTTTTGATGGAGTTTTTTATCAATATCTCCTAAACTAATTCGAAATTTAAATTAGCGGAGGTTCTTTCTCGAAATTTTCCGAATTCGTGGATACCTCGTTCGAAACACAACTCCCAGCCGTTTAGGAGGAGATGATGCTACACACACACACACACACACACACACACACAGACAGACGCGCACAGATTTTAATAGTATAGAAGAATAAAAAATGTCATTTTAATCTCTTTAAAATAGGCCAACAATAGGGATTTTACCGCCCCTAGAAAGTTGTTACCAGGGTGGGCGCCCCCCCCCCCCCTACGCACGCCGCAACGTGCGGGAAAGTTTGAGGATAATATCGGTACAAGGATATTTCAACCAAGGATATTCAATCATATTTCAATCTACTCAGACTAAGCATCAATGCGAATGCAAGTTGCTCTACTTCTAATCTCTCTCTGATATACCCGAAACCCGATTATCACAGGGGCAAGGGGGGGGGGGCGGTAGTCCGGTGCCCCTGAAGAAAAAGGGGGCCCATATATATCCCGATTATCTAAATTATAAATTCATATGTACTGAAATAGTAATTGTGGGGAAAAAACTGAATTTCCTCTATAATATAGGTATTACCTAATTGTCCATCACTAGATCAAGTTAGAGATATTTTTTGGGGGTGATAAATACGATTTGATTAAAGTACAAAAACTACAGTTAACTGAAATGCAATTTTCGAGTACAACAGCGGTCAAAACTGGGTTAAAATGCTTAAAAAAGGGGGGGCTCAGTAAAGGGGCTTAATGCGTAAAAAAGGGATAGTAAGCGGGGCCCCAAACTTAATGCCCCGGGCCCCGTCTAAAAGTGGTCAGATTTGAACATACCGTACCGCCTTTCCTATTTACTTATTATTTTTCTTTCAACTCTTCTCTGTTTTCTTTTTTTTTCCGCCTCTTTCTTTATCCTCTCCTTTGTGTGTTTTGTATATGTATCTATCGTCTGTTCTAATTTTAAATGTTACGTGTTTGTGCGTATTGTAGAGTGCTGATAGTATACCAGGAACGAAAACGAAGGAGACGCAAGTTAAACGGTAGAGGCTTCAGGCAAATTGTCGCTTTTCAGATCGTATTTATGCGAGACGGAAAAAAATGCGAGAATTCTCGCGAGAAATCTCGCGCGAGGCAAGACTCTGTCTCGTCCCGCAACATATTTTCTTTCTCGTCTCGCGTCTCGTCTCGCGTCTCGTCTCGCGAGACAATGCGAGAACGCGAGACAGTGCGAGAATTCTCGCGTCTCGCGTCCATCCCTACACAATAGGCCTTGTTTCTTGGTGGTCATGTGAAAGATCTTTTTCACGATGGTAGACGAAGGAAATTCGACATGTATACAGTTTTTTCCCAGGTGGAAGGTGCCAGAATGTGCTTATCTTTTCCGTTGCATAGTGACTTTATCATGTAAGAGAAGGGAAAGTGCTTTACAATGGCATAGATGAATATACATTATCTAAAAGATTGGATTTTTCTCATCGTCTTTCTTTGATGCCTGCATTTAATTAAATCGGTAACTGAATACGCCATCTTCAAAAATTACGACATCGTTTCATAAAGGAAATCGGCATGTGGACGGACAGAAAATCTTAAGTGCTCTGAGTGCGATCTTCTCATAAATAGATAACAGGACTTGTTGCTTGAGGGTCATGTGAAAGTTTTTCATCATGGTAGATGAAAGAAGATGGACGTGTACGCAGTTTTTTCCTAGATGGAAGGTGCAAAGATGTGCTTACCTTTGCCGTTGCATAGTGACTTTATCATGTAAGGAAAGGTTTAGTGCTATCCATTGGCATAGATACGTACGTTATCTCAACGACTGTTTTTATTTTAGACCGTTGTGACAAGTTGCGGCTCTCCTCAGAAATATTCATGGAAGGACTCCATGCGTTTCCATTGGGTTTCCATTCGAACCCGTGTACATTCATTTTTCCTCTCTCCCGCGCCGCGGGAGAGAGGAAAAATGAATGTACACGGGTTCGATCCTTGTAATAGCAATTTCGTCAACTATTTTACAGTTATAGATTGCAATAAAGACTGCGTATCCAATAAATTAAAACAAAAAATATAGCTCATACTGAAAATAGAAATTTAAGAGTTTTTTAAATGAACTGCTGTTAAATAATTAAAATACAAAAGCAAGAGAATAAAACACTTCATTAAACATTAAATTAGTAAATGAAACATTTCTAAATACAAATATATGCATTTTAGAAATTAAAAAAACATATTACAAATTCTGTTAGCGTAACATTTGCTCAAAGTATAGCTTTCTTCGGGTGCAATGCAAATATGCTCCCGTGTAGAAAACTCTTCCTGTACTTTGGGTAGCATACTCGGTGTCACACATTTGCATGCTACACATACATACGATTTAGTTAGTTTGATCTCGGATAGATTTTTATAGTGTCTCGCTGTACCGTTTGCTTAAAGATTAGTATTCTAAAATTAGTTTTGCTTTTTCTCCGCATTATGGCAGAAAATGAAATTACAACATATAATTTAAAATTTCAATATTTATAGGGTCCCTTAACGGTTCACCGTAACGGGACATTTTTAAATGTGGAAAAGTGACTTAAGTCAAAGTGTTTGTTGCTTCATAAGTCGTCGAATTTTGGTCGTAGATGGGCGAGGTTTTGCTCGTGTATGAAATTGTATAAAGAAAATTTTTCTAAACATAACTAATCGGACTGATGGACCATATAAAAATTTAAGTTTCATAATTTTTATAGGAATTGATTTATTGACTTCGATTGTTTCTGATAAAATAGATAATACAAGTTAGAGCATTTTTGCTACTGTGTCTTTGACTAACGGTTTAGGAAATAGCCTTTGGGCACCGTTAGCACTGGACACCCTGTGTAGTAAAGTATTGTTTATACGTTTCTCATTTATACGACTTTTATACTTCGTTTTCATGAAGTCCCGATTCATTCCTATTCTTTTTAATGCAAAAATGCTTCGTCTATAAGACGCGCAGTTTCGGTTATACGTCGTTTTTCCCTTTCCTAAAATTTGAAATTTTTCTGTCTCAGTCATTATTTGCCTATTCAGGGAGAAACTTTTTCTAGATAGAAGTCTAATAAAGGATGTAAGGAGGGATGCACCTTTAACCATCTTCCATTAAACATGCTAACATGCAATCGACTGTATTGAAAGACTGTCAGAACGAGTGAAAAACCATTTCATGAACTTAATTCAATCCGCAATACTGTAATAATCAAAGACAATTAGACGACTATGCGAGTGGG